>JAKTYW010000010.1:0-429296 GCA_030674565.1 Ogataea thermomethanolica
GATACCCGCCACCCGCCACCCGCCATTTTTGGTTTAGAATTTGGATAGGTGATATTCTGTCTAGCTAGGATTAAGTAGAGGTGACTTAAATATTACTGATAAGCCGTGAATGTGGGTTTGCAGTTGACGAGGTAACGGTGTAGTAGTTGTTGGTAGTTGTATTAGTTAAAATTATCTGAAAAATTTTGAAAGCTCATCTGGTTTATGGTATCGGTTATTTGATGATTAGTGCTAGAAAATTGATTTTTGGTTGCAATTATCTTCGGTTTTAATTATTTCGGTAGATTAATATTTTCTTTGTACTTTGTTAATTTTATAATTAGTTCATCGTGTGCGAACGATGTTGATTGTGTCTACAGGGTGATGATATACTCAAGTATATTGACAGATGCAGGTGGTAGTTAGTGAGTTGAATGAAAATTCTATACCGGTGATGATCAACCCCGAAGTGTTTTGTATTACTGACAGATTTCCTAATTTTCAAATGATCTTACACATTATTTAGGAGGACCAGATGGTTCATGGAAATACACTGAAAGCAAAAAAATTGGGATTATGGTGTTTGGGGAGAAGAGGGTTTAATCCAATGTTGTTTGTGGCGGAGATCATGGATAAAAATTATTTTTAAATGTGCTCTGTACATATTTACTATCTTGTAACTCTTTAATCAATTTTTATTTTATTTGGATGACAGATTGATCAGTGTGCGAATTGGATTTATATAGAATCAGTTTATATACCTTAGTGAGCATGCTTTCAAGCTTCGTAATGTGGGTAAGTGGATATCTGTGAATACGTGATAATATTTTATATTTCGAAAATCACTAGTGAACCATGATTATTTGCTTTCCAAGTTTTTCACTATGGTAGTCAGTTATCCAAAGTCTAGAAGTTTGATTGACAAATTTGATAATTGTATATTCCCAATTCTCGTTTCTGGTACTTTGGTGGTGGAAAAAATTGTGTAACTTTAGAAAAGCCTTTCAATTATCCACGTGAGTCAAATAGGTAAAAGTTAATTTATTTACGACTCTGTTGTTCTTTGGTGCATTCTTTGATGTGATTTCAAGGCCAAAATTACCTTTGAACCATGTTCATAAGATAAACCTGTATGCATTTTAATAGGTTGCCAATGTAATTACCCTTATTTTTTCCAGAACTTCCACGTGGGCCTGGTTTGCTTCAAAATTGTCTAAATCAAAAATGCAACCGCTAAATTCCGGTTTCCTAGAATCATTTCTAGCTACTCATCATTTTGTGCTCTTCACGATACTTAGTTCACGGACACGTGTTATGTTAAATTTCAAAATGCTCATCATTTGAGCTCTACATTAGGTCCATTGAAACTGAAAGCAAAAAGAATATAATATGATCCTATGATCCTACCTAGTTTAGGCCTTTATTTTAAATTCTGCTAGTAGAGGACAGTGATCACTAAAGTGAATACCACGCATGTTAGACTGCAAAACCCCAAATTTGGAAACAACAATATTCTTGTTGACCCAGATGTAGTCAATCAGGCTTTGATCGTAGGTGTCGTCAAAGCCCACATATGTCATGTTTCCTCCGTAATTGATTTGGTTGTTCAAGGATGCATCATATAGTGCTTCAGACATCATTTTATAACATTCTTCATTTGGTGTTGCATTGAAGTCACCGGTAACAATAACTGGCTCATTGCTGATGCTATCTGCAATACTAGTCACTAGATTTGCAGACTGAGAACGAGAAAAAACGTTCAAGTGATCAAAATGTGTATTGAGGACATTGATCGTGAACTGGTGTGTTTTATGCCTGAATTTTGCGTGAGTTATAATCCTGTTTAGATCAGCTCCCCATCCATTGCTTGGCTTTTCAGGAGTTGGGCTGAGCCAGCTTACTTTGCTTTCAATCACGTCCCAATCATTTTTGGAGTAGAAGATTGGATTGTATTCTCCTTCTCTACCACCATCATCTCTTGCGACACCAATATAACCCCAAGTATCACCCAGAGATATCTCAATGTCAACTAGCTGCTGATAGACAACCTCCTGAAGACAGATAAAAGTATTGCCATCTGCAAAAAATTGCATACTGGCGATACAACAGTTCTTTCTCCCACTCCAAGAAATTTCCCCCTGCATCAAGGTGGAAGGTATACATCTGATGTTGTGGTCATACACTTTGAAGCTTTTAGAATTCATGGCAGCACACTTGATAGATATATGTAAAAAAACTAAATAGCAAAGGGTGGAGACTTAACAAATGAGACTGGTTTTTTTTTGGTATCGATAATCATGTGGTAGTCAGGTCATGATATTCTCGGAAATTAGCCTGCTCTAGATTTTTACTTCCATGCAGGAACGCATGTTTGTACTTATTAGTAGTTAACCATCGGTTACACGTGCAAGAAAACGTGCTTTCTAATTGAGCGACATGCACTGCACATTATGAACCTATTTTTCCAAATATGGTGAAATATTCTTCTAAGCTATTGCTGACCTGAATACTCATCTAGTCTATAAAAATGAATAGAAGTTCTTCCTTTGGAGGTATTCATAAGCAATAATCTTGACTATAAATCAAGTATCTCTGCACTATATCAGTTATGAGCGAGACTTACATTGAAAAAAAAGACTCCCCAGTTGAGTTGACTTCGAGGTTAAGCCGCGATGATAGTAGCTTGGCAGAAAAAGCAAAAAAAGGCATCACCGAGGCTCGCTCAATATCGACATGGGAAGCCCTGTGGACTCACAAGAAAGCTGTCTTCTGGACCTGGGCAATCTCTCTTGCAATTATTATGGAGGCCTATGATGATTCTCTTATCTCATCTGTTTATGGATATTCTACATTTGCCAAGAAATATGGAAGATACTACCCAAAAATCAAGGAGTACCAAGTCCCTGCCAAATGGCAAACTGCCCTTAGTATGGCATCCCCAGTTGGTGAGATTATAGGCTTGTTGATTAATGGCTTACTCGTTGAAAGATACGGTTACAAAAAGGTTATTATGCCCTGCTATCTTCTAGCAACTGGGTTTATTTTCATTGTTTTTTTTGCTCCCAGTATTCAAGTTCTATTGACAGGAGAAATTTTGTGCACCATTATCTGGGGACTACTTGGTGGAATTGCTCCAGGATACGCAGCAGAGATGTGCCCCACTGTGCTACGTGGCTACCTTACAATGTATGTTAACTTCACTTTTACTATTGGTCATTTCATTAAAGCTGGGGTTCTCTGTGGATTCTCAAAAAATACAACTGAGTGGTCGTACAGAATTCCATTTGCACTACAATGGATATGGCCTATTCCCCTAGCATTGATCACCTATTTTGCGCCAGAGTCACCATGGTGGTTAGTTAGAAAAGGAAGAACCGAGGAAGCAAGGCAAACGCTACTCATGCTTAGAAATGAAGATGAAAATGATGAAGTTGAAAATGAGGTGGCTATGATGATTCATAGTGATTTGCGCAATCACAATGATCAGCAGAACTATTCCTATAAAGACTGTTTCAAAGGAACAAATCTCAGAAGAACTGAAATTGTCATCATGGTTTGGATGGCGCAACAGATGGTAGGATTTGGAGGAGTTTCTGGGTCTTATTTCTTTGAACAAGTTGGTTTCACACAATCAAAGTCTTACGCATTCACGTTTATCGGTGAAGGTATTGCCCTCTTTGGTGATGTCAGTTCGTGGTTTTTATCAAGCATTTTTGGACATAGGAGGCTTTACACAGGTGGTATGTACTTCCAGTCCATTATTTATTTTGTGGTTGCATTTTTGGCACTAGCACCGCAGGATAAAGATGGCCCGAAATGGGCAGCAGCTATCATTTTGATGACACAAAGTTATTTTTACGACTGCAGTATTGGTCCTCTGGCTTTTGCTATTACTTCTGAAACTCCAACTGCACGCTTAAGAAACAAAACATTTGCTGTTGGTCGTTCAATATACTACATCTTGGGAATTGTTCAATCTGTCGCCAACCCATATATGATCAATCCTACTCAAAGAAATTGGAAAGGCAAAGCAGCATTTTTGCCTGCAATTCTCAGCGCAATCTGGGGTACTTGGTGTCTTTTCAGACTTCCTGAAACTAGAGCTAGAACATTTGAAGAGCTTGATGTCATGTTTGAAAATAAGGTTTCAACACGAAAGTTCCGTACTTATGACACTGACAAGGCTTTGTTTGGAGCTGAAGCTGAGCCCTAGTTAATCTTGCCCAAAACGTTGATCATAAACCAGCCTACTGAAATACTGTGACTGACTTTGTACTATGGTTCGTTTGGGATTGGATTAATGATTTTTCTTATCTATGGTTTGTCATGTCTCATGAGACATGTTATTTGGTCTGAAAGAGATAGATTAGATAGATCTTATTCATTAATCTGAGAGGGATCATCTTTGAAAAAACTAGTTAGTATGCTTGACTCTACGGATACCACCTACCACCTCCCGGTTGCAGATCTACTTATTCTCTCCTTATCTTAGTACTCATTGGTCAGGATGTTTTACGCCATGAGTACGATAATTATCAATATAAGTTGGGCTCGAAAGTTTTAAATATCGAATCATTGTCTAACTGCACAATAATGACACGATAGCTTTCCTGGGTCCGGTCTACCAAATTTGTACTTGATTTCTGCTAAAGATGCATGTTACTGTAAAATTGAATTATGGTCTCCGAATTTTCGTTTCTCATACATAGTTTTGTTGCTACACAATATCCTTTTGATACTCATCGTGAGATTCCGAAATTTTGAGTTCCTTCAAATATCTGTCAGATTCCTCTTGCTTTTTTGTTTCCCAATGCTTCCATTGGCGCACAGGAACCTTTGTGGCAAACATTTCGTCAATTTCTTCAAAGGAACGACCTGCTGTTTCAGGAAGGTAAAAGTAAAACACAAAAATTGAAAGGAAGGAGCATCCTGTGAATATAAAGTTAATCTTTGATCCCATGTTAGCCTCGTTAGCGTTGAACATATAAGGTAACACAAATGACCACATGCATTGAAATGCATTGTTTGTCAAATTGGCAAGTGCATATGTTTTTGCCCTCAGAAAAACTGAAGAGACCTCAGCAGCCAAAATATACGGCACTGCTCCCAAGGCAATGTTGTAAACATAATTGTACATTGCCATGAATCCTGAAGATGTTTTCATGGCTGGTATATTGCTTTTGTCAATACCTGTACTGGCAATCAAAAGGTTAAGAATTGTCATGGCAATCATGCCCCCAATCATCAGTGGTCGACGGCCGAATCGGTCAATAATGAACCAGGAACTAATGACTCCTGATATGGACAGGGCCTGGGCACCACATGATATCTGGAAAGATTTTTGGGTATCAAATCCAGCATATTCATAGTAATAAGTCGAATAACTGGAAACAAAGGAAACTCCGCTCATTGCCTGCATAAATAATGGAAAAATAACAAGAAGAGTACGACGCAAGTCTTTAGCCTTGAAACAGTCCATATATGTTCCAGCTTTAGCAGAGATCTCACTGGCCTCAATGACCGTCACGTACATCATGGAGTACTGTTTTTGTATGAGACTCTCTTCGCGATACATTCTTTTCAGAGAAGAAAGGGCCTCTTGACTTCTACCTCTGGAAAGGTGCCAGTAAGCCGATTCAGGAATAGTAGCTATCATAGCCATAGCAGTAATAGAAAAGACCCATTGTGGGATAAAGATACCTCTGTAAGCCATCCGTGTAGTGTAAGTACTCGTGGTATTATTGATAAGAACACAAATGAATGGACCAACACTTAGCGCGAGAGCAATTGCAGCAGCAAAAAACCCTCTTAACACAAGGGGAGCACATTCAGACACGTAAACTGAGCAACAAGAAGAGATGACTCCCAAACAGAAGCTATTGAAAAACTTTCCAATGAAAAACACTTGAATTGAAGTAGCAACGAATTCAATAGCGATGAATGGAACAGTAAGTAAGACTGCGAAGAACAAAACGTTCCTTCTACCAAACCGATCTGCAAGAAATGAACCTATCATCAAACCCACTGCAATTGCACCAGTTGGACCACCAGTTATGGCAGATTGCCATTTAGCTTCTAAAACATATTCTCCGTCATAATAAAAACCAAAGTCTTGTCTGAATTGAGGAATACTGAGAACCATGCCTCCGGCTTGGTTTTCATAACCGACTAGGACCATGGACCACACGCAAACGAACATGAAGTACACTGTCCATGTGTAAGTCTTTGTCGCTTGCCATTTAGTAAGCTCGTGTTCAACCTTTTGCTGAGCCCTAGCAACCTGCATCAGATTATCAAACTCATCCTCACTTAAGGGAGCTAAATGATCTTTCTTCGCCTTGAAGATGTTCCACTTCATTACAAAATTATAACTTTTTCAACTTTTAGTTGGGCCTCGAAAAATTTGAGCCAAACTTATCTTATGTACCACACCAGAAATAATTTGTGATCTTTATATATACACGTAATGCTCAGATCACTCAACAATACATGACTTCTGCGGGCGCTAGAAAAAATCTGGGGAACTATTTTTTGTGGGGTTGGATCTCGCGAATTTGAAATCCCGAGATTCGTGACTACTTTTTTCGACCGATTTGGTGTCGGAGAAAAAATAGTGTGAGCGACAAAACCCTTTTTCGAGGAAAACGGACGCAAAGGCGGTACTTAACAATTAGCTCAGAATAAAGAGCCCCACAATAATTATTGTAGTGCTCCACAATTCTTTCAATTTCATAATAGCATAACTCCGCAATCTGCATCCACCTATAATCTTTTATGCGCATCGGAGTATCTTTATACCGCTACTTCTGCACCTTGTGGTTTTTTAAAGAGGGGTAGTGACTTGAAAAATACTCTCTTCATGCACCCCGTATTTTTGTTAGTGGATCAACAATCATATAAAAAAATTTGCACTAATGTGGCTTAGATTTTGCCCTAATGATTTTCAGGTGCGGATCAGTATTGTCCCGGAAAGACGATTCAAAACCAGATGTCTATTTTTATAAAACCGAAATTTCTACTCATAAGTTCCTTTCAGTTTCTTCAAAACCCATTGTCCGGCTCTTAATTTGACTTTTATCTGTTTAACTTATGATTGAAGTTAGAGAAATTCGACTGGATTCAAATTCACTTAGTCAAAATAGTGGTATAGTTGCAACCAAAAGACCTACCATTTCTTGGGAAGTTTTTGGTGACCAAAAGAATTGGTATCAGGGTGCATATCAAATAAAAATAAAGTATGGATCCGAAGATTTCATTGTGTATGATGTTGTTAACTCCAGCAACAATATGTTTGTGCAATGGCCTGGACGAGACTTGAATTCAAGAGAAGTGATAGCCATTTCCATTCGTGTTGCGTCCAAGTCCGATGGTTCTTTCTTTTCTGAATGGAGTGATCCCTCAGTTGCTCAAGTTGGAATCTTGGAAAACTCCTGGAGGGCTCCATTCATTGCCATGGTTGGTCAGCCTAAAGATGAAACGATCTCGCCAGAAATACTGTTTAGAAACAGTTTTGTTTTACCAACAAAGAAAATAAAGTCTGCTAAAATCTATAGCACAGCGTTGGGAGTTTACGAAATTGAAGTCAATGGAAAAAAGGTCGGACAGGATTACCTTGCACCAGGATGGACAAGCTATGATCATCGTTTGCTCCATCAAGTTTACAATATAACCAACTTGCTCACACCCAACAATAATGCGATTGGAGCTAGAGTAGGGTCTGGATGGTTTAGCGGAATGCTTGGTTTTGACGGAGGAGCCAGAAATATTTACGGATATCAAAAAGCCATTAGTATCGAGATAGATATCGAGTACGAGAATGGTGAAAAGACTGTGATCTTTTCTGATGAAGCTTGGAAGTCCAACTATGGCCCGATTCAAGATGGACAGTTGTACAATGGTGAGATTTATGATGCAAATAAAGAAATACCCGGTTGGTCTCTTCCAAATTTTATGGATGATGCATGGAAACCAGTTGAGCTCATCAAATGCAGCTCAAAATCAATCGAACCTCAAGCTTTTGGTTACATATGTGAAATTGACTCCCTAAATCCGGTCAATACGATTGTGACACCAAGCAAAAAGTTGATTGTTGATTTTGGTCAGAATGCCGTTGGCTTTCCTCGCATCAATAATGTAAAGGCTCCAAAAGGTCATACCATCACTATGAGATTTGCTGAAGTCCTAGAAAATGGAGAACTTGGTTCCCGTCCTCTAAGACTAGCTAAAGCTACAGATAAGTATACATTCAAAGGTGATGAAAAAGGCGAAACTTATTCTCCTAGATTTACTTTTCATGGAGGCAGATACTGTCAGATTGATAACTGGTATGGAGATTTTGAGCCAAAAGATATTCAGTTCATTGTCATCGGAAACAAAATGGAGACAACTGGTGGTTTTGAATGTTCTGATAAATTACTGAACAGGCTTCATCTTAATGTTGTCCAGAGTATGAGAGGTAACTTTCTGGCCATACCAATGGATTGTCCACAAAGAGATGAACGGCTTGGTTGGACAGGTGACATAGCCATATTTTCTCCAACAGCCCTATACCTGTGTGACTGTTACTCGTTCCTTCAAAGTTGGTTAAAGGATTTAAAATTGGAACAGGAAGCATTTGGAGGAGCTCCTGCTGTCGTGGTTCCTGATATTATTCATGCCTTTGAAACGTTTTGGAATGGCAAAATTGCAGCTATTTGGCAGGATGCCTCAGTTATTGTTCCTTTTGAACTTTACAGATCCTCTGCAAACAAAAATATTCTACAAATACAGTACAATAGCATGGTTGCTTGGATTAACTACATTCCTAAGATTGATGGAAAAGTCAGATGGGCTAAGATTGAAGCACAATTGGGAGATTGGCTTGACCCTTCAGCACCACCAGATAACCCTCTTCTTGCTTTAACCGATGCTTATCTTGTTGCTGATGCCTTTCTCTTTAGGATACTTACTATGACTTCAGAGACTGCTAAGATTTTGGGATTAGATGAAGACTCTGCTCACTTCTCCGAATTGGCTTCCAGATGTCGTTCTGATTTTCATGAAGCATATGTCTCTTCCTCGGGCATGCTCACGTCGGACACACAAACTGCTTATTCTCTGGCGATTTGCTTTGGGTTGTATAACAATGATGATCAACTTTGTTTTGCTGGTAACAGATTGTCCGAATTAGCTAAACAGAGTGACTATAAAATTAGTACTGGATTTGCAGGTACCCCATTTGTCACTGAAGCTTTGACTGTTACGGGACATTTAGAGGACGCTTATAAGATGATCTTACAAAAGAAATGTCCTTCATGGCTTTATCCAGTTACCATGGGTGCAACAACTATTTGGGAACGATGGGATAGTATGTTAGAAAACGGAAGCATCAATCCTGGTGATATGACCTCTTTCAATCATTATGCCTTAGGATCTATTGCTAACTGGATGCACGAAAGAATGGGTGGCTTGAAGCTGAAGGAAGCTGGCTGGCAAGAGTTTTATCTCCAGCCTATGCCAGGCTCTAATGTTAGCTATTGCAAAACCTTCCACAAGTCTCCATGTGGCTTGATCAAGTCTGACTGGAAAATAGAGGCTAGTATTTTCACCTATACTGTGACTGTACCTTTGAACTCTACTGCACATGTCACACTTCCTGATGGTACCACTCATTCACTAGGGTCTGGAGTGTGGTCATTTTCTTGTTCGGTTTAATAAACTCTAAACTGAAACATTTCTGGTATTGACGAACAAAGTGCACTAAAATAGTAAACTATGTACAAGTCTGTCTCGTTAACTGGTTTTCTTTTTCCGGAATCTAGAAGATTTGCTGAAAACGAAGTGCTATACTTTTTTGCTATCTCCGCTAACACCATCAATCATATTTTTTTTCAAGGCAAGCCTATACCCTTTTGTTGCCCCGAAAATGCCATGATAGTAGAACAATTTTATAGGCACTGCAAAGGTCATAATCTATATCATGAAACAAAGTCGCTCAAACTTTTTTCATTATTGTCGATCTAAGAATACATGAACAATCAAGCAATTCGCTGGTAATTGATAAAAATACTATCCTGCCAAGACCCTATAATCTGGATGACCTCAAATCCTTCAGAATTATCTTCATCAAAATTATTAATAAAGTTGATATTGGTTTGCATATGATAAAATCTACCTGCAGGCAATTTTATGTGGCACTCTATTCGGATCCGCTTTATAGATCAATCCTTTGTCTACTACGTTAGTGAGTGAAAAACCAACTACCCCCTGTTCTGGATGAGTACCAGCTACGCTTAGCATCCAAAGAGAGTAGTGATCATAATTGTCTGAAGATATATTACAAGTGGGGTGAGGAAGGGTTCACTCCGAAACCCGCAAAATTTTTCGAGCTTTCGCAGTCGGCATTTGTAAAATCCGGGGGTGGGATCGACTAGTCGGCAAATCATTCCTCCGTGCGATTGAAGTAAAATATTAGTAAATTCCGCGAGGCTTGGACTCAGCTCAGTTTGTAATAGAACGTATTATATCCCCTCTCTAGCTGTTGCAATTCCTTATTTGAATTGAAAAAGACAATCTATTGACAAACATTTGACTAGCTGAAAAGTCTAGCGCTAACAGAAAGCAAGAAAATCCCGTTAAATCAAGTTAAACTCAAATCCATTTATTATGTCCTCCACGTTTGACGTTGAAGACATTTTGAGACAACTCACCACTAAGGAAAAAGTCCAGCTACTGGCTCTGAAGGACTTTTGGCACACGCAAGAGATCAAGAGACTTGAAATTCCTTCCGTAAGATTAAGTGATGGTCCTAATGGTGTCAGAGGTACTAAGTTTTTCAAATCTGAACCTTCAGCCTGTTTTACTTCGGGTACCGGCATGGGATCCACTTTCAATAAGAAGTTATTGGAGGAGGCAGGATGCATGATGGCTATTGAGGCAAAGCACAAAGGTGCTCATGTAATATTAGGTCCAACTTGTAACATTCAAAGAGGACCATTAGGTGGAAGAGGATTTGAATCTTTTAGTGAGGATCCGTTCCTTTCGGGTCTCTGTTCTGCAAGTTTGATTAATGGTATTCAAAGTAAAGGAATTGCAGCAACAATCAAGCATTATGTTTGTAACGATTTAGAGGATGAGAGAAACTCTGTTGACTCAATTGTCTCAGAAAGGGCTCTTAGAGAAATTTATCTGCTGCCCTTTCAATTGGCCATCAAATACTCCCAGCCAAAGTGTGTGATGAGTTCCTACAATAAAGTTAACGGTGAGCACGTTTCGCAATCCAAAAGGCTACTTACTACTGTTTTGCGAGAAGAATGGGGTTGGGATGGTTTAGTTATGTCCGACTGGTTTGGTGTCTACTCAATAAAATCATCCATTGATGCAGGGTTGGACCTGGAGTGCCCGGGTGTTCCAATCATGAGAAAAATGGATGCCGTTCTCCATGCTGTTAATGCTAGAGAGATCAGCATAGATGTTGTTGATGAAAGGGTCAGAAACGTTTTGAATTTAGTTAAATATTCGATGCAAAGCGGCATTCCGCAAAATGCTCCCGAAGATTCAAACAATAATGTTCCAGAGACATCTGATTTGCTTAGAAGGCTTGCATCAGAGGCTATTGTGCTGCTCAGAAATGAGGATTCATTTTTGCCTTTGAAGAAGACAGATAAAATTGCTGTGATCGGACCGAATGCTAAAGTGGCCAGAATTTTTGGTGGTGGCTCTGCATCAATGAACCCCTACTATGCTTCAAGCGTGTTTGATGGTATTTCTGCTAAGCTTACAGAACCTCCACTGTATGCCACTGGTTGTTCCATTGAAAAAAATCTTCTCGATCTTGGTACCCTGTCCACATTCAAAGGTTCAAAGGGAGTTTATTGCAAAGTTTATAATCATCCATCTGAATCTCCTGACCGTACCATTGTTGATGAGTTTGCGTTGAACTCTACAAAACTGATCTTGTTTGATTACAAAAACGATAAGTTGGACAGCAACTTATTTTATATGGATATTGAAGGTGAATTTACAGCTAGTGAAACAGGCATTTATGAGATAAGCGTTAGCTGTCTTGGAACTGCGCAATTCTTTATTGAGGGTGAACTTGTTATAGATGACAAAAATAATCAAACCCTTGGATCTGCTGCTCTGGGTGCATGTACGGCTCCTAAGACTAAACTATTCAATATGAACAAGGGAGATTCCTTCAAATATAAAATTGAGTTTGGTTCCGGTCCAACATTCACTCTGGAGACTTCTGATCTAGTTGCATCCAATGGAGGAGGAGCACTTTATGTTTCAGCCATGAAGGTTGAGCCAGATGATGATCGGATCAAAAAAGCTGTTGAAGTTGCACTGCAAGCTGAAAAGGTTGTTCTCTGTGTGGGAACATCATCAGATTGGGAGAGTGAGGGATATGATAGACCAGTTATGGATCTCCCAGGTAGCCAAGATAAGCTTATCCAAGAAGTTTTGAAAGTCAATAAAAATGTGGTTGTTGTTAATCTTTCCGGTACTCCAGTCACAATGCCATGGGTTAATGAGACTCCAGCAATAGTTCAGGGATGGTTCAACGGAAGCGAGAGTGGCAATGCAATTGCCGATGTCATCTTTGGTGATGTCAACCCATCTGGTAAGTTGAGTTTAACATTTCCAAGACGATGCCAAGATAATCCTGCATATGTTACCTTCAAGTCCAACAAGGGAAAAGTTGTTTATGGTGAGGATACTTTTGTTGGATACAGATATTATGAGAAATGTGGATTAGATCCTTTGTTTGCATTTGGATTTGGTCTTTCCTATACCACTTTTGCTTTTTCTTCCTTGTCAGTGAGAGTTAATGTCGACACTATTCTCGCATCTGTGGAGGTGAAAAACACAGGTACAATTGCAGGTGCCGAGGTCATCCAGCTTTACATCACTCCACCAAGTGGAACAACCGAAGAGCGTCCTTTGAAGGAGCTTAAGGGTTTTAATAAAGTGTTCCTTGAATCTAATGAAGCTACTCGTGTCGAGATCCAGGTTCCGGTGAAGTATGGATGCTCGTACTTTGATGGAGAACGCAACAAGTGGTCGATTGAAAAAGGAACTTATGGCGTACTCGTCGGAAATGCTTCAAACTCAAAAACTTTCTTGACTAGTTCGTTTGAAATTCAAGAATCGACTTACTGGAGCGGTCTGTGATCTACTTTACGATATATCCTTCAAAGATAATACATGTTTTTTTATAATGTACTTGTTGTTCTGACGCTAACTGAAAGACTAGTACTCTTGAGTTTGGTACAAACCAAAGTAATGTTGCCGAGCAGCAAACAATTTGACTAGGAAGAAAAACCAAAAAAGGCAAGTTGGAATTTCATATTTCTGCCATGCCAAGGAAAAAGTAATTTCAGAACTTCTAATAGACTTCCTCGTGTCACATAGAGATTGGTCAACTAGTACACTGATTTGGTTCCGTCGGATATTTGAACTTCAAGGCAAGGCCACAAATTATTTTTATAGTTTGACTCGTAAAAACACCTGCAATCTGCAATCTGCAATCTTACCTAAATGTCTCTCGGCTTATCTAAATTATTACTTCATATAAAATGTCCGTTCCCCTTGGCGGAGATAAAAAAAATTGCACTTGCTTGATCTTCTCCACGCTGAACAGACAATAAGGGTTTTATTCAGCAACTCAGAGTCTGCCATATATTATAACTATAAATTTTGTTGCAGTTAATTGTAATTGTGAAAGTACCAGTGAAAATGATGTCTGACACTGAAAAGAAAAAGTTTTGATGTCTTTCAAATGATCCCATCAAACTAGGATGATGTCGTAGTTGAATATACAACTGAAAAATTCCCTAATTGCTTTCATTTATTTCATTTCATCAAAGTTTCAACTCATGTCTGAAACAGTTCATTACAAGAAAAGTACGAAAGTCTGAAAGCTGACCTTTGCTACTCGTTCAGTCAATAGGAATGTAATGGAACTCCAGCGATTGAAGATATTTTATAGGTACCACTGGGATTCAATTTTCTTAGCCTCAATCACTAGTCTTGAACCTTATAATCAAAAATAAGTTCTAGCGGTGCACCATTTAATACTAATACAGATTGAGCTGTTACTCCTGTCTTCTTTTTTAAAGCAACTGTGAATGTTTTTCTTTGTTACACTGCAAAAAAGCTTCAATATCGAGACTCTGGTATACCATTCAGGATGATGTTAGTTGAAGAAGGGAGTTCATAAATTGTGAGTAGGTATTATTCGTCTAGGCATTTAAAAACTTTTACCCAAGATCTTGACTTATTTAATATTCTCAAAACTTTAAAATCACAAGTAATCGATATAGCAATAGTTGTTTTACTTATGCTTTTCAACTTTTTACAGGAACAACTAAGTGAATTGAAACTGAAGATGGCACTGTTCATGTTAATATCTGAGTTATAAAAGCAGAAGCTATTGGAACATGATATGATCTAGAAAAAAAAAGCTTACGACACTAAATCAGATAAATTTTCAAACTACGGTTTTGACAGCCAGCCAATCTATTGAATACTCTCCTTGTGTTATAGGTGAACCTAATTATCTTAGGCAATGCCGGCAAAACTAAAAGGAAAATTACTAACTAGTATGGCGTGTATATGCGATTGCTGTGCTAAGTTTTTAATGAGAAATTGGTTGCAGGTTTTTTCTTACTTAATGTAATGGACCACAATTAAAGCTAAGCATGACTATTTTTCATCTTCCCCCACTAAAGCACCTATGTCAGATTTGAGTGCACTTCCCTAGCTTCTCAGCTGCTAAGACAGTCTTGCACAATTGTGGCCGATGCCAAAAGTCTAGCATCCTTAAGCCAAGGTGCGACAATTTGAACATGAGCTGGAAGATGGCCTTTTGGATTCTTCAAAGGAAGAATAAGAGCAGGAAAGTCAACAATATTCCACATTGCTGTGTATGGAGCTGGACCATATGTATCATGAGTTGGAGCAACATGAGGCGCCCCTGCAGTGAGAATTATGTCAAGATTGTGAGCCTGGAAAATATCAAACCATTTTTCTCTAGTTTCAGCTTGTTGTTTTTTTATTTTTATGACATCCCGGACGGTAGGAAGTGGATTCAAAACATGGTTATGAGGATCATCGGAGCTGGTTGATATGCTGTCCATTAACGATGCAATACAGGGCTCACCGGACCTGGAAATATGCTGCATGGCTTCAGAATCTGGATTGATTTCATACAGCTTTACTGCTAGCTTCCATCCGTCAGCTAAAGACGGTAAACAGGATTCAACAGTGGACAGATCAATCACGCTGTGACCCATTTCTGCTAACTTTTGTCCAACTTTGAGGATCGGAGCAGCAATTTCGTTAGCTGGCGGTATATCATTCTTTCCACCGAGATAGATACCTATCTTTAGTTTGTCAGCGCAGGTCTCTTTCCAGTCAATCTTTATTGAGTTATGATCATAACTGGTTGGATCAGATTCAGCAAGAATATCAGTAAGCATGCTTATATCCTCTAAGTTGGTTGCTAGTGGACCAGCACAAGCGTCCACCCCAATGTAAGCTGGTAAGTCCGGTGAGGTCTGACCTTTGTATGGAATCACTCTAGAAGACGGCTTGTATCCATAAATACCATTGCATAATGCTGGAATTCGAATAGATCCAGCAATGTCTGTTCCAATACCCAGTAAGGATCCACGTAGTTTGATTAGAGCTCCCTCACCCCCAGAGCTTCCACCAGCTGTACGAGTAAGATCAGAAGGGTTTAGTGTACGACCGAAGATGTTGTTTTCAGAATCTGCAGTCATCAATGTTTGTGGAATGTTAGTTTTAACATAGAACACTGCTCCGTTGTCTTCCAGAAATTCTGCAAAACTACTTTTAGTCTTTGGTGCATTTCCAATAAAGGAAACATATCCAAGAGTAGAATCGTAGCCAGGAATGTTAAATGAATCTTTTAAAGAAACTGGAACTCCATGAAGAGGGCCGATTGGTTTGCCATGAGTTTCTAGATACTTATCCAGTGCTTTAGCCCTTTCAATCCCATAATCAAACATTATTTCAGTGCAACAATTAGTAAGTTGTGTTGCAATAGCAGCACGATGACAAAATGCTAAAGTGACTTCCAGACTTGTAAATTTCCTGCTTATTATTGCGTTGTGAAGCTCAGAGGCTGAGTAATTTTCTGTAATCTCCAGCTCACTGTCAGTAAGAAACCTGCAAGGCACGTCAAGAACAGAGATATTTGCATGCTCGTTATAGTTTTCTAGCACATGTGAAGGTAGGATCCACTTTTGTGGTATGCCTTTATGAACGTCTGCCTTTTTGGCAGCTGCTTTTTCTTTCCAGTCTGAAGTCATATTAACGAGTAATGTGCCATAAATGGTTCAAACTTTATATACTGTGGTTCCTAACAGGTAAGCAGCCGCTTGCAATTCCCATAACCTAGACCATTGGTCAGATTGATCATGAATGATTGATAAGCGGAAGCGCTTAAAAAAAAATAGTACTTCGATTTCAGGTAGTTCGATCAGCAAAAAAAAAAACAATGCGGAAGCGCAAATGATGATAAAGTAATTTTGAGGAGGATTATAGTATTATGATTGTATCAGATGCATCTTCCAGAAAGACAATATATAACGATGGTATTCTTGTTTTTCGCTAAACAATGATTTATGGTAATTCAGCTCTTCGACAAGATTTAGATGTGCCAGGTACCACTGTGTTGGTTAACCATGATCCAGGTTCCCTAGGTCTGAAAAGCAGTGCAGACGTTGTATTGATACCACAACCATCATCTGATCCAAATGATCCGTTGAACTGGAGTGTGTGGAGAAAACAGTTACATTTTTGGATTCTATTTGTGTTTGCTTTGGTGTTGGCTGCAACTTCCAATTTTCAGGGTCCTTTGTACACCGGGCTTTCAGAGGCTTATGGCTGTACGCTAAACCAACTGAATGCAGGTGGTGGGACCACCTTTTTGTTTTTGGCATTCAGCTGTCTACTCTGCCAACCGATAGCAGCTAGATTTGGTCGAAGAATAGTTTATTTGCTTGCCACTCTTCTTTCGTTAGTTTCGGGAATAGTTTTTTCTGGTGCATTTACTTATGGGGGATATATGGGTAATGCTGTCTTAATGGGAATTGCTGCAGGTCCTATTGACTCGCTTGTTGAAGTTTCCATAACAGATATCTTTTTTCTTCACCAGCACGGAAGATATGTTGCAATTTATGCTCTTACATTGGGTTGGGGCTCTGCGTTTGGACCTTTCATTGCTGGTTATGTGGCAGAAAATATTTCCATGAAGTGGTGTGGTTGGCTTATTGCGATCATATCAGCAGCATTACTTGTTGTTGAGCTTCCATTACTGGAAGAATCTGTGTTCCAAAGAGAAATTGATCCCCAGATTGAGGAAAGGTTGCTAGAGGCTGCACATTCAAATGTCCACGATGAAACAATTAGCACGCGTAAAACGGAAATTAATATTGTTGTTAACCCTGTGTCCGGCCTTAAACCTCTCAATGACAGACTTGCGCTTTGGAAGTCTGTACCATGCAAGAGACCGATGTGGAATGATATTGTTGATCCCATTAAAACACTTCGCCATCCTGCTGTTCTTTGGGTTTCGATTGCTTATGGACTCCAAATTTGCTGGTTATCTCTCATAACAGTTTCTGAGTCTGAGTTTTTTATGGCACCACCCTACAACTTTGGAGCAGATACCCTCGGGCTGCTTAATTTGGCTATGGTCATTGGAAGTACAGTCAGTGCTTTCTACTGCTCTTTGTCGGATAAGTTTCAAATCTGGATGACCAAAAAAAACAAGGGAATCTTTGAGCCTGAATTTCGATTGCTCATGATCTCCGTTCCATTGGCTCTGAATATAGCTGGTATCTTCATGTACGGACTGGGTCCATACTACCAGGCCTCCTGGACTGTGGGAGCGTTAGGAATTGTGTTCATTTCTGTCGGGTTGGGTAGCATCACGTCTTTGACACTGACATATGTCATCGAATGCTATCCACAAGAAGTTGGAGACTGTATGTCCGGAATTTTGTTTGTCAGAAACCTTATTGGTGCACTTTTCACATGGGTTTTTCAGTACTGGCTTTCTGGTGTGGGACAGTTAGGAACCACTATTATGCTGGCAGTTTTCTGTGCTGTAATTAACGGGTTCTTTGTCATTTTCTTCGTTTGGGGCAAGTATTTCCGCAAGTTGTCCCAGGTTTCGAAATCATGATTTGTAGCGTTATAGGTGTCACTATATTATTATGTAAGAGTGATGTATGACAACGCATGATGATCATCCAATATGTCAAGTCCTAATTTATTTTCCCAGACATGTTCCAGCAGACCAAGCACATTTAGCAGATTAGGCTTGTGCGATCTGCGGTAATAGCAATGAATATGAGCTTTAACTTGAGACTGGTGAGCTGGTAGCTGAGCACAGATTCCAAGAACAAATAAAGCCCATATACCCCCACAGACAATGTAGTCGAACAGCTCGGGTATTTTCTCAAATGACCTAAAACCTATAGTAAAGATATCTATTATATCTTTGGAGCTAGCTGATATATCAGGTTGCAAGCTTTTGGTTATGAGAATCTTGCTAGCACATAGAGTTGCAATACCTACCATTTTAAGCGTAAAGTCATCAGCATCAGATGTGCAAAATGTGTGAGAATACAGTTCGGCCTGCAGTTGCTCATCAATTTGAACCATTGTGTCAAGAATATCTTTGAGTTCTGTAGTTTGTGACTTTAAGATATAGGATGCTTTTGCAGCTATAATAAAACATTTAAAGGCTCTTCCCAGGAGCGGATTTGTCAAAATATTGTTGTCTTCCGGAAAAAACTGTTCTAGCTCACTTCCAAGAACAAAAGGGTTCGGTACATATTCAATGCAATCATTTGTGCATGATAAAATGCAAACCGAGTAATGATATGTGAAACTATCAACAAAAAGCTGAGTGTTATTAATGTTTGAGCTCTTACAGGAGCGTATCTGCTTGAGAACGTAATTTATGTTACGGAGCATAACAGATGGGTTGGTCTCCACAAGGAAATCGCGCAGCATAAGAAGGGTTGAACACTGGAGCTGAGATAATCTCTTCTTGACGCAATGAGTGTCCTTTTCTCTCAGCATTTCATCTAGAGCTTCCTGCTTTGTTTCCTCCACCAAGTCTCGCGTGAACTTTTCACCTAGTAGAGCCGCACTATATGAGATTATCACCTTTTTTACCATCGAGCACTCAATAGACTCACGGTATGTTAGCTCAGAAATTTCTGACATTGAGCTAGGTGGAATGAGCGAGGTGATGGCAACATTGAAAAAAACATTGAAAAAGAGCTCTTTGACCAAGATTCGTGTGCTTATTATTTCTGGGAACATTCGAGACTCTTTGAAGGCCACAGCTTTTTGCTGAGTGCATAAGTTGAGTTTTGATTTTTGCTGACGCTCATAGTTGGCAAGAGACTGGTTGGGATACGCGGGCCAATGGCAATCTTCGTCGCGAAGAGCACATCGCCTGCACCGTGGTCGATTACCAGTGCATTTCTTTTTTTTCTGACGACACTGAAAACATCCATCTCTACTTCTGGCTTTCACTTCGGGCCTTCTAACTTCACAAGGTTCCCCATTGATTATAAAAGTCCTTCCATCAATGGTTTGTGGCCAAATGCATTCTTTCCCTCTAAATTCACATCGAGCACATATAGGACCTTTTTCCGAACACTTCTTTTTAGAGACTCGACACCAATAGCATCCTCTTCGTGAACGGCATACTTTTTGTTGTTCTCCTAGTATAGCAGATGTTTCCATATTGTCAACAACTGATAAGGCCTTTTTTAAAAATTTGATAAGAACTCGTCGAATAAAAGTAGTGTATTATCCAGAAAACGACCTAAGGCAAAATATTTCGTGGAATTGACTTATCTGAGGTCATTTTTACTGATGCAAGCTTTGTAAGGTTTGGTTTCTATTTCAAAGCCTATCTTACAAGTGCACCGTGCAGTATATACAAAACATGTCCTATTAATAAAATTAAACCACATTTCCGCAAATATCAATCCTTGAACACTTTAGATAGGTAACACCGAAAAATCACTGCCAATGATATATATATGAACAACTTCTATAGCTAGTTCGCCATAATCCTAAATACCAACAAAAATAAAAATATGTCTGCAGTCATGCTAATACTATCTAGAGACTTCCAGAAACTTGTTTGCTCTTAAATTCATTATGTTGCATTGTTGGTGGAATACATGTTACGGTACAAAGAATCTCAGCTATATGTATCATGCTTCAAAGCTGGAAAGTCACATATGAGCGACAACCTTACAAAATTCACAAACTTGACTAGAAGATACTCTGTGATTTTGCATGCTGATTGATTCGTGTCGTGTGGTTGTTCTTTGGGTGACAAAACTTAATTTTATCAAAATTCTCAAATATGTATAAATTAACTTAACGACTTTTTCAGAACGCTAACAAAAACGTCAATGTCATCATCATCATTGTACAATGGGAAGGGTGCTACACGAATTGCTTTATCACGCTTATCAATCACAACCCCTTCAATTTCAAGTCTCTTAACTGCGTTCTTGAAAGTCTCCGATGAGTCAAATTCTATAGTAATCTGTGCTCCTCGTGATTTCGAGTCACTTGGAGTGATTATATTGATACCACAAGGTATAGTTTGTAGTCCACTTTCAAGCAGGCTAGTTAGTCGTATAGACTCCTTCCGAACGGCTTCCATACCGCCATATTCCTGAATCATTTTTAATGACTCAAGAAGACAGACATTGTCTAGCACGCTAGGATTAGAAACATGCAGAGCCAAAGCCCCTTGCCGAAAGTTATATTCATATGATAACCTCATTCTCGAATCCAGCTTCTGTCCCCACCACCCCTTAAGGTAATTTAGCTCCCAGTGCTGTGGATGGACGTACACTCCTCCAATTCCACCTGGACCTGCTCCTAAGTACTTGTAGCTACACCAACAAGCAAAGTCCACTCCCCAATCATCAAGCTTTAATTGAAGATTACCAACTGCATGCGCTAAATCCCAGCCAACAATTGCTCCTGAGTCATGTCCCAACTTAGTAATAGTCTTCATGTCAAATGCCTGTCCTGTATAAAAATGCACTCCTGGTAGCCATATTAGAGCCGGTTTGTATTCATTTATCATTAATGCAATGTCTTCTGTTCGAATGGTTTTCTCCCGATCCCGAGGATATACAAACTTTATGGTGTTTTCAGGATTAAGCCCCTTGGACGTAATGAACGATTTTATTGCAAAATAATCCGAAGGAAATGGATTTTCCTCCATCAAAACGACAGATCTGTTTTCTGTGGGTTGATAGAAGGAACTCAGCATCATGTGTATATTTGTAGTTAGGGAATTCATAGCTGCCACACTTCGATAATCAGACGCACCAACGATTGGTGCAAGATAATTAGAGACTTCTTCATCCAACGAAACCCACCCATTACGAATGTAATGAGTGCTGTGCCCCAAAGATCCTTTTGTGGCCCATATGCCAAGTTCGACGTCGAGGGCTTTTTTGAGGGACCTTGGCTGGAGGCCAATGGAATTAGCACACAGGTAACAGCAGCTTTCGGTACCAGTTCCACCTGTGTCGCTTTTTGAAGGAATTAGATATTTGCTTTTCAAACTCATTATTAGATTGTTAGTCTCCAAAACGGGCCTTTTATCTGAATATAAATCAGTCGGTATACTATTCCGAAGTTCAATACCGATATCTTTTGCGCGATCTTCGGATTTCTCGCTAATTTTCTTTTTTCGACTCATTTTTTGGCTATCAGTTAAAATCATTTCAGTTAAAGATGAGCCCATATAATTGCTATAAAGGGTATATATACACTAGAAACCACCGATAAGAAACTTGTGATACTTTTCATCTTTTATTACCTGTGAACCAAGGACTATGGACACAAAACAAGATCGTATATTTCACTCTACTCAGTCCATTGAGGACGGGACACCATGTACTGATGGTGAAGATGGATCGCATTTAAAGAAACAGCTTAAGGAGCGACACATTCAGCTCATTGCACTCTGTGGAATGATTGGTACTGGATTGTTTTTATCATCAGGAAATGTTTTGGCTACATCAGGACCCCTAGGTGCGCTTCTCAGTTACATGGTGATGGGAATATTTACATTGGGAATTGCATACACGAGTGGTGAAACTGCTGCTTTGTATCCTACTACAGGTGCATTTGTGAGACACGCATTTAAGTACATTGAGCCTGCAGTTGGAGCTGCAACAGGTTGGAACTTTTGGTATACGATGTCAATATCCGCCCCTGCAGAGCTTTCAGCTGCCGCAACAGTGTGTCAGTACTGGACTGATCTGAATCTTGCAATATTCATTTCCATATTCATCGTTTTTGTCATCTCAATCAATATGGTCTCAGTTAAATTTTATGGGGAAAGCGAGGTCATTTTTGGGATGATGAAGATTTTTCTTATAGTTGGGATGATAATTGGCGGAATTGTATTGACTTGTGGCGGTGGCCCAGATCATGAATCTATCGGATTTAGATACTGGCGTTATCCTGGTCCATTCAAGTCCTACATTTTGCAAGGATCATCAGGAAATTTTTTGGCATGGTGGAGTACTTTAATTCAGGCGGCCTACGCCTATGGAAATATTCAAGTGGTTTTTATCGCTTCCTCGGAAACTTTAGATGCCAGACACCAAATATCAAAGGCCACAAAAAGGTTGGTTTTCCGAATCCTGTTTTTTTACATTGCTACCATCTTTGTGATTGGATTGCTCGTTTCTTCAGATAATACAGAAATCACATCAGGCACGGGTACAGCCGCATCTTCACCTTTCGTTATTGCTTTTGAGGATGCTGGTGTGAAGGTACTACCTTCTATTGTTAATGCTGTTGTTATGACCTCAGCTCTTTCGTCGGGATCTGCTTGTCTCTTCATTGCTTCGCGTACGCTATATGGCATGGCTTTAGACGGACAAGCCCCCAAATTCATTTTGAAGTGTAACAGGTTTGGTGTTCCTTACTTTGCAGTTCTTCTTTCCGCAAGTATGACACCTCTTGTTTATATGTGTGTCAGCACAGATGCGTTTGAAGTGTTTGTCTGGTTTGTGAATATTACGACCCTTGCTGGACTTGTGGGCTGGGTCGTTGTCTGCGTTTCCTTTTTGAGATGCTTTTATGCCATGAAAAAGCAAAACATTTCAAGAGACGAGCTGGTTTTCAAATCTCCTTTTCAGCCATATGTTGCTTGGAGCTCGATGATATTTGTCATCCTTGTACTTTTGTTCTCTGGATTTGACATATTTGTCCATGGTTGTTTTAGCGTTTCTGGATTGATCACCTGTTACATCAACGTACCCATATTTGCCTTCCTTTGCATTTTTTTTAAGATTACAATGAAAAGCAAGTTACTTTCGTTAGAAGAGCTTGACCTTTCAGAGATCTATATGGTTAGGAACGAAAAGGAACGAATTCTGGAGCTAAAACTTGCGGAGTCCAACAGACCGCTCTGGAGGAAAGTTGTGGGATTTATTGTATAATTCAGCTGTTTCTTTATAATGGTGAAGCACCAAACATGTTCATGGAAGGAAGTGAGCTCCAGTAATCAAAGTCCAATGAGCTACTGGATTCTGCATACTCTAGACTAAAAAGTGACTGTGATTTTGTGGCAAACGAATCCTGGGGCAGGTCTGTACTCTGATCATTCGAATGTATTAGTTGTTGAATGTTCAAAAGATCGGAAGATTCAATGGGGTCAGATATGGTTGACATATCAATGTATTTATCTCTCAGAGATTGCACCTCTGACACAGTAAGCCTGTTGCTTTTGCGGCATGCAAACTTATAAATGGTTGAGATCTCTAACGCCCATTTATGATAGGATTTTCCTATTTCCCATTTATCGGCATAAGATGAAAGATAGTCTAAACAATAATCGTAATATACTTTGGAGTCACAAAATTCAGGATCGTAGTTTGGGAAGTAGTGAAGATATGATAACATACCTGCCGCAGTAAAAGCTGAAAATCCGTAAAATTGATTACAGCAGTAATCTTCTGCTTTCAAAGAGTGTAAAATTGTCGCTATACTCCTTGCACTATCGAAAACAACACTAGCGGAATCTCGCCACCACAAATATGGAGCACTGTCGCAAATTTTTGGTGGATCCAAAGGACCAGAGGGAAGGGAAGATCTGTTGGGAATAAAAGGAATATAATCTCGATGAAGCATTAGTTTAGCCATTGATAAGAATAAATGCAGAAGACAATAACAAGATCCCAGTCCCAAAGAAGCATATCCTAATATATTGGAGTCGCTGAGCGTTTCTCTCGGTCCTAAATTATCATCAAAAGATGATATTTTTTTCGTCAACATATTCCATTCGCTCTCTTCGTCCCAAGGAACTTTTAAGTACGTACGTCTTCCGCCTTGCAAAATCCAAAATGAACTCTCTAACCATAATTCCCCACTGAAAATCAATAAAGAGTAAATATTTGATTGCACATCAACCCTCAAGGTTTTCAAAGTAACTGGTGACTTACTACCTGACTCAAATAGCAGATCAATATCCTCTAACGGTAGTTGAAAATCTTGTAATTGAGCATGCAAGGAAACTTCTGATTTATCTTTCAATGAGTTTGATAGGAACCTATGCGACCAAATTGTACGAGTGAACACTTCCTTTTCTGTAGTTCCTGAAATAGCCGCCATTTCTTTATTTTTCACCAAGTAGTATGAGATGCGTGATGCTATTCCTTCAATAAACCAACCTTTTCTAGTGCTACCTAACTGCCAAAATATGAGAATCAAAATTAATGATAACTGAAGACATGATAGGTAATCCGATTTGCTGTTTGCTAGTTCAAGGACTTTT
This sequence comes from Ogataea thermomethanolica, assembly GCA_030674565.1. Taxonomy (NCBI): domain Eukaryota; kingdom Fungi; phylum Ascomycota; class Pichiomycetes; order Pichiales; family Pichiaceae; genus Ogataea; species Ogataea thermomethanolica. The sequence continues at coordinate 24,845 of JAKTYW010000010.1, forward strand.
GTTTCCAGTTGGCTGAGAGCAATAGAGTCTATATCAGCATCCCTATATTTACACGACAATAAGAATAGGGCCTCTTTAACGCCAGGATGAAGAAGTTGGTCAATTTTTGGGATTTTGAGAAACAAGAGTTCAGGATGGTGAAAATAGACGCATGATATCTGTTTTTCTTGCGTCTCAAATGTGTGGCTAGTTTTCAATGAGTTTCTTTCTGTTACTGCGTGATGTCCAGTCAATTGTTTGACTACTCGAAATTCCTTAGTACTTGTAAGCCTGCACGAGAGTTGTAAACCCTTCTTCTTACATGACAAACAAGGAGATTGTCCTTCATGGACACATTTAATCTTTTTGGATCGGCATCTAGAACAAGCCCATGCTAGTCTCATGGTAGGTATATGATGCCAAAATTTTACGAAAAAAATAATAGGTTTGCCTATCGATTTTTTAATTTCGGTATCGTTATCCCGAATTCGTAGCTGTAACTGGCTGAATAAAGAGCGATTGTGGAACATAGTTTTTTTTGTCATCCTGAAAATGTCATCAGTCACACCACCACAAGCTAGAAAACATGTCAATATGATGGTGGATAGTACCATCAGGAACTTAGAGAAGGAGGATCTGCAGGCGATTCTCAGAAACATTCTATCATTGCACCCATCCCTCACCGAAACGTTCAAACTCGAAGCGACCAAGCGACTCAAAGGTTTCAAAGACATGGAGTCTGTTAGTATTTTTGAAAAAAAAGCCGGAAGCTCTGAATATCAGCTAAAAGAAGATGCTTTTGAAAAGTACGAAAAAAGGATAAGAGGCTTAATTGGCATTGGTCTCGCCCCTGTGGCTCTTGACAAACTTCACAACATTGTTGAGCAGGTTTGTGGCATAACCTATGATGAGGAGACCGAGACTGGAGATATCATAGTTGATAAGCTTGCAATCATTGACGGCGACATAGTACAAACTGTTACTGGATTGAAGGAAATGGGTGACCAACAAGATACTGTCTATTCTGTGGCTAATGAGTTATTAGCTGTTCTGAAATTGTGCAAATCGACCTTTGAAGAAAAGAACAGTGATTGTGAATTTCCATTTGATCGGGGTGAAAAGGTGTTAGTGGACTACTGTGCAGCACACAATTAAATACAAACCTGTCTTTTTGGGACAATATTCGGATAACTTTTTTTCTCGGTATAGATTTTAAGGCAAAAGATTCCGATCTACTCGGAATAGATATTGTGAAATGGATACTTTTGCACATATAAATCAGAAGCAAAAGTTGGAGTACATCAAATCAAAGTAGTTGGCCATGGAATTGAATGGTCAGACTGTTCCGAGAGTTTTTAATGGTTTATGGCAACTATCATCTCCAACATGGGGGTCAGCTCCGAAATCAAAGATGAAGAAGCATTTTAAACAACTTCTTGAAAATAAATTCTGGGCCTTCGACATGGCTGATCATTACGGTGATGCGGAATTGATCTTTTCAGAGCTACGTCAAACTTCTAGTCACACTTTTTGTGCCACCAAATGGTGTGTGTTTGATAACGAATTTGAGGTTAGTCCCGAAAATGTCAAAAAAGAAATTGACACTCGTATACGAAGGACGGGTGGTGTTGATCTCCTTCAATTCTATTGGCAAAATAAAGACGCAGAAAAACCAATGCTAGAGATTTGTAAGCTGATAAAGGAAGACAAAAGATGCAAATTGGGTCTTTGCAACTTTGACACATTGTTGATGAAAAAAGTTGTTGAGTCCGGTGTCAAAGTATACACAAACCAAGTTCAGTTTAGTTTAATTGATATTCGCCCTAGGTTGAAAATGGGAAAGTTCTGTGATGAAAATGAGATTAAATTGCTTGCATATGGCACTCTTTGTGGTGGATTTTTGTCTGATAAATGGTTGGGCAAAGAGGAGCCAGATATTTATGGAGATGATTCCATTACTCCTAGTCAACGCAAATACTTCGACATGATTGAAAACTGGGGTGGGTGGGATCTCTTCCAGGAACTTCTAGCTGCTCTTAAAAAAATTTCAGCTAAGAGAGACGATCTTAGTATTTCAATCGTTGCGGCACGTTGGGTCTTAAAGCATTCTTTTGTCGGATCTATCATAATCGGAACAAGATTGGGCGTCAAAGATCACTCTCTGGAAAACATTATTATTGATGACTATACTTGGGATATAAACACAGAGGAAATGGGTTGTATTGACTATATTCTGGAGAAAAGTCGGGCCTCTCACCTGATTGAACTTCTTGGGGACTGTGGAGATGAATACCGTTGAACCAAATACATAGGAAATTGTGCGACGTTCAACACTAACGTATCACCACTACTGAAACATAAGTTATTCAGTCCAACATTCATCATGTACCCTTATGCCAGTGTTGTAATTTGTACACTTGAAAATCTTTTTAAAATGGAAAAAACACTTCTCCAGATTGTCGTATTTCAGGATGAACGATTTTATCAAATTGATCCTGAGTGAAGCTTGGAAAAGCTATCTTCTTTTACGTGCCGGGCCTTCAACTTCACATTCAATTGATAGTTGTATTCAAGTAGTTTGTTTATAAGGACAGTAAAATATATATTTACTTGCTGCCACACAACCTATTTTTGTTCTTTATTATCGAACAATACACTTGTAGACCCTCAAAAATGCGTGCAATTTTATCTCTGGGGCAGTATGCATATTAAATCATTAAGTAATTTTGGTAGCATGTTTTTCAGCGCAAAGCTGAAAGATTCGAGTAATGAAAATTGAAACTCAAGACATCTTATTACTCATTGTGAGCTTCTAAAAATGAATTTTGAACTTTCAGGTTCAAATAATAACTGCTTTATGATTTTACAACACGATCTTTGTCCTAGATATTGAGATTCAGACAAAAACTTCAAATTAGTTTTAAATTACCCACGTGACATTCATGTTTTTATAGCTTAAGCATGGCTACAGGTGGGCTCTAATTTGCAATATGCTACAGCTAATGCACTCAAACAACCTGTAATGGGCAACTTTACTACCCTTTTTGGCTTTCAAAAAAAATCAGTACGTTTTAGCTGAAGTATAAATATTGGGTTCATCATCATACTAAGTATCCTGCAATGATTTCTGTATTTGGCTTTGTATCCATCTTTCTAGCATTGAATGGTTTGGCAGTTTGCACACTTAGTCCTAAAGAGTATAATCAATACTCTGCAGACCAGTCAAATGTGCTTCGTTATCTGGGCGGTACTGGTCCCTTCGTGGAAACCACAGGTTATGGTATCCCAACTGGTGTACCATTTGAGTGCAGCATTGATCAGGCACATTTATTTATGAGACATGGTGAAAGATATCCTACTAAGGGTACAGGTAAGAGTTTGCAAGAGCTGCTCACCAGACTTCAAAATGCAACCGTGGATGCATATATTGGTCCTTTAGGGTTTCTTAACAACTACAATTATTTTGTGCACAACACAAAATTGTATGAACACGAATCGTACACTGGAGCATATTCAGGATCTGCTGATGCTTTCAAGCTTGGAAATCTCTTACGTTTGAGGTACAATCATTTAGTAAACACTTCCACCATAACTCCGGTATTCACTTCTGGTCAAGAAAGGGTTTTCAATACAGCCAAGTCTTTTGCTCAAGGCTTCTTCTTTGATGGACAAGATGGCAAATATCAGATGGTTGTTCTTCCAGAAACGGCTAAACAAGGCGCAAACTCATTAACCAATACCAAGGCCTGTGTCAATTTTGATGGAGATTATTCCGATAGCATTCTTGATAATGTGACCCTTACATACAAAGAGACTGAGGCTGCTAGGTTAAACAAGTTATCTCCAGGCCTGAACATAACAGCAGAAGATGTTTACACTATGGCTGGCTACTGTGGTTTTGAACTAGATGTTACTGGTACCTCAAAGTTTTGTGAAGCTTTGTCCATGGACTCTCTGATTGGTTTTGGATATGACAAGGATCTATCTTACTACTACTCTAATGGACCTGGCTACAACATGTCCTATGTGTCGGGTGGTGTTTATGCTAATGCTACCGCCGCATTGCTGAAACAAGGTCCAGATTCAGTTGGAACTTTGTTCTTTTCTTTTTCGCATGACAATGACTTACTGAGATATTTGACGGCTCTAGGACTGTATGATCATGAAGAAGAACTGCCTCTTGATGGAATCGAATTTAGAAGATCCTTCAAGTCTTCGGAAATCGTTCCTATGGGAGGAAGGCTGATTACAGAGAGGTTAACTTGCTATAATGCAACAAGTCAAAATAATGACAAATATGTGAGACTTATTCTAAACGACCAAGTTGTCCCGGTTCCGGATTGCACAACCGGGCCGGCCTACTCTTGTCCTCTGGATGAGTTCAGTGATATTATTGAAGGCTCAATTACTGATTATCCCACTGCTTGCAACCTCAATAGCAGCTACCCGCAGTCCTTGACATTCTACTGGGACTGGAAAACCAATGATTATCCAACACTACCCGACGCCAACTGACTAGGTCTTAGTCTTTCAAATATCTGACTTTTAACAGGTCGCTGATCCAAATTTAAAAATAGTGCTTTTTTATTTTGTTAAATAATAGACAATTCATTTACCTCAAAGTCTTGAAATTGAAAAACCCTCTATGGTTACCGATATACAATGACACAGGAGGATATGATATAGTTACTTAGCGAGAAGAGCTAGGCTTCATTTTGATCAGCAGACTCAATCTTCAAAGGACGTTCAGGGGATGGAGAAAGGATATAGCGAGCATCGATGAGCTTCACTTTAGGATTCACGGTGAGACCGAATCCTGGTTTATCAAGCTGGGAGATGTTCAAAAATCCTTTGGTTGGGACAGTCTCATCTGTGAACAAAGATCCAAAGACTGGTAGCACAGAACTTGAGTCTGGCGAGTTGGCTAAGTACTCCTGGAAAGGTGTGTTTGATTGAGAAGCAACAAAGTGGTATGAGTAGGAACCGGAAGCATGTGGCACAACCGGAATATCATAAGCAGCAGCTTGTGCAGCAATCTTTAGAAGCTCAGTCATTCCTCCAACCCACATAACATCTGGCTGCAAAATATCCACATTTCTTCCTTCAATCAATTTTCTAAATCCATACTTGGAATATTCATGTTCTCCGGTGGTGAATTTCATTGTTGGGAAGGCACGCTTAAGCAAAGCATAACCATCAAAGTCATCAGGATGAAGGGTCTCTTCCCACCAGTTGATATCTAAGTCTTGGGTAGCTTTGACAAGATCTATAACATAGGAAACATTTAACGACATGTAACAATCAACCATAAGCGGGAAATCTGGTCCCACCGCCTTACGATGATTTCTCAAAAACTCCACATTCTTTCTGAGACCTGGGAATCCATCATCAGGTCCGAATGGAAGTGCAACCTTTCCTCCCCAGAATCCCATCTCTTTTGCCGCTTTTGGGTTGCATCCAGTACAATAGAAATCAATTCTGTCCCGGGTTGCACCACCAATCATCTTGTAGACTGGCTCGTTTCTGATTTTTCCCAAAAGATCCCAAAGAGCCAAGTCAACAACAGAAATGACAGCCAAAGTAATACCCTTTCTTCCGTAAAACATGGAGGCTCTGAATAATTTATCCCAAATCAAATTGTAATTTCTTGGATCTTCTCCGATGATGAATCTCTCAAAATGGTTGTGAACTAACCAGCATGCAATAGGTCCTCCAAATCCAGTTGCAAATCCTTTAGAACCATCAGTGGATTCGATTTCGACGCAAAATGAGCCAAGAACATTGATTCCCCAGCTAGTACGAGAAGCCTTATATTCTGGGAATTTGGACATTGGGTTAGAAATGTAATTGTCCACTAACCAGTGTCCTTTTTCAACATTATGGTAGTCACCACCGATTCCCTTTCCTTCGGTCAGATAGGTGGTTATTTTTTTGATACGAGGAAATTCGTTGGCAGTCATTTTTTGCTTTTTCTCTAATACTTGTGATATGGAAAGTTCAAGCTGTTATATAGTTATTGAGTTTTGTTAAGGAGTGTAAAATTAATTGTTTTGTGGTCATCAGTTGGGAGCCATTTCTGGGTCTCAAAAAAGATCATACCCGGAAAATGATTTAAAGAATGTCCCGAAAACGTAAATGTGGAGAAAACTACCCCACCATCCAAATTTGGAACTATTTTTTCTTTAAAAAATACGTTCGGGATAATAAGCTATTGATACAAGCTCAAGGGTCTGCAGGATGCCATAAATAATTCGGAGACAATTATATTACATGTAGATAGTCGGATCAATAATCTAAGCTCTTAGTTCCTAGAACTCGCTTTTTGCATATATATTCTGTACTTTGATAGAAATGTGCTGAATCTTACAGAGGTTCCTGTGTAATGTTGTTCTGAGTCAAGTATCCAAGTAAGTCTTCAAATCCAAAAGAGCTGGTATCAAATTGGAAGGCGTCCAAAAGCATACTCTCCTCTTGGGTTCTATTTGATCGCAACTGTGTTGAAGCCAAACAGCCCGTTTTATCCAGAATTGATTTTTGGCTATCTTGAAGTTTTTGGCTATGAATATCTTTTTTTAAATTTTTGTTTAAAATCAGAGAAAGTAGATGTGCATTGATTCTCATATCAGCAATGGCCTGTGACGGAGGTATTTCGTACTCATTCCCTTCTGAATAATCTGCATTCACAGGTGCAGGAAGTGTATCAAATCCAAAGCTTTGTAGTTGCCTCAAAATCGTATAGTACTTTTGAGCTCCCTGCCAATGCTTCCCAATTGCAAATAATATTCCACAAAAAAGCTTTAGTTTCATGTTTAGATTCTCTCGATCTGAATGGCTTTTTGCAGCCTGGTTAAAAATAGTGTCTGCTATCAAAACCCTGGCACAGACCCATATACAAAAGGAATAATGAGGTCCTAAGTTCTCAAGAAATTTTTCACCCTTCTTCCTTTCTTTTTCCATAATATTGTGAGCTAATAGTGCTACCCTTTCCACTGATTCAAGACATATTCGTCGCGAGTCTTCCGAATGCTTGAAAGCTGAAGATTCAATATGTGGGTATCCATAAGCACTGTGCATCTTGATCAATGCTATATGATATGAAGAATGCAAGAGAGCAAGCCTTGCAATCTCTTCAAATGTCTGTTGTTCTGTGTCCAAAGTGCTAGAATCCAGTAGAGAAGCATACCTGGAAGGCAAATTGCTTTTCCACTCCTTTATTTCAGTTTCGAGCATATGGAACTGTACAAACCACTCGCAAACGTTTTGCTTGTCAGCTATGTTTCGTGGATGAGATATGAACCCATACATTTTTCTCATCATCTGTATTACATCAGTGAAGTAACTAAATGCATCATAGGTTTCAGGGTCCGAACCGTTTCTTGCAAAAAGAGATGGCTTATAATTTGGGTCGTCAACATGACTCCACAACTTGGTTCCCAAAGGTCTAGAAAGCTTCTCTTCTGATTCGGGCACGCACAATGGTGTGCCAGAAGAAAACGAATTTAGAATATCAAGAACAACCACACCCCACCCTAACCGAAGCCTAGCCTCTTTTTCGCTAACAGAGGCAGGCTCTTTCAGCGATTTCGCTCTTTTCGGTCGTATGATAAAGGTCGACGGATCCTTACTATCTGAAGATGTGGATCGAGAACGTGAGTTGCTGGTGTCTGCAAGGTTCAAGTGTATCATTCCAGTAGCAGACATTCCAATGATTGAAGATGATTCGGGAACAACAGAGTTTCCAAAAGAATAATAAGCCATCAATGTTAATGTTTGAAGCTGAACAATCGAGGAAATAGAGTAGCATTCCAGAATGATTTTTTGTTTACATGTGTGAATCAGTTCTTCAACTTCATCTTTGGACATAGAAATACTCTCGTCTTCTCGTATGTATTGTATTGAATTCAAAATAATTCCATACAGGACCAATGGCGGTTTGTGAATCGATAAATTTTGAGCTGCCGATGGAGCTTCAATAGCACAGAAATAATGTTGGACGGTTTTCATTGTTTCTTGTGGATGGATTATAGGGAAGATGGGAAATACTTTGGCAAAAAATATACTGACAAGTTGCTTCAGCGTTGAAAGTCTAGGTAGTCCATTATTAAGTGGCCCGAGGCTGCGGTCAATGTATTCGCGTTTACCTTCCATTTCTGAGGTGATAGTTGTTTGAGATTGACTGAGACTAGTGCCGTTGGGTACCACACTGACAGGAAGAGACTCGGAATTCATCAGATTTACCAAGCTCTGTTCCATGTTGTTTGTAGACTTACCAGTTTGCAGGTTTGCAAGTGTTGCTTCAATAAATTTGAACTTTTTGTGGAATGTTTGGCTCTCTTCTTCCAGAGCAGATAGTCTTTTTAGCAACTCCTTTCCATATCCGGGTTTGAGACCCGGCTTTTTGACAAAAGAATATACACACTCAAGCCCATGACTTCGACAGTGTGAACATTCTTTTTGAGAGTCGCATTTTAGTTTCTTTGCTCGGCAAACATCGCAGGATTTGGACAATCGTTTACGGTTATTTTCATTGTCCTCAAGTATCACCTCGTGGATGCTCATATTTAGTTGATGTGCCTAGTGACCTGATCTTTTCCCCAGAATTGAAAAATCAGAGTCCTCGGAAATTTTGTTTACCCCACATCAAGTGACTACGTAAGCACATCATTCAGTTTTTTCGCATCAATGCATAAAGTGCGGGGAATTTAATAGACGACACCTTGCACCAGCGGAAATCCTATGCCTGGGCGTAGCACATATATATAGAACTTAGACTCTAGGATTACCAGAAGTCTTCTCGTATTCTCTAGCTTTCAAAAGTTTCGTAAATAATGACTAACACCATCTCAGGAGCACCAGAGCCACCACAACCGGGAATCTATACCCCGGTCCCTACCTTTTTCAAGAAGGACCTTGTTACAATAGATTACGACACTCAAATCGCACACGCTAAATATCTGAGAGACAATGGTATCAAAGGTTTGGTTCTAATGGGAAGTACAGGTGAAGCAGCTCACTTGACGAGGGCCGAAAGGGTTTCGATCATTGAGGCCATCCACAAAAATCTACCTGGATTTCCAATTCTGGCAGGAGTGGCTCAAAATTGTTTGGAAGAAGTTCTCCTTGAAATCGACGCACTCCATAAGGCTGGAGCATCTTTTGCGCTTGTTTTGAGCTCCAGCTACTATGGTCCAGGAATCAAGCAAGCTGCTATTGAAGACTTTTACACAGAGGTTGCAAACAAATCCAGCCTGCCAGTTATGATATACGTGTATCCAGGAGTCACCAACAATATTGTGGTGGAGCCAGAGACTATAGTGAAGCTCTCAAGACATCCCAACATCGTTGGTACCAAGATTTCACATGGAGATGTTGCACACCACACAATGATTGCAATGTCCCCGGTGACCAAAGAAAACAATTTTTACACATTTACTGGATTGGGCCAAATACTTCTTCCAGTTCTAACGGTGGGTGGAATGGGCACTGTTGATGCACTGTCCGGAGCATTTCCAAAGCTATATGTTAAGATTTTCGAGCTGTTTCAAGCTAAAAAGTACGAACAAGCTGCAAAACTGCAGTTTATTGCTACAAGAGCAGAAGAGTTGGTGGTTAGATTCGGTGTTGTGGGTATCAAGAAAATGATCAGTATTAAAGGGTTTGGTGAGACTTATCTTGGAAGGATGCCACTCAATCAGGATGTTGATCATGGTTACTGGGCACAGTTCAACCAGAACATCGCAGAGATTGTGGATGCCGAAAGTGTTTTGTAAAAGTATATCAATGCCACTTAATGACAACCATTTTTGTCTATGATCTTCGAACTTCAGCGTAATTTTTTCCCAGAAATCCAATTGATGTGAGTATAGTATTTTATATTCTATTTTACTGTAGATTTACAAACAAACCACCATCGACTAGTATTTGGGCGCCAGTCACATACTCGGACAGGTCACTAGCAAGAAATATCGCTGGCCCTGCCATATCTGAAGGAACCCCAAGTCTACCCAATGGGATTCTTCCTTCCATATATGCCCTCTTTTGAGGATCTTGCAAGTCCTCCTCGTTCAATTGAGTCTTAATTGTTCCAGGAAGAAGAGCATTACATCTGATTTTGTGTTTACCAAGAGCACATGCGGTGGACTGCATGAGCGACAAGATTGCCGCTTTTGTAGGAGTATAGTGCGTTTGCAATCCACCTCCCACTAGTGCACTGATGGAAGAAATTCCAATGATGGATCCACCCTTTCCTTGTTTGATCATTTGGGCCGCCGCAGCTTGTGTTGCAAAAAATGCACCATCCAGATTGATGCTCACAGTGTCTTTATAAAGATTGTAATCGATTTCTGTGAACTCCTTAAATTTGCAGACTCCTGCATTGGATACAAATATGTTTAGCTCACCGAATTTGTCCACCGTTTGCTCAATAAGATTAAGCGATGTTTCCGGATGTCTTATATCTCCCTCAACTACCAGCAGATCTGGAATTTCTTCTTTCAAACTTTTGATCTCGTTCTCTTGGCCTTTAATGTAATTAATTGAGACTTTGGCTCCTTGTTGAGACATCCCCACAGCAATTGCTCTACCAATTCCGGTGGCAGCTCCCGTAATCGCAACAACTTTACCTTGCAGAATCATTTGATTGTTTTGCACTGTTTGACACTGTTGATCCCGGTAGTAGATAAGTTATGCTATCTTTTGACCAACAGAGATTATTGAAAATATCACAAATATATTTATATGTATTGATCTAAATTTCCAAATTACTCGGAAAAATGTTTGTAGTTAAATCTGTAAAAGCCCCGACATCTGCGTCTGCAGCAGGGAGGGGACGGGGTTTTTAATTTTATGTCGAAATAAAAAACCCGTGACTCCGATTAAACAACAATAATTTGGATAATCATAGACAGGTCTCATGGGGTACAATATCTTATTGGATCTGTCTAAATCAATTTTAACCTCTAACCCGCCCGAATTTTACAGTCCCTCAAATCTGTTCATACATCATGGGTAAATTTGACCTGATAGATGCACACGTGCATCTTTACGATGAAGAGAGTCTAAGCTCACTAAGATGGATGAATGAGTCACTTCCCATCAATTGCGAGCACTCGGGAGCCAATTACATGTCTCAAAACTGGAATCAAGATGCGAGCCAGCTCAAGTTTAAGGGCATGATTTACATTGAATCAGACGTGAGGACTGACCTTTCATGTGGCATTGATGGCTTCATCCCCGCTGTAAGGGAACTGAAGTTTGTACTCGAACAGTGCGATAGAACAGAAAATTTGATTCTTGCTATAGTGCCTTGGGCACCTGTTCCTTTAGGACGACAGACGCTAGAAATCTACACTGATAAACTATTCGAGGATCTCAATCCGCAGCAAATCTCACTTGTCAAGGGGTTTCGATTTCTCGTGCAAGACAAGCCCGACAAAACCATGATATCCAGAGAGTTCATCGAATCCATCGAATGGATGGCAAGAAAGAATCTACTTTTCGAGTTGGGGATTGATTTTCACCGTCGTGGAGATTCCCAATACAGAGAGGTGGGTGTTTTGTTTGGGAGTGTTCGAGGTGCCAGATTTATTATAGATCATTTTGGAAAGCCTAATCTTGCAACCAATGGGTTTTCAGAGAATTTGGATGCATGGAAACGCTCCATGAAGAACATTCATGAGATATCTGTGCAAAATAACAACACAGTCTATTTGAAAGTCAGTGGTCTGTTTTCTGAACTTGACAAGCACGCAGAAAATATGACTTACGAAGAACTTTTGCAAAGTATCTCACCTTATTTTGATTATGCACTGCAAACATTTGGTCCTTCCAGAGTTATTTGGGGAAGTGACTGGCCAGTATGCAAACTTAATGGCGGACAAACTGCTTTTTCATTGTGGAGAAAGCTGACTATGGACATTCTGAAAGGTCTTGAGGCATCTGATGACGTTAAACAGAGGCTTTTGAGCACCAATGCTATAGATGCTTACATGATACATACGATTTGAATACCATTGCCAGTCAGGTTTCTTTCTCACCTTAAGTAGCAGAGTTGTTGGCCATGCTGGATTTAGAGCCTCAACTTAATTTAACTAGTCATCTGATAATAATTTTGGTAGATACTTGTGCGGTAGACAAGCTAAATCTAACTGACAACAACTATAGCTGAAAAAGGTGAAAATAAATGAATCTTATAATATTATACAGCGCATGGAATAATTGAGTTTTGCTTAAGCCTACTCGGCAAAACTTACACGATCTTTTTCATCAACAACAAATCCCTTTGCTTCGATGTCTTTTCTTCTTTCTCCAGGCCTTATTGGGTGTCCTCTAGTCGTGAAAACTCCACCAGTGAATCCGCCACGATCAAATAGGTGATCAATATCCTCTAATTCAAGACCCTTAGTTTCAGGGTAGAAGCAGTACACAATAGGTATCCATGTAAAGTTGAGAATAGCAAAGATGATAAATGTTTTCCAACCAATATTGTCAATAGCTTTTGGTGTTATTTGAACAACAGCAAACACCGATAGCCAGTTGATGAAAGATGCAATAGCTTGCACTCTAGACCGAAGACGGGTACCGTTCAGTTCTGCAGGGAAGAACCAAACATTTAGCCACCCAACTCCCATGAACAATTGGTAGAGGAAAACAAAGCAGCTGGCAGCCACTGAAGTAGCATATCTTTCTTGAGATAGAAGACCAGAGACAGCGATGAAACACACTGTCAGTCCTGCTGACGAAATGAACAGCATGGTACGTCTTCCATATTTATCAATTGTCCACACAGGAACAAATGATCCCATTAAGTACACTATCTCGCAGCATCCACCTAGAATCAAGGAAGTATTTCTGGTAAGGTTCATCGTGTTCTGATAAACAATAGGTGCGTAGTAGTTAATCATATTTGATCCAGTGAATTGTTGCATGATCATAATTCCACAACTCAATAGCAATCTTCTGAGGTTTCCATTGTGAATTTCAAAGAGTTCTCCGAACCTGAACTCTCCGCCAACTGCTTCATTGTCAACTGTTGTTTTGATATCTTGAACTTCCCGAATCACAATGTCAGAGTCAAGATTCTCATCAAGAATGGCAGCTAAAACCTCTTGTGCCTCGTCATATCTTTTCTTTGTCACTAGCCATCTAGGAGTTTCTGGAAGAATTCCTGTCAGGAGCTCAACCACCAAAGCCAGTGCAAACAGACCTTGGAGCGAACATGGGAATCTCCACTGAACAGGGCTGTCAGTAAAGGATGTTCCATATCCAACCCAGTAAGCAATAATAACTCCTGTGATAGTGACGACGGCCTGGTAAGTAAGCATTTGTCCTCTATTACCTGCTAGAGCACACTCAGCTTGGTAGACAGGAATCGTTGACGAGTTGAAACCGTTTCCAATACCTGTGATAATTCTTCCAACATAGAACTGACCTCTGGTAAATGAAGTAGCAAGTATTATGGTGCCCACAATCATTGTAGAGCCTCCTGTCAGCATCATCCATCTACGACCAGCCTTTTCACCAATGAAGTAGCAAATCACCGATCCCAAACAACATCCGAGATCGTAAACCGACGAAAGCAGTCCCTGAACATCTGAGTTAGGGTGGTTGAAATCTTTTCCAAACCTATTATTTGCTCCAACAATTGTGGACATCAAACCTTGATCGTATCCAAGTAACAGGAAACCAGTACAGGAGCAAAAAGTCACTAGGAAGCGCAAGGTCTTTCCTCTAAAGCGCATGTTCTGTTTGTTTAAAATCATTGTGATGTATTTCTCAGATCAACCAAATATAAGACTGTAATGTTGTTGATTGAGGTATTGTAGCAACTATAGTCTGGGCGATATGATCCACTTATATAATTGAATCGAAAAGCCTAATTTTGAAAAACTCAAGCTTAGATGACTAGATGCTAGTGAAAGTCATAAACCTCTTTGTTGAACGGTGGAAGAATATTCCGCGCACTATTGTTGGAGACGTACTTTGTCATCAGCAAAAGTGGGGTCCAAATGAAAATAGTGGAGTAAGGAAATTTTTTGGCAGGAACTAAGCCTTCAGGCACTACTCTCGGCATTTGGCATGTTCGGTTCTCCATTACCAAAACTGAAAGGGATTTTTCCAGATAGCTATATAGTAGCGATCTTTTAGCTATGTATGCTAAACATTAAAATTTAGACAAGTTTAGAGTTAGTTAGTCCTAGGTGTTGGAAAATCATTAGAATCGGTTTGTTGTAATCCTAAGAGTATTGCAGAGCATGGTCACGATTGGGGTACTGTTGTGTCAAAAGGCACCAGTCAACTGTAAACCCTATTGTCTATTCTCAACCAGCGAGGGGTTGTTAATTATATACCTCGCGAGATCAATGCTCCGAAATTCTTCCCCGCAAATTTTCTTATTTAATCCATCCACATAAAACTCCTGCAGGCAAAATAATTAAAATCTGATTTACCATGTCAGATTGCACTCATCAACTTTAATCCGATGGACAGCCAGCCACCTCTGGACACCAAATGTTGTTTTCAACTATTTTACCGACGAAATACGATGATGTAGCTTTCACGACCCAAGAACACCAAGACTTAGCGAGCAAAATTGATTATTGTTTGCAACAGAATTTACGTAATAACACAATAAATTTGAGTCGGGGACGTGATTCGTGAGAAGTCTGTCACCTACAAGGTTCGTGATTTCTTAGTAGGTCTATGTATCAGTGAAATGAAAAAAGAGATGAAGTTGTATCTCACAGTTTATGCCAAATATCGGCCACTATCCACGATTGTGAGGCTCTCGTGACCTTCTCAGCTAGTTAGAAAAAGCATTTTTGATGGCAGCCGTTGTGTCTCTAACGAGGTTCGCACCCTGTTTTAGTCTAGCATCCATCACCATTGCAGTGTGGGGCATTCCTTTGTAGATAACAATCTTGCTAGGAATTCCATTGTCTTCAAGCTTTTTGCTATAAGCTTCTGCCTCTGACCGCAGAACATCACACTCAGCCGCTGCAATAAAAGCAGGTGGTACATTCTTAAAGCTTGAGGAAGGATAAAATAGAGGGCTAGACTCAGGATCGGTCAAAGAACTTCCTGCTTCAGGCAGATATAGTTGTCTGTACCACATCATTTTGTCTGCAGGTAGCTGTGGAGTGAACTTGTTCTCTTTCCACGAAATTTGGGTTGTTTCATTGGCCGAATTATCAGTCACAGGGACAACAAGCATCTGAAATTTCAGAGGTGGCAATCCTTGCGAGGCTTCTGAGGCAGCATACTTGTGAGTCATTATAGCCGCCAAATTACCACCAGCAGAAGATCCAGCAACACAAACTTTTGTATTATCGATGGGAAATTGCATCCCTCCATTCATAACAAATAGGAGCGAGTCAAAAGCATCCTCGACACACGCAGGAAATGGAAACTCTGGCGCCAGCCTGTAGTCCACGGTGATCACAATGCATTGAGCCAGTTCAGCCAAATGAGTGCAGTAGGAGTTCTCGGTCCCAATTCCTCCCAGAACCCAGCCTCCACCGTGGTACCAGACTGTGCATGGCCATCCCGCAGCAGGTGGTTTACCTTCAGGAACAAATATTCTTGCTGGTATTGGGTGGTCTGCACTGGAGTACTTTCGAGGAATCTCGATGTCAACGATCTCCTGCATTTTCAGTGGCTCAGACTGGCCTGGAATCACATTCCCACCAGATTTGGTAACATGGAGAGGGAACTTGTGAGTTTCCAGTATATCTGGCCTCTGGCATAATACTTCCTCGAAAAATTTCACATACTCCGGATCCAATCTGCCTTTCATGGAGTCGTGAATTTTCAGAGGCAATTCGCTTAGAGGTTCAGGCCATGAGTGGTCACTGTTGAGCTGAATAGTGTAAGAACTCATTTATCTGGTAATTGTATAATGCAAAAATAAACGAAATTCTTTGGTGTAATTTATCGTGTGGGCTTATCGAAGCGTGTGGGGGATATCGATAATCGATAAATACACGCTGGTGGGGGGACCTTCGCGATTGCCGAGATGGGAATTTAAAAATTATTGTCTTTTCGTACTCTTACTCACCAATGTATCCTACCCAGTTTACTCCATTAGCTGATAAGGCGAAGCTCCTTGATGCTTTCAAGGGAAAGAAGGCTGCTGAGCTGCCAACCCCGTGTTTTACTGTCGACAGAGCTATTTTCAAAAACAATTCTGAGAAGATGCTGAAAAGTGCACACGGACTGGGAGCCGACTTCAGAGCACACGTGAAAACTCACAAGACTCTGGAGGGCACGCTGCTACAGCTTGGCTCAGGGGAATATAAAACAGATAAAATTGTGGTTTCGACATTGACTGAAGCCTGGGGTTTAATGCCCTTGATTTCCCAAGGCGCAATCACGGACATACTGTTCAGTTTGCCTGTTGTTCCTAGCAGACTGCAGGAGCTATCCGATCTGTCACAGAAGGTTGAGAATTTGCGGCTTATGGTGGACAATCTTGAGCAGCTCGATATACTTGTGAAATACAACACCGAGCACCCAGAAACTAAAAAGTGGAGCATTTTTGTCAAAATCAATATGGGAACTGATAGGGCTGGATTCAAGTCTGAGTTCTTGACCTCGGTTGTGAAAAAGTTGATGCAGCGGGAAATTGTGGCTCATGTTTCCCTATACGGCTTTTACTGTCACGCTGGTCACTCTTATGCTTCCAGAACCATTGAACAAGCTCAGTCTTTCTTGATCTCTGAAATTTCCCATGCAAATGATGCTTGCAAACTTGCAACGGAGATGGATCCCTCGTTGAAGCTTCAGATGTCTGTTGGTGCTACTCCCACAGCCCACGGAGCCATAAATTTTGACCTCTCTCCAATCGGGCCTCTTTACGGTAAGCTCGAATTGCATGCTGGTAACTATCCATTTTGCGATTTGCAGCAGATTGCTACCGGCTGTGTGGGGCCTTCTGAAGTTTCGTGTGGTGTTCTGGCCCAAGTAATCTCGACCTACCCTGGAAGAGGTGCGAAGGCGCCCGGTGAGCAGTTGATCAATGCTGGAGTTATAGCCCTGGCCAGAGAGGCGGGCCCGCTGCCTGGATTTGGCCAGATCGTTTCCCCTCCAGGTTATGAAAAGTGGGTTGTCGGAAGATTGAGTCAGGAGCATGGTATTCTTACTCCTTTGGAAGACGATGAATCCACCAGCATGATTCCGCACGGAACTGTCGTGAAAATCATTCCCCAGCACAGCTGCATTACAGCTGCCTCGTATCCTTGGTACTACATCTTTGACCAGGAGGATATCGTTGTGGATATCTGGGTTCCTTTTAGAGGCTGGTGAACGGGCGGATGACTAAGTATTACTCTGGGTCGTTACTTGATAATAGATTTTTACGTAATCTTTTATAGAGAGTCTTCAATATCGGACAGCTCCATAAATAGCGGCAAGTGTTTTTTCCAGAGCTCCATGTCCATTGGGTGGTTCAGGGGAGGTCTACCAATCTCCGATTCTCCCAGTCCATATTTGAACATGAGAGAATATTTCAAGCCAACGAGGTTTGTCACAGCAGTAAGCTCGTTGATCTCTGTGATCTTGTTTTGGAGCTTTATTGCCTGGTCAAACTGCTGACTGTTATACAGTCGCATGATCTCAATCAGGCACTTTGGAAACACATTGGAAAACCCATCAATGGCTCCCTGGACGTCCACTGATAACGATGGAACCAGGACCTGGCCAACACCGGACAAAGGAGTGAAGTCTGCCGACTTCAATTTGGAACTTTGACCCAGCATTGTGTACAGGGGAAGGTTGAAGTTTGTCAGTTTGCAACCAACAATGTTCTTGTGCAATCCCAATCTGACAAAAGTATCAATCTTGAGATCAATGCCGTTTTGGACGCCAGGGTAGTTGTAAATGACGACAGGCAGCTTGCACAGATCTGCAAGCTGGTAAAACCACGACTCAAGGCCGGTTTGCGTGGTCAAAGAAGGGCCGTAGTAGCCAGGGACCAAAACAAGAATCATGTCTGCACCTGATCTGGCATATGTTTCCGCCTGATCACAAATATCCTCGATGCAAAAGCCCACGGCTCCAGCAATGATTCTGAACTCGGGGTCAGGAACGGCTTCCCTGATACTCTTCACAATCTTTGCTCGATCCCTCAGAGACAGATGGACAGCCTCTCCGGTAGAGCCACCTACCAAAACACCGCTAATACCGCCATTGTACAAAATGGTAGCATGCTTGTTCTGGGTCTCAAGGTCCAGCGACTGGGCTGCGTCCGCCTTGAAAAATGTCGGGACAGGGGAATAAATGCCGGTTTTCAGAGTGTTTTCTTTTGTCATTGGGGAAGGCTTGAAAATTCAATACAACTCAAAGAGGTTTAGGATCTTGTTGCATATATAGATGCCTAGGTGTAAGTGTCTGAGTGGGGATAAAAAATAAATTTGTGACCCCACCAAAATCAGAGATAATCCTGATGGGGGACTAAGTGATTAGCGATAAGTAAAATAGTTCCTGGCTAGTGGTTTTCGTACATATCCATGCAAAAAATAGACTGTCCGCCCATGCTTCTTTGGGCACAGTTTTCAAGCAGCTTTGCGTACTCACGACCGGTTTCCCACTTTCCCTTCTTATACTCGCAGCTGATGAATGTCAAAAGACCAACCAAGTTGTTGATATGTGGTATCTGAGTCAGAGCGTCAGTGTAATCCGAGACAGCTTGTTTGTACTCTATGGAGTTCATCTTGTTCAGTGAGCTCAATGGTTTCTGTGTTATTTTTGAGAGCTGGCTTCTTATTCGGCGCAAATACGAGCAGGCATCTTCCATCGCAGGAGCGTACTCGCCGCACATCTGTAGCTTGAATTGGGGCGACTTGAAGTTGGATTCTGGTCCGAAATTGTAAAATGCGTAGGCCCACAGACATAGAACAGCCGAGATGACCACATTTGGCCGGTACAAAAACGGGTCCTTGTCTGGCTCGTAGACGTAACTTACCTGCTCAGATGCATCTTCCTGCGACAGCAGCAGCTCAAAAAGCAGTATGTATGAGTTTATGACACAAAACTTTCCCCCTTGGGAGCAGGCCCACTTCCGTATCCTCCTGACCACAATCTCATAGTCTTCCGGCAGAATAGGCACGTTCATTCGTTTGGGGGCACCAGCGTAAACAATGTAGTCGTAGTGAGTTATCCATAGGTGTATTTGAGCAGCATGATACTCCGGAAACTTGCATCTGGAATCGCTGATCTGGAAAGATTTGGGAATATACAGACCGTTCGTTTCTGTGGGGTATATACACGATCCAGAGAAACAGCAGCTCCCCTTTGGCAGTTGAGTGCGCCAGTAATCCAGGGCACCAGCTATGGTTTCTTTCCAAGTGTCTTTGATGGAATCCCAGCCCAGGATGGCCAGCTGGGAATCTTTTTGTGACATTTGGATGTTCAGATTGAGCAATCCAGCCAGAAGGATCTTGCGTCCAAACGCACCCGTCTGCACGGGCTGCTTCTGCAACACCCTTTTGATGGCGTCTGCAAAAATCGGCATCTGTACCACCGATGCAGGAGCGTTGTTGCGGTCAAAATTATCGTACTCCCAGAAATCATCGGGACAGGGTAGAGACAGTTTGATCTGGTTGTCATAGATGTTCACTGGGTGACCATACACAACCGCGTGAATTGTGTCGATGTAAAACGACATCCATGTGACTCGCTTCATCGATTCACTCTCAATCCACGTTTTCCACAGACTGTTGGACTGGCTGGGGTCTGACCTCATTGCTTTCAAAGGGTCTCCCCCAAGAATGGGACTTCTTCTCAGAAGTTGTATTTTTGTTCCGTTGTATATGCAGGCCCTTTCGTGGAGAGTTCGGGTGGTTTTTGTGATCTCAAAAGTCTCCAGAATTAAAAGACTCTGAATCACCCAGGACTTGCATGCCGGTTTGGCCTCCTCACAAGAAAATATAAGCCAGCGAAGTGGGCTAGCAATGAGGTTGGCAAGACTGTTGGGGTCCACAAGCGTGATCTCAAGGGGAGTTTTGAGAATGTTTGCAAATGACGAGCCCATCATGATCATAGCTAGTAGCAGCAAAGGATGAGCTTGGAAAGTGGAAAATGATGGCCGATGCAAAATTGGGTATTGAGAGTGGTACATGCTCCAGTAAAGCTCCAGAAAGTACTTGCACTTGTCAATATCGAAATCCGGATGCTCTTCAAGCTGGGGAATATAGTTGGCTATGGCGACAAGGGTTTCTGGCGTCATATCTGTCTGGAACGTAGCACTGGGAAACTCTGGCGAGATAGCAAATATCTCGTTAAGCATTGAAACCGTGGATGACCCCAGATGACCATCATAGTGTCCGAGAAATGCTGTTCCGGCATTCGAAACCTGGTAGTCTGCGCTCGACGGCGATAGCTCAGACAGATCTTGCATCATC
Source organism: Ogataea thermomethanolica (assembly GCA_030674565.1). Lineage (NCBI taxonomy): Eukaryota > Fungi > Ascomycota > Pichiomycetes > Pichiales > Pichiaceae > Ogataea > Ogataea thermomethanolica. Next base: position 45,220 of record JAKTYW010000010.1, read on the forward strand.
CAGCGGATGAGGCTAGAAGCGGAGAATGAGTTGGGATCGATGGACTGCATGTTTTTGTCGGTTCTCTGTGACAGGTCTGGATTCATGGAAGGGCCTACTGCCATATCAAGGTTATCGTCCTTGTGATGTGTGACGAGAGACTCCTCCATTAGCTCAGAGTCGTACCGAACATTTGAGCCTGTCATTATATCCGAGCCGTCGTCTTGATCTCCATTTCGAGGAGCAGACAGGTCTTCGTGGATGTCCACGCTGCTCATCGGCGTGTCCCGTATTGCTGAAGTCGACAAGCACGAAATGGATGTTGGCTGCAAAGTTCGACTCTCGCCAATGAGCTGCGTTTGATCTCCGTCACTGACGCCCGCATCCAACAACGGCACGCTCAGTCTTCTGGTTTTGCACTTTTCATGGCGCATTTGATGTTTCCTCATCACATCCTGTCTGGCAAAAACACGATTGCACCCAGGCCACTCACACCGGTGCTTATCTGGAGTCGAGTGGTTCTTGAAGTGCCGAGCAAGATGGTCCGAACGAGAGAAAACCTTTCCACAGCTTTCATAAGAACAAATGAATGGCCCTGCACCTCTTTTTCGTTTCTTGGAAAATGTGTTGTCCTGCATGGAATTGTACGATTCACGTTGTACTTCCTTGAAAATTGCAAAAATATTTGCCAGAGATTATCGGAGCAAAACCTGTACAAGACACATTCAGGACACCCGGGCCTTCGCATTGCTAAAGTCAGGCTACAGAAGCTGCTAACGAATACTGAAATAGCAGTTTGACGTGGAAAGTAACTTCTTCTGTGCAAATGCTAGTCACGTTGTGCTTGCACGAGACATTGACAACTGGGAGCGGAGCTGAGGGGACATGAAAAGTGAGAAATGTGCAAAGTCGAAGTGCACGTACGTATCTCCACTCTCACACAATAGCGTTTGTCCGGCTGTGTCTTTATCAGGTGAACTTATCAGTGACAACATCTTACTCAAGCTTCTGGTGGAGGGACTGCGATAAGAAAATCTGGGGCCATAATAATTTGTTGCGAATGATAATTATAAATACAGGCTCATATTCTCCAGGTCTGCATTGAGACTCATAACTAGAACTAATAACTAGAACTCTCAATAATGGAAGTTAAAGCTGCTGGCTCAGTCGACATCGTTTCTGTTGAACATCACGGAAGCACAGACGAAAGAGAAACAAAACTCGGAGCTCTGGACGAAGATGCGAAAGTGATCAACCACGAGCTCGAGAGAAGAATCTGCTGGAAATTCGACATCAGAATTTTGCCTCTTATTGCATTGATGTATCTGTTCAATGCTCTCGATAAGGGTAACATTTCCAACGCCAAAACCGATGGAATAGAAAAGGATCTGGGTATCAAAGGCCAGGAGTGGAACAATATGCTTTCCATCTTCTACATTCCGTTTGTGCTTTTTGCATTTCCGCTATCGCTGCTCATCAAGAAGTACAATGCTGCGAACGTGATCCCATGTCTCATGTTCACTTTTGGAAGCATCACTCTGTTGGCCGTTTCTGCGTTTGATTATGGATCGCTATTGGCTGCGCGCTGGTTTTTGGGGATGTGCGAATCTGCATTTTTTCCAGGAATCATCTACTACCTGAGTACATTTTACCGCCGTGGCGAGCTTGCCAGAAGACTTTCCATTTTCTATGCTGCAGCCAACATTTCGGGTGCCTTTTCGGGATTGTTGGCTTTTGGTGTGTTCCAAATCCACCACAGCACTTTGAAGGGCTGGCAGATGCTTTTCTTGATCGAGGGGAGTGTCACTGTGGTGGTTGCAATTTTTGCTTTTTACTACCTACCCCGTACTGTTGAGAAAGCTGGCTTTTTGACCGAAGAGGAGCGTGAATGTGCCGTCCAGAGAGTGCGCACCGACTCTTCCCTTGGATCCCAAACAAAAATCTCGTTAAACGATGCGATTCAGGTTTTCAAGCACCCTGTCACCATTGCGTGGATGTTTGAAGAAATCTTCATTGGTGTCCCGCTCAACTCCATCAACAACTGGTTCCCACAGATCATCCAGTCGTTGGGTAAGGGGACGGTTATGACCAACTTGTATACGGTTGCACCCAACGTTTGGGGTGCCGTTGCTCTGATTTTTTGGTGCTTTGCTTCTGACTTCCTCCATGTCAGATCCTTGTTTATCGTCATGGCTGTCTCATCCACTCTAATTGGTTTTGTGGTGTTCGGGTGCATTGACACGCAGGCGCACATTGGTGCTGCGTATTTCTCCTGTTTCCTCATGACGACAGGCTCGTCTGCTTCCTCCGTGCTTACATCCACTTGGTACAACAACAATACTCCAAACGATAACCGGCGTGTTGTGATTTCTGCTGTTGGTATTCCTCTTGCCAACGCTGCAGGTCTGATCTCGACCAATATCTTCAGATCTAAGGATGCGCCTAAATACGTCCCAGCCTTGGGTATCACGGCTGGCTTTGGAGGTGCTGCAATCATAGTGGTTCTTAGTATATGGGCATTTATGGTGTTTGATAACCGTCGCAGAAATAGGGCTCAGGGCGTGAAGTGGACCTACAGAGATGTTCCAACGTATTTGCTAGCAGAGGGACCGTCCGATCCAAACTACAGATGGATGTACTAATTTATAGCCGAGAATTATTGAGCTTTACTAATTTATAACCGACAAGTTCTGTTGAACCATATAATACCTACTGAGTCTTAACTGAGAAATATAAGAGAATTCCAAATACTGATTTATAAGTGAGAATTTCAATCGAGCTATATATTATAACCACTAATCTATAGTTGCCACCGCTTCAAGCTCGTACTTAATAGCAGCATCCATGAAAGCAACAACTACGCAGCTTCTGGCTGGCTTTTGAGGAAAATACTGTCCGTAGATTTCATTCACCACTTTGGAGTATTCGGCATGGGAAATGAACATGGTGACCTTGAACACCTTGTCAAGGGAAGAGCCACCTGCCTTGAGAACATTTTCAAGGTTTTTGATTGCCAGATGGACTTGGTCTTCCACTTTCTCAGGGGTCTCGCCTGTCGCGTAGTTTGAACCAATGATACCTGAGGTGAACACGTGACCGTTGCTGACATACCCTGGGGACAACACTGGGTGCTCCTTGCCTTCTATAGCAAACCAACTTATTTTCTCTGCAACCATCTTGCTTTAGGATCATGGTCACGATGGTTTAATTTATATATAGTCCACCGGTCAGCTCGTGGTGGGGGGACTTTGTGCGGCTTATATGTACAGCTGCATTGAGTGTTTGCAAACGGATATATCAAAGAGATGAGCTGGAAAATCCAGCTACAAGGATCTGAAATTGCATCAGCAGCCAGTGATCGGAGTTTGACAGCCTGCTGTCTAGCTGATGGTATGCAATGCGATTTCAGAAAAATCCAAAATGATTGCCTATCTATTTCCGAAACGCACCTTACTGTTGCACTGCCCGCTTTACTTGTCCGGTTTCACATAATTCTTTTGAGCCATCTACGATAAATATACACGCGGCCAGGCTTGGTGGAACTGTAATATCTCGAAGTTATTTTCGCAGAATAATTTGTGCCAGTGCGAACTAAAAGAGAGACAGCAATTTTGTACTAATTTTTGACGATCCTATGGTGGTGCCTAAAACAGAATTAGATCCAGAGCTGATCGCATTTGCACGCTCCAAGATCTTGAATGTTCCTGATACTGCTGAGTATGACAAAATGATTTCTGGGCTGCTCTACGACTCCTGTGACAAGTCATTGGAGACGGCGAGGTTCCGGTCCTCAAAATTGTGTCTGCAGCTTCAGCAGCTGGACATGGACGCCTACGAGGACGTAGAGAGTTTCAAACAGGCTCGCGAGGTCAAGGTTCGAGAAATTGTTGGAAGTGTGGGAGCTAAACCGATGATAGAGACGCCATTCTGCTGCGATTACGGACTAAATATCATTGCAGGGGATAATTTGTATGTGAATTCCAACGCAGTGTTTCTCGATACTTCCCTAATTATTATTGGGGACAACTGTATGATTGGCCCATTTGTATGCATTACCACTGCAGACCACCCAATTGATCCTGCTGCACGGCTAGAAGGGCTGGAGCACTCGGGAAAAGTGGTGATTGGAAACAACTGCTGGATTGCTTCACATGCCACCATTCTTCCGGGGGTGACACTAGGTGACAATGTTGTGGTGGGTGCTGGGGCGGTGGTCACCAAGGATGTTGAGAGCAACAGCCTCGTGGTGGGTGTTCCTGCCAGAGTTGTCAAGAGTCTGACGCCGCCTTGACCAGCTGGTGTTTCGCGCTTGCTCCCCTGCGCTGTGTAAATTCACATTTATCGTGGTGCGATATCCTCGCAATTACTTTTGCGTTCTCGCCTAAACATTTTTTTGCTGATAAGCACTCATCTATTGCATCTTAATTAAACATACGTTATCTTGATTGCACGCCAGAATTTCTATGCAGCTCCCGACAGATAAGGTAGCTATAAAAGCGCAGAGTGATGTCCTTAGAGGTGCACACTAATGAAAGAGCAAGTTGAAAAGGTTGCAGTTAACATCGAATACCACAGCACGGAGTCTATTGACGAGCCTCCTGCAGAGCCATCCATAGCCGCCCGGTTTTTCTATGCGCAGAGATACATGGAAAGTCAGTACCAGGAGGTGAGGTCGGAAGGTGGCTTTATTTGGCTCCATGACTGGATGCACAGCACGCTAAAAATTAAATCTCTGGAAGCCAAGTCGGACACGTTCAAAACCTGGAACGACGACAAGCTGGCCACCAGATCTTCCCACTGGCTCTCGTGCGCAGGACTGCTGACGGCCGAGATTATGGGTGCAATGCTGGTTCCTAATTGCTACGCTTATCTTGGTTACGTTCCAGGAAACGTTATCTTGATTGTTTCTTTTTTGCTCACCATCTTGGCAGGAGGAATCATGTGGTGGCTGTTCTTGCTCTTTGACTCTCCCGAGTTCCCGGTCAAGTCTCTGGCGCAGATCGGAAAAATTCTCGGAGGTGAGACCTGGGCCCAGATCGTCATCTTTCTCCAGGTGATCGCCATGTTGCTGACCGCGGGCAACGTGGCCATCAGTAGTTTGGAAGCAATGGTTATCCTGCAAGATAAACGTTACTGCTGGGCTGCTCTTCTTCTCGCTGTGTGTGCTGGCTTCTCGATTGTTTCCAGTATGAAGACCTTCAGCAACATGGGTAAGTTCTGTCTGGTTGTGTCTGCATGCAACTACATCAGTATTTTTGTGCAGCTTGGATTTTTTGGGGAGCCAAACTGGGCCAACGCCCTGAGTCTGCTGGGGCTTCCTGAGGCTCCTGTTGTGACGTACGGAATCGCACCGCAGACCCTGGTCAACAAGCTGGTTGCAGTGTCCAACATTTCGTACGTGTTTGCCGGATCGGTGGTGTTCCCTGAGATCCTGGGTGAGATGAAACGGCCATGGGACTTCTGGAAGTCCATGCTGCTGGCCCAGACTGCCATTCTCTGCATCTACCTTCTCTACGGAAACTACGTGTACTCGAAACAGGGCCAGTTCTCAAACTCGCCTGCCTTCTTTGGTCTCTCCAACACCAAGGCCCTGAAGGGTGTCGCCGTGATCACCTTCATCGTTGGTATCTTCCAGTCTGTTTTCTACGGACACGTCAACACCAAGATCGTGTACAAAAACTACTTCCCAAGAATCTTCTCCAACCTCAACATCCACACCCCCCGTGGAAAAAGAATCTGGTACCTGGCCACGCTGTGTGTCTGGGCCATTATCTACGTTATTGCTGCGGGAGTTCCTAATGTCGCTTCCATCTCCGCTTTCACTTCTGCGCTGACCATGATTCCGCTCACGTACGTGATTCCGTACTGGTTCTACATCTGGGCCGCCTTCATGAAGTCCAATGCCGAAACCATCACCGACTACAACGAGTCGACCATGGAGGGCACCGGCTACGAGAAGCCGCTTAAGGAGTTTGTGCGCCTTGGGTTCTCGAAACACACGCTGGTCACCATCGCGTACACCCTTCTGTCGTTGCTGTCGCTCTCTTTTGTCGGTCTGGGAATTTACGGCTCCATCGAGTACATGAAGGAGATCTTTTCTATCACCACTGCGACCTCCTTCTCCTGTACGTCTCCGATTTGACTTACGTGCTACTTTTTAGGTTTACAGTTCTCCAAGTAATTAGAATTCTTCACGATACATTATCTGCGAGCGGCGAGCCGCCGAGCGCGGTCCAGTCCACGTCCCAGGACAGGTTGAAATTGGACCAGTCGATCTCCTCGGTCACAAACCGCGGAGGAGTCTGTGTGCGCAGTAGACTTTCGATTTGCAGCCGGTCCGTCTTGGGCAGCGGAGCAGCCACGTTGGCCACCTCTATGAGCTCGTCCTTCATATTTTCAAACGCGGAGATTCGTGATATTTCCAGCTTGTTGGCCGACGCGGCCTCGAGCATTTTTCTGGTGTGCTGCAGGAAGTCCACGTAGTACGACCCCAGCTCCCAGTTTTTTTTGTAGTACTGCAGGAAATCAAGACAGTGGCCGTAGTAGACGTGCGCATTCTTCAGCGCGGGGTAGTACGACGGGAAGTTCTGCGCGTACGCCAGCATCGACGCTGCCGTGAGCCCGCAGAACCCAGAGAAGGAATTGCAGCACACGAGCCGGTGTTTGTCCAGCGCGTGAAAAATGACAGCGATGTCTTTGCTGGACTCAAACACCATCTCGGCGTTCTCCTGCCACCATCCCTTTGGAGCGTTCTTGAGCTCGTCGGGCAGTGGATCCGGACCCTTGGGGCCCTGGAGGTCGACCGGGACAAACGGGAAGTAGCTCCGGCAAATGAGCACGCGCGAGATGAGCAGCCCAAGGTGAAAATAGCAGAACATGGTTCCCTCTCCGAGTGAGACATAGGCCTCGAGGTTGGTGACCGAGAACTGTTCCTTGGGGCCCAGCTGCGACTGGAACTCGTCGATGCGTCGTCTCAGCGCATACCACTTGCTGCTCTCGTTCCAGGGCGGCTCTCTAAATCTGTTTCTGCCTCCCTCGTAGATCCACGAGCTGCAGGCAGTCCATATGTCTGTGGTGTACGCAAACAGATAGAACAGGTTGGTGGTATGGTGGACCTCGAGTTTTTGTAGATGCTGGTGGGGGGCGTTGTGGCCAAAAAGGATGTCCTCGTTAGATATCGGGAGCCGGAACTTGTGCAGTCTGGAGCGGCTCTCGGTGGGGCCTTCGCGCAGCGACAGACAGGTCATCTGGTAGGCCCACAGTGTCCGGATGTAGAATTCTTCCTCGATGAACGTTCGAGTCAAGTTCTGCTGCCTGGTCAACATAATGTACACGCGGTCCGCAAAGCCGCCAAACAGGTATCCCTTGTTGGTCTTGCCGGTCTGCCACGAGAGCTGGAGCCAGATAACGGTGGCCTGCAGCAGACTCAGGTAATCGGGGGTGTTTGTTTCGTCGAGCCGTTCCAGCAGCTTGGTTTCGAACGCGTCCGCGTACTCAGACGGTTTGTGGTCCAGCTTCTCGGCGAGATACGGCGCGCTCAGCGCACAGATCCCCAGTGCAACCAGCGGATCGAACACAGATACCATGTCCACGTTGTTGGGGAATCGCAGAAAAAGAAGCTCTGGGTGGTGCTGGAAGACGCAATTGATGCATTTGAGCAGCATCTCGGGCAGCAGCTCCAGCTTTCCCGTTTCTATTTGCACCAGCACAGACTTCCCCCGTTTGAATTTGCGAAACTCCTGCGTGGTGAACAGCTGGCAGCCCGCTTCCTGGCCCCTGGACTTGCAGCCCTGGCACGGCGGCAGCCCCGTGTGAACACACTTGATTTTCTTGAGTCGGCAGTTCGCACATGCAACAGTGACTCTCATACTGGCTCGGTCAGATACACTGGTCGTTCGACCTCGAAATAATATTTTGCGTAAAATAGATAAGATTTTCCAAAAGGGTGGCTCTCAGAATTTCCTAATTCGGAGAGCGATAAAATCCGCTATCCATCACTACTACAGACTCGCAGCTCGCGCGGCCGCTGGCCGCCCGTTCATGCCTGGTGGCTGGGCGTGATCACCGCCTCCTGGATCACCGTGTTCTCTTTACGGGTGCACGCGTAGACAATGAAGTCTGCTATATCGACGGGGTTCAGAGGCTCTGGCCCTGCATAGACAGCGTCTGCTTTTTCGCGGTCGCCCTTGTATCTCACCAGGGAAAAATCGGTCTTCACCTGTCCTGGAGCAACCTCCATGACCCTGATCCTGGTGTCTGCCAGCTCCTTGCGCAGGCTCCTGGTGAAAAACTTGACGGCCGCCTTGGTGGAGCAGTATATGGCTCCGCCCGCGTAAGGCATTCTGCCAGCGGTGGACCCGATGTTGATGATGTCTCCGCGGTTTCTGAGCTTCATGCCCGGCAGGATCGCCTGCGTCAGCGTGATGAGCCCCAGGATGTTGGTGTCCAGCATCGTTTCTATGTCATCCAGCTCGATATCCCCAACAGGGTCCCGTCCCAGGGCGAGACCGGCGTTGTTGACCAGAATGTCCACCTGCGAGAACTCCTCAGGGATCTCGCTCACAAACTTCTTCACCGAGTCCGGCTTGCTCACATCCAGATACCCCGTGTACACCTGGATGCCGGGATACTGCGACTCCAGGTCAGACTTGAGCTTGTCGAGCAACTCGGTTCTTCTGGCAGACAAAACTAGCTTGATTTGTCCCTCGGACTCGTCTGCAAACGAGCGTGCGGTTTCCAGGCCAATTCCTGCGGTGGCTCCCGTCAAAAGAACGGTCTTTCCCTTAATACTAGCTCTCATAATAATTAGTGAAATAAATTAGTCAGCTGCACGCTTTATTTACCTATTTATATCTGATATTTTCACAGTACACCCAGTTGCTCTTGGCAGATTTTCGCCGTTCCCGGCCCGCCTTGTCGCGTCTGGTCTATTTAGTGTAGTAGGGACAGCTTATGGAAACTGCTTCTTGTCCTCGATAATCACCTTGATGCTTCCGTTGCGCGGATCGCTGGAAAGCTCGATGGCCTTATCTGCTTCCTCGAGAGGAAACCGGTGCGTCACGAACTGCTTCACGTCGATGACTCCGTCGCTGATCAGCCGGATCACCGCAGGCCACGACTGGTGGTACCTGTTGATGAACTTGACGTCGACCTCGCCCAGAGAAAGGTGCATGAACGGGAAGTTGTTGATGATGTCTCTGCCGACACCAATCACCATCAGAGTTCCGCTTCTCCGAACAATGTAGGCCCCCGTGACGATACTGCTTTCTATTCCCGTGCACTCAAGCACCTTTGGTGGCGCGTCCTCCTCCGTGGGGCCAAAAAGCTCCCGGACTTTCCTGGCGTTGTCCTGTGGGGACAGCGTCAGGTCAACCTGGTAGGTCTTGACGCGGGGGATCAGCTTTTTGGCAAAGGCCAGACGCTCGGCAGAAAGATCGGAAATCACCAGCGGACTGGCTCCGCTGGCGTTTGCCAGAACCAGCGTCGCTAGACCAATGGGGCCTGCGCCGCAGATCATGGCCCCGCGTCCGAGCTCAAGCTCTGCTCTCTCGATGCCGTGGTACGCCACACTCAGCGGCTCGCACAGGGCTCCCTCCTCGTAGCTCATGGTGTCTGGGATTTTGAACAGGGTGCGCACGTCGTTGATACGGAAACGCTGCATGGTTCCGTGGCACGGGTACACCGACAAAAAGTCCACCTCCTGGCACAAATTGTAGTCTCCCTGGAGACACAAGAAACATTTTCCGCACGGTAGCTGGGGCTCGATCGCGACACGGTCGCCCACCTTGAAACCCGTAACACCCTCGCCGAGCTCTGCAATCTCTCCACAGGCCTCGTGTCCCAGAATACAGTTGCCCAGCACCTTGAGCTCTCCGATCTGGCCGTGTTTCCAGAAATGGACGTCGGAGCCGCAGATGCCCGTGGCTCTCACGTGGATGAGAGCCTGGCCGGGTCCTGGCTTCTCGACCGGAACTTGCTTGATTTCGAGCTGGTGGTCCTTGGTGACTTGCAGTGAAGGGTTTGGGTAAGATGCAAAAGACATTGGCCAAGTGGACGGGGGGGTGGTGCTACATATACCAAAAAGAGGGACCGGACTTGGTGGAGAAATAGGAAATTTTTGGCGCTTCCCCACATTTAAGAGCCGTGTGCGTCTACTGACGCACAACCGCAGACCACTCTGGCGATGCTGGATGCACGTCCCGAGACGCTCAACACAGCCCGTCCCCAAGCACGAGCCTGGGCCCGGCTCGCGGCCGCAGTCACGTGCCCAGGATATATCGGGGCGGCGCGACTATAACAAGGTCGGGTCGCGTTGCAGGAACAGTTAGTATGGGTCGCATTCTGATCGTGGGAGGCTCGTTTGGTGGGCTGAGCGCCCTCAAGACGATTCTGCAGAAGACGCAGACGTGCAAGGAGGCGGTGGACGTGGTCATGGTGGAGCCCAAGCTGGGCATGTTCAATGTGCTGGGAGTTCCCAAGGCGGTGCTCGATCCGCCGTTTGCGGTCGAGTCTTTCGTTTCGTTTGAGCGTGCGAACGTCTTCTGGGACTCGTTCAAGACCCAGAAGGGGTGCACGTTTGACAAGTCGAAGGTTCTGCGCAGCGCGAACGGCGATGCGCCGTCCGTTGGGCTGATGGGGGAGAAACTGGCCTATAACCCGAACGTCAAGCTACATTTTATACAGGGGTATGTGGCCGAGCTTTCTGCGACGCAGGCGACGGTGAGGGTTGGCAGGCTCGACAAGGGCAAGCTTCCCGACAAGTACCGGTTGCACGAGCCGGAGGAAACGCTGGAAGTCCCGTTTGACAGCTGCATTATTGCGAGCGGACGGACTCGCAACTGGCCGCTTGACCCCGTGTGCACGACGGCCGAGGAGCTTGCCGCGGAGATGGGGGAGTCCCGGGCAGAAATCGAGGCCGCGCGCAGGATAGCGGTCGTCGGCGGCGGTGCCCTGGGGATCGAGCTTGCTGGCGAGATCAAGCACCAGTACCCCGGCAAGAGCGTCACGTTGGTGCATCCGCATTCGTCGCTGCCACCTGAGGAGCTGTGCAGCAAGCAGTTCAAGCAGAAGACCCTGGAGTTCCTTGAAACTCTGGGTGTCGAGGTGCTTCTGAATACCAGGATCCAGGACGAGCGACACGGGAGCCTGGTCACGAAGGCCGGGGCGGAGATCAAGTCGGACCTGACGTTCTGGTGCAACTACAAGCGTAACAACGTTGGGTTTCTGACGACCCACTTTCCGCGGGTCTTTGCAGATAACGGCGACGTTCGCGTCACCCACGAGTACAACATACAGAGCGCGGAGGGGCAGGTTGTGCCGCACATCTTTGCTGTGGGGGACATTGCGGACCTGCCGCTGGTCAAGACGGCTGGCTGGGCGTTCAGAGAGGGCTCGCAGGCCGCGCACAACGCCCTGGAGTATATTTGGAAGCGCGGGACTGGGAGCTACGAGGCTGTGGACCCGGCCTTTCTCAACAAGGGTGGCATGCTGCTGGTTGTTGGCATGGACCAAAGCGTGTGCCAGGACTTCGAGGGAAACCTGTTAGTAAACGATCCAGAGCACCTCAAACTTTACAGGGATTACAGACTCAGCGGGATGTTTGATGTGTACGGTCTGAGCAAATAGAGAGCAGTGTAGCCAAATACAATTTCGTCGGAGGTGCCGAAATTTTCGAGGCCAGATGATTTCTCGCCCGCACCTGCATGCGCGAAGTTCCCGATTGGGCAACTGATAAATCGCGAGGCAGGCAATTATGGCCAACGACCAGGCCAATCCTGGCCAATTGAGCACGGAAATTCAGTCCTGTATTGCAACTATACACCGTACCTATTTAGAGAGGTCCTCGTACACAGCCACACACTCGAGCTCGACCTTGAGCCGGGCATCAGGGAAAGCAACAACGACACAGGATCTGGCTGGCTGGTGCTTGAAGTACTCCTTGTAGACAGAGTTGACGATTGGGGCGTCCGTAGGGTTGGCAATGAACAGCAGCACCTTGAGAACCTTGTCGAGGGACGAGCCCGACTGGACAAGCACCTTCTCGAGAGCCTCGATGGCGTACTTGGTCTGCACAGCAACGTCCTCGGAAACAGTTCCGTCAGGGCCGAATCCCACACTTCCAGAGGTGAAGACGTGTCCGTTGCTCTTGAAAGCAGGCGACAGAATGGCGTTAGGAGCGGCTCCGATATCTTCCCAGGTAATTTTTTGCATTATAGTTAAACTAAGAAACTTTTTCAGGTGTCCTTGCTGCGTATATAGCACTGATAAGCCGGGCAGAGCACACCTCGCACCGGATCTACAAAGGGTACTTGGCAAAGTACTGCGACAGGGTGTCTGTGACAGACTTTTCGAGCGGGATGAACTCGTAGCCGCCCAGTGGCTCGACGACCGAGTCGAGGTTGTACGGGATCTTCTTCAGAGACGACTCGCCCAGGTCCAGGACTTTGTCAGCGTACTCAGGGAAGCTGCCTCTGACGATCTTGGAAACCTGGCACGGGTCGAAGTCGCTCGAGGCGATGAAGTTCCGCTGGCTTCTGACGGCCTCCTTCTGCAGCGGCAGAACGTGGAACTCGGCGACGTCTCTGACGTCGACAGCCAGCGAGCTTGCCTGGGTGACGGGGTCGTTTTTGTCGGTCAGCTTCGCGATCGACACGAGGAACTGGTTCGAGGTGTTGAGTGTCTCTGGGACAAACGAGTCGAACAGCTGAGGGCCCAGCACGAACGGCGGGTTGACGGTGGCCAGCGTGAATGCAGGCTTCTCGTCCTCCATGAACTTTCTGGCGGCCTGCTCTGCGCACGTCTTGGACGCCGTGTAGGCAACCTTCTCATTGTCCACCTCATCCCACGTGACCGGGTTCCACGAGTCCTTGGTGTGGGTGTGGGAGTACATCTCGTCGCCCGGCTGCTTGACGGCGGCGAACGAGGACGTCACAACCATGTGGGTAACCTGGGGAGCGTATTTCTTGGTTGCCTTCATGATGTTGAGCGTACCTTGGACGGCCGGCTTGAGATAGGCCTCGTCGAAGGCCTTGTTGAGGCCGTACGAGAACGGCGACGCTGTGTGCAGGACCATGGTGACCTCCGGGTGTTTCTGCAGAACGTGGTCGAACGCATCGTCCGTGCCGATGTCTGGGACAATTTCGTACACCAGCTTGCCGTCGGGGTACTTCTTCTTGAACTCTGCCAGCAGCGGGGCGTATCTGGCCTCGGAACGCGCAGTTCCGACGACACTGAAGCCCTTGGAGAGCAGGTTGTCGATAACGTGGAGAGCAATGAAGCCTGTGGCTCCTGTAACAAGAACAGACATTTTTTAATTTACAGAGTTTTTGCCAGGCCTTCTACTTATGCAGATCAGATAGCTGGAATTAAAAAAGGAAATTTCCGATCTTGGGACAAAAATATAATTGTTAGTCTGTTTACAGATACTCTTTTTCGATCTCGAAGAATGTCTCGGAAATAACCTTGACAATAAAGTCTGCGTCCTGCTTGGAGAAGCCGAACGCAGGAGCCATTGTGAGGTGCGAGCCCTTCTGGATCAGCTTGCCGTCCACGTACTCGTAGCCGTTGCAACCGTTGATGCACATGAAGTGTGCTTTTTTGGCAAACGTCTTTTTCTGCAGCACAGAGGCCATGTCCATGCTGAAGTCGAACGACTCCTTGGTGTCCCTGTCCTTGACCAGCTCGACGGAAATGAAGTTTCCGGCACCTCTGACGTCGCCAGCGACCTTGCAGTCCTTCAGAGCTGCCTTCAGCGTGGCCTTGGTGTACTCGCCCATCTCGCGCACGTTCTGGATCAGGTTGTCTCTGTAGATTTTCTTCTGCACCGCCAGCCCGACAATACAGTTCAGGTAGTGCGAGTGGTACGTCTGGTAGCCCATGACGACACCCGAGCCCTCCTCGATCGCAGTCACCACCTTGGGAGAAACCATCACCCCGGACAGAGGAACAATGCCTGCCCCCACCGTCTTACCGAACGTCAGCATGTCTGGGCCGCCCGTGGTCAGTCCAAACTCAGGGTCCATGTACGTGAACGGGTAGCCGCATCTGCCCAGGCCGCACATAACCTCGTCCAGAATCAGAAGAGCCCCGTACTTCTCGCAGATGGCCTTGACTCCGTCCAGGTATCCTTTTGGTGGCACCGAGTTTCCGATGGACGATCCGCTCACGGTCTCGAGAAACACACCTGCCACCTTGTCGGTGCCGCTAGCAATAAACGTCTCCTCGAGGTTGTCCAGCAGCATCTTGCAGTACTCCTCCTCCGTCATGTCGGCAGTCATGTCTCTGTAAGGCATGAGTCTGGAGATCTTTGGGACCTGGTCCTCGGAAAGCAGCATTTTTTTCAGCTTTGGCTTCATTGGGTTGTCTCCGATCGACAGAGCACCAACAAGGTATCCGTGATACGCGTTGACTCGCGAAATAAATTTGTAGCGGTCTGGCTGGCCGGTCTCGATGTGGTACTGCACAGCGTATCTCATGGCCTGCTCATTGGCCTCAGAGCCAGAACACACAAACATCGCAGAGCTGAACGCTCCTTCCGACTTCGAGCACATGAACGCAGCCAGGTCCTCTGCTGCCGTGTTGGAAAAGGCCACACAGAACGTGTAGGCGGACTGCTTGGCGAAATCGGTCATCTGCTCCAGGATCTCTGGGTCTCCGTGCTTGAGCGAGCAAACGGCAGCGCCCGACACGGCGTCGTAGATTTCTTGTTTCTCGCCCGTGACTGGGTCCTTCAGGACGAGCCATTGGCCGTCCTTGGCTGTTCCAACACACTCCAGTTGTCTGTTGGAAATCTTGGCTTGGAAAAGGTGGTTTTTGGTTTTCTCAACGGTCATAGTACTCGCTTGGACTCCAGCAGGTGGCTGGCCCCCTTTTTATACTTTTTCTCCCCCTATCAATTGCTTTGCAACACGCTACAGCTTTCAGCATGCATCAATCCTGCATTTCTGATACCTCTTATCAGTACGGGGAAATTAAATTATGTAGCAGCAGATACTTGGAGGACGTCGTCAGGATGTCCTCACGACACCTCACTCACGCTGGTGCGGTCCACCAGCACCAGCACAGCACACGAGCGCTGTCGTGGGTCGCTGGTCGACTGGTCTGCTGCTGGTCGGCCGCGAGCTGGATCAGCCCGCGATTCGATCGCGTATCTTTCGCGATCTTTTGCGAAGTCGTTGCACATCAATTGCGCACTAAAAACGGGCTATCGCTATACCTTCGCAACAGCATGGGTCTGGCGGGCTCCGCATACACACAGACGTCCCGTTCTGGGTCTCAGACGGCAATGGCGGCCCAGCACGCAAATCCTGACTATGCAGCGGTGTCCGTAATAGGCAACGGAGTTTTTGGCCTGCTCCGCCAGTTGCCGGTGTTCAGATGTCGCAGTTACCTGGAGGGGCTTATCTTCCGCCCGCCGACGGCACAGATTAATTGCGGGTCGTTGCGAGGTCAATCTGCAAAACACAAATCGTGCGGTTCGATTACAGCCGTCTGCAAAAACGTCTTTGGAGAAACCGGGCAATGAAACATTGGCCTGGGGTGTCACACAACCATGCAGCAGGACTCCTTGGACTCGGGCGATTTGGCAGCCGCCGGCCCAATGCCGCTCTCAACACATCTGTCGAAGCGCTGCTGCTGCTCCTTGCTCAGCTTCGGGCCCAGGTTGGCTATCCGGTTGACTAGGTCGTTCCAGTTCTCAACGGTTATCGCGAGCTGCTGGTCGTACTTGTGCTCGTTCTTGCTCCTCAGGAACCGGCCTCGTTCGGCCAGAATGTCCAGGTCGTCCAGAAGAAGGTCGATCTGAGTGCCGTCCGGTTCGGAGTCCATAACTAAGTCTCCAAAAAAATTAACTCGTTCTACAGTTGTTTATATTTTCACTGCCCAATACTCATTACTCGGAATCTGGCTATTTTTTACCCACCTTCTCGATCCACAGCTTTTCGGCCTCGACAATTGTGTTGTTGTTGGCCATCATTTTGTTCATGGTCTCGATGTACTCGTCGTAGGGGTCGGAGTCGAAAACAATGCCTCCTCCGGCCTGCAGATAAGCAACTCCGTTCTTCACCACCATCGTACGCAGAGCAATGCATGTGTCCATCGTCTTTCCGTCGTAGGACCAGTGGCCGACAGCCCCCGCGTACACGCCTCTTTTCTCCTGCTCCAGCTCGCCGATCAGCTCCATAGCACGCACTTTGGGCGCTCCCGAGACAGTTCCTGCCGGGAAGATCGAGCGGAACGCGTCGAAACGGGTCTTGTCGTCTCTGAGACGCCCGCTCACCTGCGACACCAGGTGCATCACGTGCGAGAACCGCTCCACCGTCAGCAGCCGGTCCACGTTCGTCGACTCGGGACGGCACACTCTGTTGATATCGTTTCTCGCGAGATCCACCAGCATCACGTGCTCGG
The DNA here is from genome assembly GCA_030674565.1 of Ogataea thermomethanolica. NCBI lineage: Eukaryota > Fungi > Ascomycota > Pichiomycetes > Pichiales > Pichiaceae > Ogataea > Ogataea thermomethanolica. The sequence goes on from JAKTYW010000010.1 coordinate 61,603, forward strand.
CGCGGTCCTTCAGAGACGACTTCAAGACGTGCGCGAGCTCGTCGTCCTCCTCTCTGGTCTTTCCCCGGCGGATGGTGCCCGCAATCGGGTGTGTGATCACCCTGTCGGTGGAGTCCGACTTCACCAGCAGCTCCGGAGACGCCCCGACGATCTGGAAGTCCAGATAGTCGATGTAGAACATGTACGGCGACGGGTTCACCGTACGAAGGTGTCTGAACACGTTGAACGGATGCAGCGAGGTCGGACGGGCAACACGCTGCGACGGAACTGCCTGGATGATGTCTCCCTTCATTATGTGGCTCTTGAGCTTCTCGACAAATCCCTCGTACCCGCTTTGTCCGATGTTCGAGGTGAACGTCTGGTTATCCACAATTGGCAGCTGTTCTGGGTATATCGATGGGTCTTCAGGAGCAGTGAGGATCTCCTTTATTGACTGGATCTCGTGCACTGCTTGGTCGTACTTAACACGAATGGCCTCTCTGGAATCTCCAGCGCCCACAGAAATGTTGTTAATCACCTGGAACCTCTGGAAAACGTTGTCGAACGCAACAATCAGGTCAAAAAGCATCAACGCTGCCTCCGGGAGCTCCAGCACGTCTTTCAGCTCACGCCTGGTTCTTGGCTCAAAATACTTGATGCAATCATACGAAACATAACCGATGGCTCCTCCGCTGAGCTTTGGCACTCCGGGAAGCTGTGCCTGGCGGATGTTTTTGAGTTCCTGCTCTAAAAACACAAGCGGGTCGGCCTCCTCGCCGTGCAGAGGCCCCGTGGTGATTATTTTGCGCGGCTTTGACCCCATGAAAGAGTAGCGATCGATCTGGTCACCGTTTTTGGCACTCTCAAACAGGAACGACGCAGATTTTGGACTCTCCTTGTCTCCCGGACGGGTCAGCTTGAGGTAGGCCAGATGGGGAGTCAGGTACTCTGCCGAAAAATAAGAGTAGATAGGGTACATGTTCGGACACGACGAGCTGTCGTGGTGCTCTCTGTCGGCTTCTATGATATCTAGCAGGTCCTCAAAAGAGGGCTGGACAACGGATTGGGTGGCCATATTAGGACGTCAATATTTTGCTAGCTTCAAATTGACTAATTTCTACAAATTTTTTCACCTAATCCATTCTTCGGGCTGTGCTACAGGACCTCACTTCCATCTTTGCACCACAACAGAGTTTACCAGTCCGGCCTCCTTGATGGTTTTCGAGTCCTGTTCGATAACCTGCATCGGGAAGGCAAACGCCAGCACCCATTCTCTTGAGGTGTTGGTGTTGGCCCTGACAAAATCAAACACGGCGCTGATGCTGTCGGTAGAGTTGAACTGGTGGACGAGACGAGAGCCGTCAGCCATTCTGATCTGCACTCTCGCATCGCCTGATCCTGAGTCCTCAGCAGGCGCTTCCTTCTCCTGGGGCTTCGATTCGACTACCACAGGGGCTGGTGTTGGATCGCCAGGAACCGGGGATCCCAGCCTCTGTCCCTGTCCACTGAAACCTCCCGCCTTCCGTTTAGGAGGAGTGTAAGACTCCTCCATCTTCTTGATGACGGAAACGTCCACGTCCTGAAACATTTCAACATCTAACAGGCTCAGAGGTGCGCGTCCGGAGTTCAATTGTCTTAAATATTCAGCGTTTTCGGGGTCGTCGTATCTGTACAGCTTGCCCTCGCCCACCTGGAAGCCTTCCTTCCAGAATGTGATGGTTCTGGTGACTTTCTCCGGAATCTTGAGTCCCCTTTGTTTGGCGTCCTCGATGACTTGCGAATCAACAGAGTTATCCACAGACCCCAGCTTGTAGCCCTTTCCTGTGAATTTTGCACTTTGGGATTGGCGAGGCTGTCTAGGATCCGGCTGGCTTCCTTCGCGTTCGGCCTTTTTTATCAATTCCTCCACCAGTCCCAATGGGTTCTTGTTTCTGGCATCTGGGTTTTCGACTTGCAGACCAGACTTCTCGCCACCAGTGAACAGGTTTGTTTCGTCGTCATCGTCGTCGTCATCTTGAGCTCTGAGATCTGAGAATGATTTGAATTTTGAGTCTGCGCCTTGTCTGGGTTCTTCCTCAGAGGTAGCATGCACGTAGTATTGGGCGATTGATTCCTGATCGTTAGACAGATACACGTTGGATAAGGGTACTTACTTCTATGTCAAAATTGTTTTGCGCCAGAAAGTGTTTGGCAACAGATTCTGGAGCCCCGGTTAGTTCCTTGAACTGCTCAATTAGTTGATGCTCAGACATTTTTGCCACACAGTCAGAAAATAATGTAAATGAAAATAAATTAAATTTACGTAAATTGAGATCAAACTCAATATTAATAAAATGGAGCTACTGTTTTTCTTAAACAATCGATGTTGAAATCCCATTTATACCAAACTAACTAAAAACAGTGTACAAATAAAGACATTTTATGAAGTCATAATCATTAGGTGCTCATCAAACATTAATGTTGAATAAATGTATGCGGTAGCAGCAGACTCCCAAGCCTTGGATTCGAGAGGCGAACTTAGTTCTTCTCTCTGAAAACCTTAGCAGCCTCCACCATGTTGGTCAGAGAAGCTCTAGTCTCCTCCCATCCTCTAGTCTTCAAACCACAGTCTGGGTTGACCCAGAATTTGTCGGCTGGGTAGACCTTCATGATCTCGCCGATTCTGGCAACGAACTCCTCCTTGGATGGAATTCTTGGAGAGTGGATGTCGAACAATCCAAGACCAATGTGGTTTGGATAGTTGGAGAACTCCTGGATGTACTTAGGATCATCCTTCTTGGAGAACTCAATAGAGACAACATCTGCGTCCAAAGCCTTGATGTGGTTAGGGTCAAGGTCGGAGTAACAGAAGTGAGAGTGGATCTGAGTGGTGTTCTCGACACCAGAGGTGGCAACTCTGAAAGACTCAGCAGCCCACTCCAAGTAGTCGGATCTCTCTTGACCGGCTCTCAATGGCAGACCTTCTCTGATGGCTGGCTCGTCGACTTGGATGACAGTGACACCTGCGGCTTCCAAGTCGTTGACCTCGTCTCTCAAAGCAAGGGCCAATTGCAAGGATTGGACCTTTTGGGAAACGTCGTTTCTTGGGAAAGACCATCTCAAACAGGTGACTGGACCAGTCAACATACCCTTCATTGGCTTTTGGGTCAAAGATTGAGCGTAGACACTCTCCTTGACGGACATGGCCTTTGGTCTGGAAACGTCACCAACAATAATAGGTGGTCTGACGTATCTGGAACCGTAGGATTGCACCCAACCGTTGGTGGTGAAAGCGTAACCCTTCAATTGCTCACCAAAGTATTGGACCATATCGTTTCTCTCTGGCTCACCGTGGACAAGAACGTCAAGGCCAACTTCCTCTTGGAATCTGACAACCTTCTCAATCTCGGAGTTGATGAATTGCTCGTATTGCTCAGCAGAGATTTCACCCTTGACAAACTTGTTTCTATTAATTCTAATGTCCTTGGTTTGAGGGAAAGAACCGATGGTGGTGGTTGGGAACAAAGGCAAGTTGTACTTGGTCTTTTGCTCAGCAAGTCTCTCTGGGAATGGAGACTTTCTGGTGGACATGGAGCTGTCGATCTTGGACATTCTAGCCTCGACAGCAGCGTCGTTGGTCAATTCAGACTCCTTTCTGCTCTTGACAGCAGCGGCGTTGGCCTCCAGGGCAGCAGAAACTTCAGCGCCAGAAACAGCCTTGGCGATGGTCACAACCTCAGACAACTTTTGGGTAGCGAAAGAGAACCAGTTCTTGATCTCGGCGTCCAATTTCTTCTCGTTCTCCAAGTCAACTGGGGTGTGCAACAAAGAGGAAGAGGTGGAGACAACAACCTTGTCGGCACCAAGCTTCTCGATGACCTTGTTGACGAACTCGATGGAGCTGGCGAAGTCGTTCTTCCAGATGTTTCTACCGTCAACGATACCAACAGACAAGGTTTGCTCGCCGGAGACAAGAGAAACAACGTCGTCGACTTGCTCTGGGCATCTGACGAAGTCGAAGTGGAAACCAGAGACTGGCAAGCCCTTGATAGCAGACAAGTTTGGTCTGACATCACCGAAGTAAGAGGTCAGAACGAGCTTTGGAAGGCCCTCGGCCTTGGAGAGAGTCTCGTAAGCGGTCTTGAAAGCGGCTTGGACCTCTTCTGGCAAGTCCAACACCAAGGTTGGCTCGTCGATCTGGACTTCCTTGGCACCAGCAGCAGCGAGCTTCTTGAGAATCTCGGTGTAGACTGGCAGGACCTTCTCAAGCAAAGAGATTGGCTTCAGGTCAAGGGAGTCTTTGTCTGGCTTACCCAAGTACAGGTAGGAAACAGGACCAACAAGGACTGGTCTGGTCTCGATACCAAGAGCCTTGGCCTCCAAGTACTCGTCGACTGGCTTTTGGCCGTTCAACTTGAACTCGGTGGAGTGCGAGAAAGTTGGTCTGACATAGTGGTAGTTGGAGTCAAACCATTTCACCATCTCCAAAGCAGTCACATCGACAGCCTTGGTGGTCTCAGTTGCCTTTCTTTGCAAACCTCTACCCATGGCGAACAAGACATCCAATTGAGGAAGATCGTACTTGGTGTATCTCTCTGGGATCACGTTGAAGAGAACAGACAGATCCAGGACCTGGTCGTAGAAAGAGAAGTCGTTGGAAGGAATGATGTCAACACCAGCTTCCTTTTGCAACTTCCAGTTCTTCTCTCTGATCTCCTTACCGACGGCAAGCAGTTGCTCAGCACCGATCTTGCCGGACCAGTAGGCCTCAGTGTTCTTCTTGAGCTCTCTGAAGGCTCCGATTCTTGGGAATCCCAAAACGCTAGACTCAACCATTTTGTATAAATATGAGTTGGATATTAAACGAGGAATGTGGCATTTTTATATCAAGCTATTGTCCAACAAATGAAAAATTTTTACCTTCCTAAAAGGGAAAGTCCTGGTGGACGGGTGTTCCGGGCCCAATCCACGGATGATCTGTGTGGCCGTCGAGGTGAACAGAGGTTTGCAGGGCAGTTGGGGCCGCGATCGTGGCCACCATGGCCCAATAAATGGCTTGATCCACAACATTTAGTAGCACATGGTGAGCATGTGTTTTTTCAATTTATTGGGCCGGGTAAGTTACAAGTCAAATAAATCTAGTATAATTAATGAGCGTGGAGGCAGACGCAGATCTCCGGAGACAGGAGGTTGAGCTTGCGAGGGTAGGTATTTCACTTAGACATTGCTAACCGATAGGATAATGAGATCGAGCGGATTTTGGCGCAGTTCAAAATGGATTATTACTCGATCCTAGGGGTCCAGCCAGGGATCTCTGTTACTGATATCACGAAATTGTACCGCAAAAAATCGCTGCAAATCCACCCGGACAAGGCAAAACACCCGCGAGCAGTGGAGGCTTTTGATCTGCTGAAGAAAGCGTCGACCGCTCTCCAGAACGATAAGGAACGTAAACAGCTGGATCAGATGTGGTCTGACGCGCGCAAGGTTCTCCTGAAGGAAAACAAGTGGACTGCAGATGATCCTCGGCTGCAAACGGACGAATTCCTTGTCACGTGGCGCGAGAAGGTGCGCGAATTGCTGATCGAGGAGGAGTTTATCAGGCGTGTGGAGCTGAAAAAGCAGCAGAACGAGGACCTGAAAAAGAGAAAGGAAAAGGAGGCCGAGCTGGAGCAGCGCGAGGAGGAGAAGCGAATCAAGGACTCGTGGGAAAGCAAGAGAGACGAGCGAGTGACCAAATGGCGCAAGTTCACCGACAAGAACGAGCGCAAGAAGAAGAAGAGCGTGCTGGTGTAGGGGTGTCGGGGTTTTAAGAAAAAATTGAATGATACTTGATCTGCATGCCTCACTTATTACCGTACTTTACTGTGGCTGCTCTGTCGCTGCTGACCGGGTGTTGTATTGGGGCGATTATCTTGCCCACCACGGGGTCGTCTCCTTTGACGTCTCCATTCCAGAACTTGTTGGGAACAGTGGGCAGTTCTTGCACTCCGTCCTCGGCAGGTTATCTCAGTGACGACGAGGAGGAGGACATTGTTGTGGTGGATTCCACTTCGTTGAATGAGATTCCTGGCGAGTGTCGTATGGCGCTGATAATCAGAACGGATCTGGGCATGCAGAAGGGCAAGGTTGCTGCTCAGTGTGCCCATGCTGCTGTGGCCTGCTACCGACTGATGTCTGAGCCAGACTCGGATGCACAGAATCTGGATCTTCTCCAGCGGTGGAATAATCGCGGACAAGCGAAAATTACCCTGAAATGCTCGGACATGGACGAGATGGACACTCTATACGCCAAGGCACTTAGCTTGAACATCAACTCGTACATTGTTCATGATGCCGGCCGCACCCAGATCGAGGCCGGTTCCGCGACTGTTCTTGGGCTAGGTCCTGCTCCGAAGCCTGTTCTGGACCTCGTTACGGGCGATTTAAAATTATATTAGATGCATTAATGAAATTATTGAAGAATAATTATATCTCTATACGGGTCCAAGAAGACGACCCGGGAGCACAGGATCCGGTCTCCAACGACCAGCTCCGTGTCTGAGTCCACCAGAATTCCCACGTTGAGTTTGAGGTCAGGACAGTAGCCTTGTACAACCTCAGACACATGAGGTTCCGTGACTATGCAGCGAAACAGCTCGAAGTCGTCGATCTGGAGGATTTCCAGTTTTCTGAGAATCTGGAATCGCTCCAGACGCTCTGCCATCTGGAACAGCGACTCAGCATTCCCCTGATAGGACACTAGTTGTTGCTCCATGTCCCAAAGCTCTGTTTCATCGAGATGGTTCAAAAGCTGGCAGTTGTTGATGTAGGATTCAAGAAACCCCGGTTTAAAAAATGAGCCGTACGTCTTTAGTCCAAGTGGAGCGTACCCCATGGGATTTTTCAAGGATAGCTTGTCTAAGACCTGCACTCGGAACCCATCCAAGTACCTCAGTGCGCTAATTCGGTCGGTGAAGGACACCATTCCGCGGTTGTAAATGCGACTGATCTTAGCGAACGACGTGTATGAGTTGGCCGTCTGGGAAAACAGGTTGAAAAACCCAGAGTAGGTGCGAGTGTCTGTTGACTCAATCTCTTGTTGAGGACTCACACGTGCGATGAACGGCACATTTTGCTTGAGGCAAAAGTCCGACACCAACTCCTCGCACAGCAGAAGAGTATTTTCTTCGTACCATGAAGCGTTCTCGACCTCTTCTTGCTCGGGTTTCAAGTAGCCGCGCTCAACACGAGCTCGTTCTTTCATCTTGAGCAGATAGTACAGACTGCACACGGCGTTTTTCGCTCGAAGGTCCATCCGATTGAATAACCCAAACGCAGAGCTCGGGTAATCTGAGTCCAGCTGCGAAAAGCCGTCAATTTTCACAGGGACCAGCTTGATTTGCGGGTTGTCCAGGGCTTGGGGGTCTAGCAGGTTGACTTCTATGGTGAGCCGCAAAGCGTGTTGCGCGTTCACAAACTGCTTTAAAACGTTAAAATACGGAACAAAATTGATGTTCGCAATATCCACTGGGTAGCTCAGCATTTGCATATTAAGACCCTGAGTAGCAACCGGTAGGAAAAAATGGAACCTGTTCAATTTGGTGTCCACAAACTCGACCGCAAATAGCAGACTGTCATTCAATCTGTATCGTTGGTATTGGTCATCGGTGGGTGGTTTAACTAAATCTGTGTATGTTTTTTGTTTTGGGGGTAAGTTTAACTCGTCCATACCTGTTTCACTGTTCCACGCGGCTTCGCCATATATTCCCGAGTGGATCACTGGATTGGTGTCTGGTCTGAAAATCTTGCACTGGACAAGCTTCTGAAATAGCATGCGAGGTGACAACGTTTCGCCGAAGACGGTGTTCAATTGGTCCATCAGGTAGGGATGGGGATATTCTATGGCATATTTCATGGTTGCCACGAGACTGGCGAGGCCCGATTTCTCGTCTCTGAGAGCATTAAAGAGCTCGAACTCGTGCCTGCCTGAAAATAAATACAGGAAATTGTCCCGGGTGTCCTCTGGAGACATTGACAAGAAATTGGAGACTGCGACGGCTAAGGAGGGCGGGTTGACAAAGTAGGACATTTTGCGCACGCTCATAGGGTTGAGATACATCTCGGGAGTGGGTTTGGGGGGCTTATATCGGAATCTAGCCGGGTCATTAGTCATGATGATATGGCAGGCTAGAAAAAGTGCTGGAACGTCCAAGCAAGTATGTTTGTACAGGTCAGGGAGCTCTCTTAATACTATTTCTGCCATTTGGTGCAAAGTGATGGCCTTCTGATGGGCAAGGTCGCCCAGTTGCGAGTAAGTGAAGTCCAAGACCCAGTTGTCGGGAAGTTGTTTGGCTATCTCGGTAGCGTGGCGTACCACTGACAGCATGGCATATTGCAAAACCGAATGGTCTGCTTCCATGCTCTGAGGACGCAAAAAAATGTCTAATCGAAATGTGACGTCCTCGGGATAAACCTCCACGACCTTCCCCTCGACATTGAGGACCTGCAGCGGATTCCGTGTGAGCATCTTTATTTCAGGCTTGGATATAACCACGCCTATAGATACATCATGGGGTTTGATAATCTCTTCCGCCAGCGACGCGGGTTTGGAGAGACGAAACTCTATGAGAGACCCCCACTTCAGTCTTGAAGTGCTGATCTTGAACTTGAAAGTGTCATCTCGAATTGATGGCTGGTGGAAATAAAGAAGGTCCAATAGCTTCATCGGGGGCAATTTAGCGTCAATCAACTTGTGGTCACTGGCCATCCGCAAATAGTGATCCCAGGACGCCGCTGGCTGGTGGTAGAAACGTCTGGGGGTAACGAAACATGGTGTTATCCTCGAGACTCTTACACGACCCCACATAGCAGATAAAAAAAACGACGCGACGATGATTAGGTTGCAGGAGTGCTTGATAAAAATTTTCCTTTTGTAAAAAGAGGAAACAGACTAACAACAAAGGTTAATGGCAAGATAAAGAATCCAAGCAATATATTATATACGCTTAGACTGGAACATTAATTAAATTGCGCGTCACATATCATAAATGGGTCAAATATTATCACAACCAGTGACGGAAAAGACCTCTGAGGAGGGAGGAGACAGCTTTGTTGCATACGGGTTATCTTGTATGCAAGGATGGCGTATTTCCATGGAGGACTCGCACTCTACAATTTTAAATTTGAACGAGAATAAGACAGATGAGGAACAAGTTGCTTTCTTTGGTGTCTATGACGGTCACGGAGGAGAAAAGGTTGCGCTGTTCACGGGCGACAAGTTGCCAGGCATCTTGCAAGCGACCCAAAGTTATCAAAACAAAGATTATTCCCAGAGTTTAAAAGACGGATTTTTGGCATGTGATGTTGCCATTTTGCAAGACGACGATCTATCGAAGGACCCTTCAGGATGTGCTGCCACTTCTGTGATTATCACCGACAGCAAGATCGTTTGCGGTAATGCAGGCGATTCCAGAACCATCATGAGTGTTAATGGCCAGTGCAAACCGCTTTCTTTTGATCACAAGCCTACCAACGAGGGCGAAAAAGCTCGTATTGTTGCTGCTGGTGGTTACGTTGACCTTGGACGTGTCAATGGTAATCTCGCGTTGTCCAGAGGTATTGGAGATTTTGAGTTCAAACAGTCCCCTCAGCTGCCTGCTGAGGAACAAGTTGTCACCGCCTATCCTGACGTCATCACCCATGATGCAACTAAGGATGACGAGTTTATTGTGTTGGCATGTGACGGTATCTGGGATTGTCTCACCTCCCAGCAAGTGATTGACTTTGTGAGACGTGGTATCAAGTTAAATCAGTCTTTAACCGAGATTTGTGAGTCGATGATGGACACCTGTTTGGCACCAAGTTCCGGGGGAACTGGAATTGGTTGTGACAACATGAGTGTCTGCATTGTTGCTTTGTTGCACGGACAAACGCTGGAAGAGTGGTATGCCAAGATCGGTAGTCGCGTGGATGACGTCGACCAGATGATGTCCCCAGACGATTTGTCCATGGATCTCTACAAGGTTAGCATTGAATCAAAGTTCCAGAACTCCCGTGACGAAGAACAGCCAAGGGGAGGAAGTCTTGGAATGAGACACAGAGACGAGAGCGACGAAGACGGTGGACTCGAGAGCGAGTTTAGCGGGTCTCCAATGCTGATTCAGCAACTTCTTGCCGCCTCCAACATATCGACTAACAACAATATCATTTACCTGGACTCGTCAACTTCTTCTATTCTTCAATCCTTGGGAGTCATGAGTGACGATATTGAGGTCGATGACGATGAAGATAAAGATAAAATGGTAGAAATTGAGGAAGAGGAAGACAAATGATGTTTATGGTATAGATTTGCTGATAGTATAATGCCTCTGGTAGATGTATTTAATGATGAAGTTATCTATGATTAAATTCCAGCCACCGCTCAGAATTTTTGTAGCAAGCTTCGATAATGGTTTTTGGTTCCTCCTTTTTCAGACTCGCAACGATCTCAGCTATCTGGCCCACCAAGCATGGCTCATTACGGCCCTTGACCAGCGGTTCTCCAATTAGCTTGCAGTCTTCGGATTCCAGGAACGAGACCAATTTATCTGACTTCACCAACGGAACTGGTAGAAATTCATTTAGAGCCAGCTTGGGTCCTTTTTTGGTCTTGGTTTTCGGCACCAGAACGTCTGGAACGTGATATTCTATAGGGTAAAACTCGTTTGGACACTTTGATATACAACTGTAAGACGCGTGAGACTTGCGAACTTCACACCACGGAGAGTCTGTCTCGATTAACAGTCTTTCTATAGGAATTTGCGCTGCTACCAAACAATTAGCTTCAGTTTTCAACGAGCAGCCGTTGACGCTTACAAATATCGAAGGAATGGCAAGCAGTTTTTGAAGTTCCTCGCTCGTTCCTGTAAAAGAGTGAACAAGAGCACTTTTATTTCTCAGTTCCAGGCCGTCTGGACGGGTACCTTCAATAAAAGGAAGTAAGATTTGGAGAAAATCGTCCAGAGCATTTCGCATGTGTAAGAATAGCGGCAACTCGAATTCTGTAGCTAGTTTCAGTTGCATTTCAAAATAGTGTTTTTGCTTATCCATCGGAGTATGGTACAATCTATCGTAGTCAAGTCCAATTTCTCCAAAAGCCTGGACTGTTCCATCTGCAATATTTTCTTGAATCAATTTTCTAAGGAGATCTAGGTGAGCCTCAGGATTTGTTTCGAACTCAAGAACGGTGCAAGGGTGAACACCCACGGTGGTGGAAAGCCGAGGGAAGGTTGTGAAATCGGCGAGCTTGTTCACACGTTTGGCCTCGTTTATCGACCAAATCGACTCACGATACGAAGAGCCAGTTAGCAGCAGACGGTCAACGTTGAGCAGCCGTGCCCGCTCCAGCACGTGATCAACATCGCCGGCACTGTCCTTGCCCCGGAACATCTCATCGCAGAGATTCACTGCAACATCGAAATATCGAGGAATGTACTCTGGTTTTATGGAGTTTCGTCTCAACATTGAAGAAAATGAAATATTGATATTAAAATATAGCATTTTTTTAAATTTGTATACTTTTTATCGTTACCGCACTCATCGATGCGCTCTAAGGAGCCAAATCATCAAAAATAAATAGCTTAACATTGAAAATAATGCAGTGGTTTTCATTCAACCAGGCTGCTTACCTTCATTGGATTAAAATTATGCATTGAATATGGTTCCAACCTGGGAATAGGACTCAATGGCTTGGGACTTGGACTTTCTGTTTCATTAAAATCTTGAGTTTCAAGCCGCACAATTCGCACGTTCTTCAAACGGCGCCAGCGAAATTGACACGCGTGAGATGTACGTCCTTTAAAATACGCCGAAATCTGTTTCCAGCCCAATCTTCTGTTTTCTTTCAAAAACATAAGCAATCGATCATCTTCAATAGACCAGAAGCTCGTGCGCAACATTTTCCGATCAATTCAAATACAACGACAGCGCACCAAGCACGCTTTATATGCATACGGAGGGAACGCCAGTAGGCCGAAAGTAGAGGAGTATGGAATCCTGTCCAAGTACTCCGAAGTCGATCGACGCGTCGATTCCGTTTTCTTCACACGGAGGCTAACATGTTAAGCACAATGTCTTGGAAATTGTCAGGCACCAAAACCACTGCTGATCGTCCCAAACTGACGTAGCTCATTTCGTCCAGCCCAAGTTTAAGCAATTTCGATGCGACACCAGCAACAATTCCCTTCAAATCCAACGGGAGTGTCTTCAAATCAATGAATAGCGGAAAGTAGAAGTCTTGCAGAGAACCAAGAATTGTAGCCTTGGAGTAATTAAGTTTTGTCAATTCATTTTCCGCCTGCGGCAATAGCAATCCAATATCTTCGGTCGGTGTTCTTGTGAGAGCAAAATACGGCACAAAAGAGTGTTTGGTTCCCGTTTGTTCTGTACAGAATTTTGATAATGCTTCCACAGTTCTTCGCAGAACCACAGCAGAGTCACCAGGACGGGCCCCTGTGAGCACTATTTTGACGTCTGATTTCAGGACAGGTTTGATGGAACTGGATTGGAAAAGTTTGAAAGTATCATTCTCAAGCTTGGTCGTATCGCTGACTTGTGCTTTGAGTAATATATCGACAGCCTCAGTTCTATGCGCAGCAGGAATTAGAACCAGATCGCTGAAGTAGTTCGAAATGAAAAAGATAGGAATGCCTTTTTCAGACAGTGGTGCTGTCAGCTCCAAGATCTTTTTACCAATGATGGTGCCGTCTATCAAAACTTGGAGCACCAAAAATTCACCTTCAATAACTGTGGCTCCTAATTGTAGCTGCTGATTTATCGTGATCGGTTTTGCCAGGTATTTCTTCATCAGCACCGTGCTGCACATGAATGTGACTTCCTCTGGGGTAAACGCCAAGTGGAAGAATAGGCCGTCATCCTCAGAGTTCAAAGAGTCCCATTCGCCAACTTTGGTTTTCTGTAAACTCAACGAGTGGACAGAATTAACCAAATTTTTCTCATCATCGCTTTCTTCGTCCGAGTCGCTCAGTCCTTCAAGATTGTCAATCAATTTGTACAGTACCTCTAAAACACCACTTTTGAACATCCAAAATTGATGCCGTGGAATAGTGAGAATCGAAACTGTTGTTCTGAACAGCTGAGTCTCGTGAGAGCCAAGCATAATATTCTAAAACCCGAGAATAAAAAAATAATTTTAATCTTTTTCAAGTGCTCACCCCTTAATCAGATGAGTCACCCGCGTTCTCAATAAATTCTTCATCAGAGGTATTTTGAGCCACGTCAATCCCGTAAGGATCCGGATCGGAATCTTTTGCAGGGGGACTCTCGATCGGTGTAGGTGGATTGAACTGTCGTCCAGGGTAGCAGATCACCGCCCTGTCAAAATCAAACTCAAGTTTTTCATTCTTTATCTTATCAAGAGTCTGCACCTCCAAATCGCGGCTATCCTCCAGATCGTCCTGGAGGAAATTCACAATCAAGGAGATGTTGGACATCACACCCTTTTCTCCATTTTCGGCGTCAGTCGTAATGACCATTGTGGATGTCGTGTTGATTCCTCCCGATGGCCCTAAAATTACAGGTTTCCAAAGAAGAGCATCAGGCTCAATTTCAACGTGATTTTTTTGCTTCCATTGAACAAGGATTTCGCTGATGTGGTCCATGTCCACTAAGATGCCAAACTGCTTGGTCTCCGGGTCTCTGACCAAGGCCCTTAATTGTTCTAGTCCAACAATGACATCGTTATGGATCAGACCTGTCAAATTGCAAATGTCATCGATCGATATTTGAAATTCAGATTTACTTTCCGCAAGTAGCTTCAGTGCTTTACCGACAGTTATCTTCCAGTAATTACGGTAGCTGAACAGCCCCAAATCACTGAGGGGTTTTTCTGGGGTTCCGAGCTTAAACTCACGTCGCGAAAGAAGGTAACTGAAATCGATTAAAAAGTTTCCGTAGCCTTTTCGCTGATAGATCGGTAGCGTCAAGATGCAGCTCAAATTGTAGTTCGTTGCATTCAGTTTTTCTTTGGAAAAATACCCAACAAAATGGTACCCGTCGTCATCAACTTCGCACAGCACATAGAACATAAACGGTTCAACATCGTAGTATAGGGTTTTTGAGTTCAGAAATAATTTAGCAAACAGACACAAATTCTGACAATATATCACATTCTTGCGACCATCAATTTCAAACACGGCCAGACTCGAGGTGCGATAGATCTCTATTCCAGGAGGTCGATCGTGGTATGGACATTTGAGTTCGTGACGTCGTAAGGTGAAGGATGAGGAGAAGTATTTAAGACAGAATTCGCACAAGTGAAGAACGTAATTTGATGTGTATTCTTGTGGATAAGGAGATTTGAACCATATATCTATCTCATAATTCTTAAAATGAACACACCTTAATTTGGAGACCGTTGATGTCTGAAGCTCGTAGTCCTGTTGCGCCAGTTTCTCTTCACTCGTGAGCTTTTTGACTAACGAGAGGTCTCCGTGCAGATGTCTCGCATTCTCGCTCTCGGTCTTCATTTTCGTGAACAGAGCACGGAACTCCATAGATGGTCGCGTGTAGTAGGTGTTGGCTTGCTCAAAAGAAAACAACCCGCGAAAAGGCAGCTCGAGCTCGTCCTCTTCGACTTCATACACTTCCTTCGACTTATTCTTCATTTGGAGCACTTCTCGGTCCCCATTGCACTTGATTTTTAAAATTAGCTTGTCCTCGGGTTTCCCAAAGTCGGAAGACAAATCGCTGTCCTCAGGAAACCTTTCCGTGTAATCTATGGATCGAGATCGAGATCGAGAACGGGCACGAAGATTTCGATTATCCTTTGAACTAGTATCGTAATTAGACTGGGCTTGTTTCATAGCCTCTTTCTGAAGATCCTGATAAATCTTGTTGTCCGGGATCTCCAGGCTGCGAAACAACATACGTCGTTTCCTATTGGGAGATCGTCTACTATCGGTAGACATGGTATTTATCTCAAATATTAATCTTTTGTGAGAAAAATAATAACATTCTCTGTGCAAGGATGCATTTTTACGTACAGTACATGCTAAGCTAGATGTGAATCATTTTTCGGAGTTGTTAGACCGATTCGATCTCACTCGCGCAACATCATCCAAAAGCTTCTCGTACACTTCATTGGCCTCATGGCCCTGGACGAAATAATCGTCCATTGAGTTAACAGAGACCGGAGATTGAGGCTCGTCTTGTTCTGACATCGGGGTCTCGGATCTGGGCCTGATAGGCGGCATTGGGGTGTTTGCGAGTGAATCCTGCGGTGACGCAGTGATAGACGTATGGCCAGATGTAACAAGTGGAGCCACAGTTCCCGAGGCCCCTGATGCTACAAGTCCATCCAGTTGGTTTCCGTGTGTTTCGGCTCCCAAGCCAGACCCGTATATACTGGGTAGCTTTGAGGAGTCGATGTTGATCTTCTTTATGAGGTCAGAAACGCTCTCAATGCCTTTCGCTTTCATTACAGCGTGGCGTAGCTCTGTGCCCGACGGAATACTGCTCACTTTGAGTTGCGGCTTGTCTTTTGATTTTTCTGCAGTCAAAGGCAATGGTTCAGACGGATCATGCTGTTGAACAAAGAATCCCCATTTGTGGAACTCTCCTTCTTCCTCCTCCAGCTCCTTAGCATGGATCGATGTTTGGGAGCCGCTTCGGATCAACACAGGCTTACCGGTGAGGTGATCAATAGGTTGGGAGTCAGCATCAACCACAACCGAGTGAGGTGCCGCGTCCTCAGATATAGGACCGTGAACAGGCTCAAATGCAACCTGGTTAGGCGAGACAATAGGACCCGTAACAATCACATCGGAAGAGGACCTGTGCATTGGCAATTTCTGAGTTGAGCGACGGTTGGACAGCTGCTTGATCAACTCTGGTCTTTTCAAAACACCAGGACTGTCTTTGACATCGGAGTATGCACGAGCCGCATTGTTCTGCTCCTGTTCTGAGAAAATATGGATGATACTTTCCAAAGAGTCGTCCAACAGACAGAATCGCAGCAAAGTTTCTTTTCCTTCGAGAGACAACTGTCCACGTGCTCTTGCTTCAAACAGTTTGTTCATGGTCTTGTGGATCTCGCTACGCAACGTGATAGTCTTTTCAACAAGCGCGTTACTGATGATTTGATTTTCATCCGCGTTCTTCGCTTGGTTCGATTCAAGTAAAGCCTCCGCAGTCTTTGTAAGCAGTGAGCCGTCGAAAATAAGATCTTCTTCTTGGTCGCCACTTTGGGTCATATCCTTATTCAGGAATTTTTCCATGTTCCTCATGAGGTAGAAAGCAATCTTGGAGGAAACCTCATCACTTAAGGCATCGTAGTCAATATCTAAATTGTAAATGTTTGAATTTTTGACGGCAATGTACAAAGACGCAGCAGTTCGTTGATTGATGTTCTCGTTGCCCAAGAAAGAGACATGGAGCAGTTTTGGACACTTCTGGAAGTCTAAGCACAGCTGTATGATCGCAGCCTCACTTAGGTTGCAGAATTCAAAATGGATGCGTCGCAGATCGGCAAACTTTGGAAGACATTCAGTCAATGTGGGAAGAATTCCAGGGAAAAGCTGGGGATTGTTTCCAAGGTCCAAGAACCTCAGAGTTTTGGAGGCTGTTAAGCGTCTAATCATACGCGAGCAATCCTCCACAGTAACGTTAGTTTGATTGAGGGAGAAAAAGAACAGTTTGACATTGTCCATTTTCGTCTCAAAAACCTTCTCAAAAGGCAAGAGTACTTGTGAGTTCAGGTTGTTCACAGCAATGTCTATGCCCACACAAGTATTGTTTGGACTCGAAATCCACTCGGCTAAAATTGAGGCTTTGTGGTCGTCCAAATTGATGGAGGCCAATCCGAGTCTTCTCGTTTTCAAACGCAGTCCCTTATTGACGAGATTTCCAAACTGAGTGGTGGTCAGTTTGCATCCATTTATGACGAGCTCGTCAATTCCACCTTTGATGACCAGACTTTGCGTGAAGAGATTCCAGTCCATTTCTGAACGGTAGAAGTTCTTCGGCAGGTCGGGTTTGATTCTTTGTTGACTTAAATCCAGCTTGGATATTGATTTGTTGACCGTTAAGAACTTACAGAGGCTGCTCCACCCTATTTGGTCGAAGGCAACGTTTCTGAATGAGAGTTTCTCCAATGTGGTGGATTTGGAAAGACTGACCAGCACAATTCTGAGCATGTGGTGATCCAGCGTGACGTTGTCAAAAATAACTGTCATGATTGGTGCAATAGACAAGAAGTCCGAGAACGAAAGAACGTCGATGAGTGTGGGTTTTGGGTTAAGCATTTTCAGCACATGCAAAGGTCTGGTCTTTTGCTTGAGCTGTTTCAGTGTCGCGGGAATAGGCAAAATCTCGCGCAAGTGGCAACACCGGGTGTAAAGCAAATCCAGGGGAATTTCGTCCTTGTTGACTTCCAGAGTTTCCTGAGGAGCAACAGACTTTTCTTCGATTTCCTCATCTCCAAAATAGTTGACGTGCTGATGTATAGGAGTGTCAATATCCAGACCTTTGCGCAATTCATCATATCTCTTAGCCTCCCATTCATCTTCATCATCTTTATCCTTGGTAAGCTTAGCGTGTCTCTTGTAAGAAGCCACCTCCTTGGCTATTCGCAGTGCAGTATGATGAGCCTCTTGGGCATGCTTTCTGCTCTCAGAAATAGCAGCATGCTGCCGTTCCAATGCCTGTTGCAAAAGAGCTTCATCCACCTTGAACTCTTCCTCCTTGACGATGTTATTCGAGTTGTCGGTAATGCCAATCGAGAGCTTTGGAGGAGGCGTCGTCAGATCCTCTGGCATCAGAACATTTCCCCTCCGCGGCCTTCTTGACGGAATCTGCTGTTGCGGATCATCAGGAAGGTCCTGTAGAGCAAATGCCACTCTTTTGAAATGGATGTCATCGAGATATTTTTTTGCGTCGTCAACCGAGCAGACAGGTCGCGAGGACTCAGCCACTGAAGATCGTCTAGACGACACAGGGGCAACTTTGCGTACACTGCTCATAAACCCCTTCGAATCGTCTTCTTGGCCATCCTTTTGCTCCGAATCTGACCCCGACACAACAGGCGAATCATGGGACTGCGATTTGAATTTAGAAGAAATGGACGAGAAGAGAGACTGCTTCCTAGGCGTTGCTCCTAAAGGCGACTTATCTTTAGAATCAGACAGAGTTCGAACTCGCGGCACCAAGCCAGACAGAGATCCCGATCTTGATCGGGTGGAACCGGAGCGACCCAGCGTGCCCACAGAAGAGGAGGAGGTCGCGGCATCTGGGGATTTGGACTCAGTCTCCTGCTTCGTATTATTGGAGGGCGTGGCTGTCTTCAGTGAGGGTTTCAACTTCTGCGCAGCTTGGGCCGTCAAGACAGAGGTACCAGCAGAACCGTCTTCGTTGTCCACCTCGGGGGCTTGATTATTCTGGGCTGCTTGCATCTGAGCTTGTTGGATTTGGTTCTGGACATCATTGGAAATGTTATTGCTTTTCCGAGACAGTTTCTTGACTGCCTTGCCGCGAAACAGCCAGTCCACATCACCATTTGACACACCAGGACTCTCAAACTTGTCTTGGCCGCCAAGATCACGGGGTAATGCCTCTATATTTTCCTGGGTCATTAGAAGGGCAAATCTGGGGGGCCCTGGGGACCTTCAAAACAAGAGTTGATTTGTAATAATGGGAATGACTAACAGCAATCCTTAGCGGACGAAAAAAACACCGGTGTTATTCTGTAAAGACAGGCACTTGCCACAGTAATATTTGATTATTGTTTTTCTCCGGACTGACGTAATATGCAGATAAGTGTGCCAGGTTTCGGGTGTCTACAAACTTTTCTGGTGCATGGTCTCTGGTGTGAAGACCGGCATGTACAAACTTTTCAGGAAAAGACGGATGATATTTAGTATTAATAAATCTACTCCTGAGCAGCCTTGAAAGCAGCAATCTTGGCAGCAACTCTGGCAGCTCTCTCCTCCTTGGTGAGCTTGGATTGTTTGTACTTCTTGGACTCAGCAGCGTATTGCTCCTTGGTGAACTTCTTCTCAGTTGGGACGAAAGATGGGTCCTCTCTGATCTTCTCGTGAGCCTCGGTGTACAAGTCTTCAACGGCATCAGCATCAATGTCGTCAGCAATGTAGCCTTGGAACAAAGTTCTGTATTTCTCTTCATCATCATCCATCAACTCCTCCATGTACTCAGCAACGTGACCACCGAAGATGTACTTTCTCAAGACCTCAGCGTCAAGCTCCTCAGCCTCGATATCCCAACCTGGGAATCTGGATGGGGAGTGTGGAACGTACAATCCACCGTCGGAAGCACCCTTCAAAGCACCGAAAACTCTGGCACCGGTGGTGGTTCTTTGCAAACCAACATCCAAGAAGACCTTGAATGGTCTTGGGGCGTCCTCGACAGCCTCAGTGAGCTCGAACTCACCCTCGACTTCCTCAACACCCTGGTAGGTCTCGTCAAGGCCAAGCTTTTGCAAAGCTCTTCTGGCGACAAGAAGACCAGTAGCGTAAGCAGCAGACCAGTTGGTCAAACCGTGGGTGATACCGTACTTTGGAAGCTCGTGGGAGTAAGCAGCGGTCAAGACAATGTCACCAGTCAAAGTGGAGGAGACAATTTGGCAGATGATGTCCTTGTTGGTGAATCTGACGACCAATCTGTACTTTGGAGAGTTGTACTTAGCCTTGTGTTGAGTGACCAATCTCTTTCTGGCGTAGTAGTCAGTCTTTCCCTCAGCTCTTCTTCTGAAAGGAGTCTGGTAACGGGAGCTGTAAGCGGAAGTCTTAACGGTGGTGAAAACCATGGTTGATATTAATGTTAAATTTTTCAAGCTGAAAAAAATTTGAAAAAAGTGTTTGGGTGTGAGTGGCCGGGTAACAGCTTCATCAATATTCGCTTAGGAATATGCATCACGATGAATCTTTTCCCGTCCCTGGACTTATGCATCTTTACACCGCAAAAATCCAGTGTTATTTATTACCATCACTCTATTGCTGGGCGACAAGATTGCGGAGTTTGACACCAAGAACTTATCCAAGTGCTCTAATTTTCTTCTCCGTTACAGTCTACCGTCATTGCATATTTGAGTTGCTGTTTAGGCACTAAAAGACTTTGTTTTGCTCGCTACTTGAATAGCAATTGATACCAGCATAATCATCCCGTCATGAGCGGGATTTGGCCTTTCTTCAATTCCACGTTCTCCAATGCGACGATAAACAAGATATTAGCGGAAATTGACTTAGATCATCAGCAAATAGCGTTGCGAAATGCCGACGCCCAGCCGGTGGATCAGCTGACTTCCCCTTCGAACCTGACGGCGTCTCGGCTGCTTCAGACCATTCAGGAGAATGACCATTTGCAGCAGTCTAGAATCGACACCGCCAACCAATCACCGGAACGTATCCCGTTCAATGTTTCTCTCTTTAACAAGTTGATTGACCAACCAAACTTACTGGATGAAATAAATCTTTCCAAAAACCAGAAGCTAATCAGCTACATCTCTCAGTCCGAAGTGTTGGAGATTTTGGTGGAATATATTCTCACCTCGATTTCTCTTTCACGAGATCCATCCACATGTGACCGCGCGCATGATATTTTTGAAGGGGAGGACAACGTCGAGACAGAATCCGACCAACAACCCAAGGAGATAAACAAATTCGAAAGAGCTCTCGAGAGAGCTATGACAGCGAGCGAAATAACGCTTATATTGAGCAGTAACCTGTCGTCTGTGCTTCTCGGAGAGCCTCATTTATTGGAAAGGTTTTGGAATGGCTTTTTTGGACGAGACGTGGAGGACTTTTTTTCTACATCCCACGAAAATGGGACGGACGAGGAAAGCGACTCCGATATGCAGAAGTCCTCAGCATCCATCCACTCCGACGATACACAGTTCAAGCAGGAGCACAATGTGGTTATTTTCAACAATTTTCTGAAACTTATCGATAGCATAGCATCGGCTAACATGAACGGTCTGATGAACTTCATCAGGTTTCAGCAAAAGTTCGCTTTCATAACGGATCAATTTCTCAAATTTGTTCCATATTCGGCCACCATGTGTGACCTTATAGTGCGCCTCATTTCTACCGACAAACCTTACAGCTCGAACGGTCTGATTGAACTTTTGATGGATCAGAATTTGATATACAACTTGTTGAAACTCGTCAAGTTCTATTATCTGGAGCACCTTGTTCAGGATAACCTGTGCAACTTGCTGAACGGGATAGTGGGAATTAGCTCCAACGTGGGGTTCTGGGATGACGCAGCGCAACAGCAGTTAAACGAGTTCGGCGAACCATTGGACTCGGATCAGGCTTCTGCTGCGCGTGCTAGTAACCCCAACATTGGACCAAACGATTTGACCCGTCAATTAGTGTCTCCACAGTGCGTTCTGGAGATGCTGGATGTCCTCATAAACTATGGCCGTTATGGTTTGGTTACAGTTGTCTCAGTGGTGATCGAAGTCATCCGCAAGAACAATTCTGACTATGATGAATTCGACTGGATCCAGTCCGTGGAGGCCGTTGCAACAGACGAGGAAGATGAAATGGGTGCCGAGGATGCTACGCGGATTTTGCCAAACTCTAGAGACCCCATATATTTAGGGGTGATGCTCAAGTTATTTTCCATCCACCTGGGTGAGATTAAGGATAACTATCTGACTTCCAAATACTACAAACTGAATGATGTTTCGGCTATTCAGAGTTCGATGGGGACAAGCATCGAACCTTTGGGATACGAGCGTTTCAAGGTGATGGAGCTTGTTGCTGAACTTCTTCATTGCTCGAATATGGTTCTCATGAACAAGTCTTCCAAGATGGATTACCTTTTGTACAAGCGTGAGTTGTGGCGCGACGTCAGAAAGACCGAATCCATGGTGATGGATGCCTTGAATGATGTGATAAACGACGACATCACCAAACCCCTGGAGAAAGTGGCTCTGGACGACAACACGGAAAGTTTGTCTAGCACCGGGGTCGAGGAGTTTGTTAAACTTCCTCTGGACATGTCAATCGGAAACTATTTCAAATTGCGCCTTTTGGAGACCGGTTGTGTGCCGTCGGTAATCCTGAAGCTTCACAAGTTCCCCTGGAACAACTTTATGCATAACGTTGTCTTTGACCTGGTGCAGCAAATCTTCAACGGACGGCTGGCCAACTGGGACGAGGACCATGCATCTAACCAGGAGGAAACTAAGTACGACGACAACCTGAGTCTGAACAAGGTGCTTATATGGTCTCTTTTTGGAGATTTTGATAAATTTGACCTGGAGGACCCCGAGTTCGACGACGAGTACCCTGGATTTTTCAGCTTGCCAGACTACATTCTGTACTGTTTCTACCATTCGGAAGAATTTGAGAGCCAACAAAACTTCAAACTTGGATACATGGGACATTTGACACTGATTGCCGAGGAAGTTCACAAGTTCCAGAACTACGTGGAGAACTTTGGAATGACCAGAGAAGATCAGACGTTTGATGTTCTCAAGGACGATAACGATGTCACCAATCCCTACTATCTCAAGTCTTCTTTCTTCATCTTCAACTCCCTCTTTGACAAGTTATTTGAGAGCACACAGCTGAACGGCTGGATAGAATTCATTAACACTCGTCTCAAAGAGATCAATGCAATGTACAGCAAGGTTCTTGGAAATCCTGCAGAGCTCAGCGATAGCATAAATGGAGATGATGACGAGGTGGTCGACTCGGCCCCAATGTCCGCAGATAGGAGAGTGATTTTGCTGGATAACGGAGACAGTGAGGACTTTCATCAGGAGATCGAAGTGATCGAGGGCGAAGAGCAGGATCTTGATGGTGGAGATCTCAGACCGATGAGGGAAGATGAAGGTGATAGAGGCAGGAGAAAATAATATGTACAATATGATGATGATACGAGTTCGAAAATGTAGAGGCAATGTAATACTAACTCTAGGCCTTTGCCTTAACTTTCTTGATCTTACCGTTTGGCAGTCTTTTGACTGTTTCTTGCTCTTCTTTCTTCTGCTGCTGGGGGGCAGTTTTTTTGAATTTTGATTGCACCCAGCAGAACAATCTAATGACCAGCATGTCTTTCCATGTCACGTCCTCGACATCGTCTTCCGTGACGGGCAAGAGTTTCTCTTCTTTCTCGTTGTTTGCCCGTCTCTCCTTTCTATTCCGGGGTCCTTCTTGCATGCGGAAAATCTGATTTCCATCGTCATCCAGAACATAGTCCTCCCCTTCGACCATCTCTCTATCAACTAGCCACACAGACCCGTCGAATTTAACCACAAATATTTTGTTCAGATGGACAACACGACGGTCATTGAAGTTCGTTCCAGCAAGCATCGAAGGACCAAATGCCTTTCTTTTCAGCTCGTCAATCAAGTTGGTCACTCTTTTCCGTTTCTGCTGTGTGTTCAATTTTAACATCAGGAAATGGACCCCAGAGAACAAAACAACGACCAGAACGAGAGACAACAAAACACCAGGACGGAACTTACTGAACACGTAGCTTGACCCAGTGTACACAGGGAAGCCTCTTTTCAGATAGTAATCATACCGCTCCTTTCGTTCTCCTCGAAGAATAGTACCGATTAATGATAGTCGTTGAAAACGCTCCTCTGCCTTTTTCTTTCGTTTTTCAAAAGCCCTTGCAGACATCCCGTTCTTTCTTTTGACTTTATCAGGATGGAGCTTTCGACTCATACGCTGATAGGCCTTGTTGATCTGATCGAAAGACGCTTTCGGGCCATCTGCGATTCCTAGATACTCGTAGAAATTGGTTTCTTTCTTAGCATCTGCAACAAGATCATGCTGCAGCTTGAAGATTTCCAGATCCTCAGAGGACCAGGCAGCAAAAACAGTTGTGCAAAATAGCACCAACCAAAACAAAAGCCTCATCAGATATATATATTTTTTCTTCTTATTTTCTTTGATCTGGTGAAAATGGCCTACAACTACACGCAACAGTTCATGCTTATTTCCGCTATAACTCGAGCATTTTTGACGCTCTGTGTGCTCATGCGATTTGCAGTGCTGATTCCCCTGACAGGAACCAAATTTCTGCCCGGAGGCATTGCTGATTTTTTCTTATGTGTCTACTTGCTTAACGTGCTACTGGATGCATTCGAATACCTTTTCATATTCCGAAAAGTACCAAAGAGGGGCTTCAAGAGATCTAGCGGAATCAGAATTATACAGGAGTTGGGAATGAGACTCTTGGTTTCGCTGATGCTGCTGAACTACCCGAAAGCTGCTCGAAGTTTGGGATTTAGTGTTCTGATCGTGTCATTTTCCTTGCTGGACACGACGCGCTATATGTACAACTTCTACAGGGTCCGGACGTTTGGCGGAACCAGCAAGAAGCTAAACATTCTCCGTGGAATATGTTATGTGCTGGGGGCGCCTGTGATGGTTGGCTCGGAGATTGTCCTGCTTGTTATTTCTCTTCAAATCATGGAGCAAAATTCAGGATATTACGCGGAATACATCGACTATCAACGCTGGGGTGGTCACATCGCCACAATTGTCCGTACTTTCATGTTTATAACCGGGCCATTATTCTATTTGACATACAAAAGCAAAATCACTTCCTTATGGGGTTCGTCCACTCAGGCACACAAGAAAACAAATTGATCCCCCACTACGTGTACACACCCACGTACGAGGCCAGAAACAGGATGCCAAATGCGGCCGAAAGCGCACCGATCACTGCAAACAAAATATAAGCAGCTCCGTTCATTTTTCCCGAGGATGGTGACGTGACACAATAAAGACCGCTAACAGTGGCAATCGAAAGCAGTGTTAACGCTAGAATTGCATGATAGGCCACAGGCACCACTTCATGGAAATAGGCGTACGAAGATGATTTTTCCTGCTGTTAGAGTGCGTGAATCCAGAACTTACTATTAGATCGAACATTTGGAGTAGCAAAAAAATTAAAAAGGAAATTCACCAACATTACACCTTCACCATTTAAACTGGCACATAGTAAAATAATGAGCATCTTACTGCTATATACTTAATTATCAGGAATGAGCTCTCCTCCTTTTTCGTAGTGGTCCCAGACCTTGGCTCTGTCCGCGACCACCTGGTCGAATCTTCTCACGCACGGATAGCCTTCAACGGTTGCCAGAACCAGCCATTCCAATTGGTAGTCGGGAGCAACACGGTACTTTGAAAATCGTTTCACCAGAAAAATTGCAACCTCGATAGCGTGAACCAGAACAGTTGTCACCAGAATAAAGTCGTTGTAAGGTTTCACCATCTGGATCCATTCGTTAGGAATAGGAAGCACACGAGAGAGCACAACGTCGTAGATCAAATTTGGGAACCCCTTAGCAACCATCATGATCGTCACAATCATAACCAGAGCACGATCAAATAAGCTTTGTGGATACTTCACCTGTTGAACGATCAGGTGGCTCAGATTGCGCTTCGCAGCAGACTCTTGGAACATGGACAAAACGTAGGTTTGGACCTCTTCAAAAGAACCGAGCTCCTTCTCGAAGGCGATGGGTTTCACCATCTCGACTTCCAAATTATTGTGGTTGAAGACGATGTCAAGATGGTCGAGGCCCACATCTTTGACCTTTGCATTTTTGATCTTGTTGTCGATGGTGACACCACCATGGACTTCCAAAATGTCTTCAATGTTTCTTCTGAACTCCTTATTCAGGAGGGCGACGAGAGCTGGAGCAGTGAGAGTCATAATTTGATTAAGATAAAAGAGTGCCGTTCGAAACGGCGTGGAAAAACGCTATCAACGGCACGTGACCGCCCACACGTGCAGATCCACACCGACGTTCCACGATTTGTAATGGATTGAGGCTGTGCTTTGCCCTAGTAAAATTAAATCATTTGAAGCCTGTGTCAGCAACTAGCACAGACTTTGAGCAATCGACCGCGAAAGCTTGAATTACTGTATCAATTAACGACTCTTGTCTTTCCGCTCATTCCGAGATGAGTTCTGTACCGAATCCCAGTCTTATTAAGCTGAAATTGCTCGACTGTTTGCGCAACTCGGACAAAGAAAAACTGCTCGAGCTTCTTTCTGAATGCAAGTCTATCGCGCCGCCAGACCCACAAATCTCAGTCCTAGCACACCAGGCTCTAATATTTGCTGTTCAAGTTGCTCCTCTGTCAATTATTGAGTTTATTGTCCAGCGCAAGTTAGTCGACGACATAAATGCCCAGGATGAACATGGAAACACGGCGCTTCATCACGCTGCGGTTTCCTCCAGGAACGATGTGATTGTATTCTTGATGGGACAGGCAGACATTAATGATTGTCTGCTAAATAAGGAAATGAAACAGCCAATTGAGTGTTCATCCAACATGGAAACTGTACAACTACTGTCAGATCTTCGTACCAAGTACGTGGAAGTGAAGGCCAATGAGCTGCGGAGTGCTTTTGAAACGCGCCAGTTCCAGACATTGGAGAAACTCCTGAGCAATTCCAGAGTCAAGGGTCTGCTTGATATTAACGGGACAGACCCAGTGACTGGTGATACGGTTTTGCTCGAGTTCATCAAAAAGGACGACATTGAAATGGTCAAATTTATCCTCGAGCATGGTGGAGACCCTTTCAAACGTAACCTGAATGGAAAACTTCCCATTGATTCTGCTGTTTCTTCATCTATGAAGAAATTACTAAAGGAGTCTTGTAACCACCAAACAATGATCGACTCGACCAACCAATCTGGACAATTACATTCCGGGCCACCAACCTTCAAGGGATTTCTCAAAAAGTGGACCAACTTTGCTGGTGGCTACAAGTTGAGATGGTTCATCTTGGACTCGGAAGGGAGATTATCATACTATAGCTCTCCAAATGATATCTACAACTCATGCCGTGGTATGATCCACCTGGCTAGCGCTCAGCTTCGTATGGACAGCTCCGAAAAGTCCAAGTTTGAGATCATTATCAAACATAGGGGCGAAAAAGCGTCTCTCAAATGGCATTTAAAGGCTAATCATGTTATTGAAACCAACAGATGGGTCTGGGCTTTGCAAAATGCCATTAGATATGCCAAGGATCAAGAAAGACAGCAGCGTGCTACTCTTGCGGAAGAACAAAGCCGGTCCAAGAAAACTTCACGCAATCGCGAGAGCTTTGAATCAACTCGATCGAACAACACACACAACATTGGTAATCGTAACTCTTTCAACGAGTCGCCAACCTCACCGATGAATTCTCACCAGAGAACTTTCTCGAATACATCTTCAATGTCCAACTCCTCAGATGAAGACTTGTCCACCTTATCCAGTGCATTTTCTCCTAACAAGCCCAAATCCTACAGAAAGTCCATAGGCAAGCTCTCTAAACTCGCAAAAAGGAACAAAGATACTACTGTTTTACCAGAAATCAAAGAAAATTCGGATTTGAAGCTTCCAGTCCCACAGGATAATTCTTCGTCGATTAGATCATTTGGATCAAATGGTGAAACGTCCAGCAAGATGACAGAATCCTTGCACGACGAAGATCGCGACTCTGATTTCAATGACGATGAAGAAGAAGAAGAAGATAGTAGTCTTCACACAACCAATAGAGGCGACAGCAGCATTGGAGACAGCGAGGATATCATTGTTCCTCACTTAACCAACTCGGATTTGTCTGTGAGCAAAAACCAAATGAAAATTGAACTCAAGTCATTTGAGGAATATCTGCTTGCTGCACAGCAAGATGAGTTTGTGACAAAGTCCCAGGTGATCGAAGTTGCTATGAAAATCTTGACAAACCTAACCGGACTGTCCGATACTCAATCTGAATTGATAAGCAAGTCCGAAAACAAACTGGGTAAGATCATCGACAGGCAGCAAGAAATCTCCAAAATTTGGGAGAACACCCTGAAACGCTTGGAGCTGGAGATGCAATCAAGAGAAAGTAAGATTGTTGAGCTCGAGGATAAGCTCTATCATCTCAAGAAATCATTGAAGAGCAACCCAAGCGTTGTTCGTGCAGTTTCCGTTTCTGCCACTGGTGAAGGGGCTTCAGAACAAGATACTGCTCCTCAGCATAAAGATAGCGAGGATTTAATGCTTTTCCTCGAAGAAGAGGAAGAATCAGAAGACGAGTTTTTCGATGCTCATGATGAGGGTGAGAGTGAGATCAGTGCCTCTGGTGCTGTGATTCCCGTCTCGAGTGCTGTGCCTACAACTCCTGAAAAGAAAGTTGATGTTTCTGAACAAGCTGTTTCTGTTAACGGGTTGGAACTTCAAAATCCAAAGCAAATTGAAAGACTTGAGAAAATCAACAAGGAGGCGACTTTCATGGGGTACGAAGATCCTGTGAGGACGACATTGCAGAAAGAGGATAACAGACCTAAGATTTCTTTGTGGAGTGTCTTACGTTCCATGGTGGGCAAGGATATGACCAAAATGACTTTGCCTGTGGTGTTCAACGAACCGACCTCTCTATTGCAAAGAACATCAGAAGTTATGGAGTACTCCTATTTGCTAGACAAGGCAGCTTCTCTCGACGATTCTGCTGCTCGTATGGTTTACGTTGCTGCGTTCGCTGCGTCAGAGTATGTTTCCACTGTTGGGCGTATTGCGAAGCCCTTCAATCCATTATTAGGAGAGACCTTTGAGTATGCCCGCCCTGACCATGGATACAGAGTCCTTGCTGAACAGGTCAGTCACCACCCTCCTATATCCGCTGTTATTGCTGAAGCTCCTTCGTGGAGTTATTACGGAGAATCTAATGTGGATACCAAATTTTTGGGTCGCTCTTTTGATATCAAGCATCTTGGTACGTGGTATGTGGAGCTGTTCCCAAATAACGGCTCTATTACCACGAAAGGAAAAAAGGTGGATTACGAGACATACTCTTGGAAAAAAATTAGAAACTCGGTGGTTGGAATTATAGTTGGTAACCCTACGATAGACAACTACGGTGAGATGGAGATTCGGAACCACACCACAGGGGATTATATGTGCTTTAACTTCAAGCAACGTGGATGGAGAGCATCGAGTGCTGGAGAAGTTAAGGGTGAAATCTATTCTCACGATGGAAAGCTCAGATATACCGTTGGTGGCCACTGGAACTCCAAAATCTTTGCCAAGGATGCCACTAGACCAGAATCACCTAAATTCTTGGTTTGGGAGGCTAACGAAAGAACAGAAATGATGTTCCATTTGACAACTTTTGCCGCCTCCATGAATGCTCCTCAGCCTCACCTACTGCCTGTTCTTCCTTGTACCGATACTAGGTTACGTCCTGACCAACGTGCAATGGAAAATGGAGAATATGACAAGGCCGCTAACGAAAAGACCCGCGTCGAGAACAAGCAAAGAGCTGCCAAGAAGGCAAGGGAAGCAGCTGGTCAAAAGTACTTGCCTGAGTTTTTTGTTCAAGCAAGACATCCCGTGACCGGCGAAACCTACTGGAAGTACAAGGATTCATATTGGGAGTTCCGTAAGGAAGGAAAGCTGAAACATTATAAAGATATTTATTAGATAGATTGAATGTATGCTGCGGTTCTATCGTCTTTTGTCCTCTCTTCTTTGTGCTCGATCGTAAAGCTCCCGAGGCCCTTTTAATTTGTGATTTTGAAAGGCCGGTTGCTGATAATTTTCTTTCCCCAGTTTTGTGGTCAACTGTTGACTGATGTGAGGAGGTAGTTGTCCACCAAATAATTCAGTCAAAGCCTTATTCAACTGCAAACCCAGCATATAGTTGAATTCATTTTTGTACCCATTCCTGATCTCCTCGAACTTCTGGTTCATATTTTTGCACTCTTCGTTGAGCGCATCCTCAAATTTGACAAGCTTGCGTTCCTTGAGAGCGACTTCCAAGTCTTTTTCTCGTAATTGATGCTGAAATTGCAATAGTTCCCACTCTTTGCGAAATAGTTTAAAAGAAGCGTCCTGGAGAAGTTGATTGACGGTGGCCCTCTCCTCAGGATCCACAATTAAACATGCGTTGATCACCATTTGCAACCGGTGAGAATAATGATCGGGTATAGGCTGAAAAACACCAGATTTGATTTTTTCCTGCAGAGAAAGATGTGTCTTTGCTTGGAAGGGAGGACGCAGCGAACAGAGTTCGTACATCACGCATCCCAGAGACCAAATATCACACACTGGATCATACGGTCTATCCATTAAAACTTCGGGGGACATGTAGTATGGGGTTCCCACGTAGGTCTTGGCAAATTCATTTTCATGCTGTAACCATTTTGCCAACCCGAAGTCCCCTAGTTTGATGGAATAGCCGTCCGATAGCAAGAAAATGTTATCTGGTTTGATGTCTCTGTGAATAATCACCTGTTGATCCACAGGTTTCGGTTCCAACTCTGGTGTTGACTGAAACAAATTGGAAACTGGCTCAATCGATGTTCCATAATGACATTTGTAAAGGGCGTTAAGAACCTGAGTAAATATTTGCCAAATCAGTGTCTCAGGCACAAATTCGTTTCGGTCTTTGTATTTTCTGATCAGGACAGAAAGGTCACCTCCGTCGCAATATTCCATATAAAGATGAATTTGGTGCTCATTTTGAACATGGTCGTGGTGTAGGTACTGCACAATGTTCGGATGCCTTAGTTCCCGCAAAATTCTGAATTCAGTTGTAAGTTGTTGTTTCTCCTTGTTATTCATCGCTCCGTAAGAGATTTCTTTGCGGACAAAAATCTTCCCATCACTCCGCCGTCTGACCTTGCGCACACATCCAAATGATCCTCGGCCGATGAGCTCCAAAACTTGGAATTCGTCCATTGATTAGTATTATTTATATACTTCCAGATTCAGAAAATAAATAAACAAAAAAGTTCAAATAGTAACTTTTTTATCTTAAATTTTTATTTACTTCCAAAGTTGGCCTGTCAAAGCTTCGTATGCCTCTTTGTACTTGCTAGCTGTCTTGGACACAATCTCTTCAGTCATTGAGACATTTTCCTTGCCGTTCAGTCCGTTGGAGGTCAACCAGTCACGCAGAAATTGCTTGTCGTAGGACTCCTGAGACTGACCAAGAGTGTATTTTGTAGCGTCCCAGAATCTAGAGGAATCTGGTGTAAGAACCTCATCCACAAGAACAAGTTGATTCGACTCGTTAAGTCCAAACTCAAATTTAGTGTCTGCCAAAATGATACCTTTGGTGAGAGCATAGCTACGTGCTTTCGAATACAGCTCGACTGCCTTAGCAGCCAGCTCAGAGCACAGCGACTCGCCAATCAGCTGCGCAGCCTGATCGGGCGAGATATTCTCGTCGTGTTCTCCTTGCTCAGCTTTGGTGGATGGCGTAAAAATCGGCTGTTCAAAAGCTTCGCTTTCCTGTAATCCCTCCTTCACCTTCAATCCGTGAACAGTGCCCTGCTTCTTGTACTCCTTCCATGCGCTTCCAGTAATATAGCCACGTACAATTGCCTCTAGAGGAACAAGTTTATGCTTCTTCACAAGCAAAGAACGCTCCTCTAACTGCGATCTGTATTTTGGCTCAGAGAGCTGATCAGGTAATCTGGCAAATATTTCACTATCCTTGGAAGCTAGCAAATGATTTGGGATAATCTCAGAGAGTAAATTGAACCAAAAGATCGAAAGCTGAGTCAAAATCTTGCCCTTGTCCTTGACACCATTCTCCATGATCACATCGTATGCGGATATACGGTCTGTAGCAACAAACAGAAGAGTACCAGCATCAACCTCATAGATATCACGGACCTTACCACGTGCAACCAACGGCAAAATACCATCGAGATCAGTTTTAGTAACGCTCATGATTCAGTATATTATAATTAAGATTAGTTAATTAAGATTAGTCTAGTTAATTAAGATAAGTTATTTTTTGACTCTGTGCGACTATCGACCGGATATGGTCGATCTGATTTTATACGAGCCGAAGAACTATCGTTTAACAAGTTTAGCATGCTCAATCCAATTACCACCCAGCGAGACTTTTTTGGAGCTCCGGGTGCATTCGTCCTGACCCTGGTGCTTCCACTTGTGGTACTATTTCTATACCTAGCATGCAATCAGAATTACGTGGTTGACGGGTATCTTCTCGATCTGGATGTCATAGGGTCCCTCGTTAAGAGCCAATTGACCAAAGAGGCATTTCTCGACGCAAAATGCTGGAAAGCCTATCTGTCATGGTTTTTTGGGCTGGCAGTGCTTGATCTCGTTGTGCCTGGGTTTACTAAGAAGGGCACTACTCTCCGTGACGGAACGCAGTTGACCTACTTGATAAATGGTAAAGAGCTCAGTCTCCTGTTTTGTGGAGCCCTGTTTGCCCGTGCTTGGTACACCAACTGGAACATCCCCGAGCTCAACTTCGTGTATGACAACTTTCTTGGTCTAATGCTCGTGTGTTGGGAATTTTCCATGATCTTGAGCACCTTCGTTTACATTGCGTCGTTCATTCCTCTAAGACGTCCAAATGGAGCAG
Organism: Ogataea thermomethanolica; assembly: GCA_030674565.1. Classification (NCBI taxonomy): domain Eukaryota; kingdom Fungi; phylum Ascomycota; class Pichiomycetes; order Pichiales; family Pichiaceae; genus Ogataea; species Ogataea thermomethanolica. Next base: position 93,919 of record JAKTYW010000010.1, read on the forward strand.
GCACGTACGAAAGAATACTTGCTGAAGGCGGAAATTCCAAGAACCTGATTTTTGACTGGTTCATTGGCAGAGAGCTCAATCCTAGGATTGGAGCATGGGATATCAAACTGTTCTGCGAGTTGAGACCGGGTATGCTCCTATGGCTGCTGTTGAATCTCTCATGTGTTCAGCACCAGTATAACGAGAGCGGATTTGTTTGCAACTCTCTGATAGTAGTTGTTGCACTTCAAACATTTTACATCTTCGATGGTGTTCTGAATGAGGAAGGTGTCATTTCCATGATGGACATTACAACAGACGGCTTTGGATTCATGCTTGCGTTTGGTGATTTATGCTGGCTGCCATTCACTTACTGTTTGCAGGCTAGATACTTGGCTCTTAGACCACTCTCTTTGTCGCCAGTGGCTCTTGGTGCTGTGCTTTCAATCATGGCAGTTGGATACTACATTTTCCACTCTTCTAACAATCAAAAGAGTCTCTTCCGTCAAGGCCGTTTACCACATTTGAAGAGCATCAAAACTGATCGAGGAACCAATTTGCTGGTGGAAGGATGGTGGGGACTGTCTCAACATATTAATTACTTTGGCGATCTGCTAATTGCTTTGAGCTGGTGCCTGCCAACGGGCTTCAACACTCCATTGACATATTTTTACGTCATTTACTTTGCGTTCCTTTTGTTACACCGTCAGACAAGAGACGAGCACAAATGTCGCACCAAATATGGGAAGCATTGGGAAGAGTATGAAAAACTGGTTCCTTACAAAATCATTCCTTATGTATACTAAATGGATCATTGCATTTTTTTACCTAATGAAACAGGTTTTTCGAATGCTTTGTAGCTCACTTGGAGGGAGTTCAGCCACTTGAGAGCGATGGAAAAGATGAAAAATAGGAACAGCGAAATGAAGGTGCACATGATTAATCCCGGAGTGAAGAAACCGTACTTGTCGAACAACGAGCCATCAACAACTGACGAGGCATTGGCATGCGTAGCATAATTGGTAATGTCCTTGTCTCCAGTGTAGATAGAGACCTCCTCATCGGTGATCATTTCATTTATCTCTTCGAATATTTGGCTCAATTCTTCTTCTAAGTCGGTGTCCTCCTCGTCATTTGTCGAGCCTGAGCGTTTGTTTTTACCGAGCATCTTCAGATATTCCTTTGAACGACTAAGCAAACGAGTCTTGCTATCGAAGTAAGGAACTCCTTGAATTATTATAGTCTTAGAGTCAGAGCCGATGAGGATTTGCTCAAGAACAGACAGCTCATTCACATCTATATTCATAGTCACAACACCAGGACGATTGAGGTCATCCAACCATTCTGAGTCGAGGGATTGAATTTCATGTTTCACGCATTCCGGGGCAATTGCCAGCTGGACATCCTTCTTCGACTTGTAGAAAACGTGAGGAACAACCGAAGCAGAAGAATCAAAATATCTTAGTGTTTCGTCTTTCAAATCCTCTTTCTGGAGACCATGAACTTGCAAGTATATGATACTTTCTTGTGGTGTAGAAGTACAAATGTTGGCTGTGAGATCTTTTGTTTTATCAAGACCAGAGGCTGGAATTGAGTACCCGAGCTGAGTTTCAGCATCAGGAGACACCACAACCAAAGGAGCTGTATTTTGAAAGGCAGTGGCCAATCCAAATAATCCAAATAAAAGGAGTTTGTTCATATCTAACGACAAGTATTTTGTCTACGTTTATGTGCTGCATTATTCGGTAGGGTAAAAAAAAATCAATCTCTAAGGTGAAGGCAGACAAGTTAAATGTGTAGTTTGGAGACAATAGGTGCGAGCAGATCAGTCCCAATGACCCCAGGAATTAAACCATGACTACAGACGTCTATGGACTACCAGTTTTATTGTCGTTTTAGCGATATTTATTATTGTACATCATGCAAATGAAACACTCTTTTTAGTATCAGTCTTCAAAATCTCCTTTTTGGCAATCTTTGCATTCTTGCGTCTAACAGATCTAGCAGTTGAAGCTTTGTGCTTGATTTCTTCTTTTTTATCATCGAGCTTACTCTTCTTTTCCTGTTCTTTGCGTTCCATTTCTTGTCTTCTCAAATCTCTGATTTCTTCCAGACGCTTGGCTTTCTCAAGCTTGGATTCATTTTGAAGATCTCTTTCATCGTTAATTTGACGGATCAGACGGTTCAGAGTGATAGAATCGTCGTCTGCAACAAACTTCTTTCCCTTCTTTCCTCTTTTTTTCAGAACACCAGGCTGGATAGCCTTATTCAATACAGGGAGATCCAGGTCTTTCTCATCGTAAACCTTTTCCTTTTTCTTTCCATACAACTTGGCAACCCGAAGCTCTTTTTTCAACTGTCCCTTCTTCACCTTTCTTTTATCACTTTTAGGTGTGAGCTTCGGCTGCGAAGCGAGCATATTACGTGCTAGATCATTTTGTCTGACTTCTGGCTCAACTTCTCTCTTTTGGTTTTGAGTAGTGCGTCTTTTAGCCGCCTTTGTTTGCTTCTTTGGCACCATCTTGATGATCTCTAATTTTTTGCAATTTTTTTCTCAAGTATGTAGCACAGCCATTTTTAATTTTGGTAGCCAACTGGAGTGTGAACTTCTTCTTCAGCATCAAGTCTCAGACTCAAACCGCTGCTGAATGATCTTTTGACTTCATCAAAATATTTTTCAAGCTCGTTAGCCAGTTGGAAGAGACTTTGCACGTGTGCCTTTTCTAGTTGCTTCTCAGTTGGCTGCTCTGTAGTTTTACTGCGCTCAGCTGTGTCATGGATATCTAGAGAGCTGAATTGTAAAACCTCGGGTATAAGTTTGTCGTATAAGTCCGAGTCAGTCTCTGCATACTGAGTTTGAGCACTAGTCTCTTGATCTCGCACATCTTGTCTTACTTTGTCCACAAATGATAAGTTAGTTCGAATCTTTGAAGGAATGGCTGATTTCATATAGTACAGATGATTTTCCAGCAGCTTGAAAAGATCTTCAGGAGAGTCCACTTGGGTTGATGAACTCATCAAGGGTTCTAGTGCTTCTTTCTTTATAAAAACGGAGTAATCGCCGCCCGTTCGTAGTGTAGGTGAGCTTGGAACTGCTTCACCTGGTAACTTTGAGTACATGAAGTCTTGAGTCTTTTCAGGAAGTTCAGAACCAGTATCTTCCATAGCTAGTACAAGTTTGTCCTTTTTCAATAGCTGTAATCTTTGCAAGACCTGAATCGAGGTAAGGTTGGGATCCATAATATCATCATCATTTTTTTCAACGACTTTTCGAATCATATCCAGTTTAAACCCGTCGAGCTGTCCGTCTCCGTAAACTCTTAAAAGCATCGTCACTAAATCTTCCTCACCAATTCCTAGTTTCTGCTTCAAGTTTTCGAAAGTGACCCGCTGGAAAGGCTCTATGTATTTAATGATGAATCTCGTCTGTATTAGACTTGTGACATGAGGAACAAACTGCGATAGCACGGGATCGTCTGTAATTTTCCCAAATTCAGTGTCCTTGGTGATTAAACGATTATATCCAGAGATATCTGTTTCCTGAACAAAGCGATACATCTCCATGAGCTTCAGAATTTCAGGTATGTGATCGAACCCTTGAAAGTCACCCGACTGAAATGGATCTATTTCACTTTCACTCAAGAGATTCGTTATGATGAACTTCATTAAAACATCTACGCGGCGGTCGTCGACGCATTCGTTGAATCCTCGAAAACTTTCCTGAAAACATAGGTTGGCCTTTTGGAAATCGTGTTCAAACATTGCTACCAGGCCAGAGCACTCGTTGATAATTCCGACAATTCTAGAATGTGGCACACTGGACTCTAGGTTTGCGGCCATCTTAGTTAGCCGTTTCAGCTCTAGAATGTCAACTTCGTTCTGGCTAGCAATCACCATTTGCAATGCTAGAATTTCGAGCATGAAGGCACTTTTCAACGAATCAGAAGCGCTGTTGACTAGCAACTCGAGTTTTTGCAAACTATTGCGCGCTTCTTCATATTTCTTAGAGAGTAATAGGACTTCAGCTCTCCCCATCTCCACTCGCAAAATAAATCGCTCATTACCGCTAGTTCTGTCTCCCAAATAAGATACAAACTTCTCATAAACCGTCTCCTGGAAATTATGACTTGCACTTCCGGAGTAAGTCTGAACTCTTTGTAGCATTTTTGAAAAGGAAGACTCACTGTAAGAAACCCCCATAGTTGGCAGATATTCAAAGAACAGGTCTAGGTAGGACAGAATTTTGGTTTCGTCATTCAATTCCATGCTCACTTTGATTGCCTGCTTCACGGACTTGAAAACGTATTCCCGGTCTTCTTTTTTCTCTATAATGTCTTGGAAAACCTCCAGAGCCTCTCGTAGTTTCTCATCCTGACGAAGCTCTTTGCCCCAAAAATATCGACTCTCATTTCCAGAATCTACTTCCTGTTCACTCTCTTGAGAATTGTCTTCCTCAAAAGAGATCTGTTCCTCCTCATCGTCATACATGTCATCATCCCAATCAGACATTTTAAATTACAAAATGATCAAAATTAGATAAGATTATTTTAGAATCGTTCAAAACAGTAGTAGAAATAATATTAAATCATAAACTTAAGCATGCTCCGGGACTAGAGGAGCTCTAAAATGTACAAAGGATGCAAAGTTCGAATGCGCGCGGAATAAGATGCAGACGACCTCACCCAAGATTGTCGTCCAAATTTAGCGTTCGTGTCAATTCCTCAAGTTCTTGTTGCTCTAGAGCCAGCATCTGCTCCAGTTCGCGTTCAACAGCTTGACTGTACTCGTCAAGATGAAATTCATCTGGACCCTCTTCTTCGTCTGCGTCATATTCGTGTTCCGTTTCATATTGATCTAGTAGTCGATCTAGATCGTGCAGCCGGTCATTGCCGACCTGCTCGGCTTCTTTCTCGATTGCCTTCATTTCAGACTGTTCTTCCTGCCGTAACACAAAGTCTGCGAGTGATCCCCGCCGAGATTGCGCCGCATCTTCGCGTCGTTGCATGCGTAATTGCGCAAGGAGTTGCGCTTTAAAATGTTTCTGTGTCCGCATAGGTCGAAAGAGACGGACAACACGGTCATTCTGACGTTGGGCCAACGCTGACATCCCACTATCAGCACACTCCAGCCGATCTGATACAGGATAACCACGTTCACTCATGTAAAGGTAATATAATATCTCCAGATAATTTTGTACCTAGTAGCACAGCCTGAACATATGGCATCAAGGGTGAAAAAAAATGACTTGACTAATAAGTGATTCATTAATTTTTATTATATCCCATGCTCAGACAAATTAGACAATTTCCAAGAATCTGTTCCCAGGTTCGGGTATGTATTGCCTCTTTGGTGCCCCCATATGACTAACCGTTTAGTACTATGCTCTCTCTGCAGAGTCGAAGAACCTTATCTCCAACGGCCTCGAGGAGGTTGACAAGGAGATGTACGAGATCTTGCAAAAGGAGAAAGCCAGACAGAAGAACTCCATCACCTTGATCCCTTCTGAGAATTTCACTTCTCGTGCCGTTATGGACATCTTGGGATCGGAGATGCAAAACAAGTACTCCGAGGGATACCCAGGAGAGAGATACTATGGTGGTAACGAGTTCATCGATATGGCCGAGAGTCTCTGCCAGGAGAGAGCTTTGAAAGCTTTCAACCTGGACCCTGCTGAGTGGGGTGTGAATGTGCAACCATTGTCTGGTGCTCCAGCCAACTTGTATGCGTACTCTGCTATTATGGAGGTCGGAGACAGATTGATGGGTCTTGATCTTCCTCACGGAGGTCACCTTTCTCACGGTTATCAGACTCCATCCACCAAGATCTCCTTCATCTCTAAGTACTTCCAGACAATGCCTTACAGATTGGACGAGAAGACTGGTATCATTGACTACGACACTTTGGAAGCCAACGCTACACTTTTCAGACCTAAGGTTATTGTTGCAGGTGCTTCAGCATATGCCAGAACCGTGGACTACGCCAGAATGAAGAAGATTGCTGACAAGGTTGGCGCCTACTTGATGTCCGATATGGCCCACATTTCTGGATTGGTTGCTGCTGGTGTCACCGAATCCCCATTCCCATACTCTGACATTGTCACCACCACCACTCACAAGTCTCTCAGAGGACCAAGAGGTGCCATGATCTTCTTCAGAAAAGGTATCAGAAAGGTCACGAAGAAGGGCAAGGAGATTCCATACGAGTTGGAAAAGAAGATCAACTTCTCTGTCTTCCCAGCCCACCAAGGTGGTCCGCATAACCACACTATCTCTGCCCTTTCCGTTGCTTTGAAACAGGCCATGACTCCGGAATACAAGCAATACCAAGCCGATGTGGTCTCCAACGCTGCTTCCTTTGCCGATGCTCTTCAAGAGAAAGGTCTGGAACTTGTTTCTGGAGGAACCGATACTCATTTAATTCTGATCGACTTGCGCTCCAAGGGCATCGACGGTGCCAGAGTTGAGGCTGTCTTGGAGAGAGCCAACATTGCTGCTAATAAAAATACTGTTCCAGGTGACAGCTCAGCTTTGTTCCCATCCGGTCTTAGAGTTGGAACCCCAGCCATGACTACCAGAGGATTCTTGAAGCCAGAGTTCGCTCAGGTGGCAGACTTCATCGACAGAGCTATTCAAATCTCTCTTGATCTTAAGGCTCAAGAGTCCGGTGCTTCTCCAAAGGAGAAGCTCGCTGACTTCAAGCGTCTTGCTAGTGAGAGCGAGGCTGTGAAGAACTTGGGAGCAGAGGTTGTTGAGTTCGTTTCCAAGTACCCAGTTCCAGGCGAACACTAATCCAAATATCTTTCTCTGCACAGCCACGATCCTAGTGGCGGTGTATTTATATTTTTAAAAGAATTCCTACAAATGTAAACACGCGAAAAAGGCTTGTGTTCTCCATTGCTTCATCTTGCTTTGGTCCCAACATGTCTCTTGATCCGGAAGAGTTAAGCTGTGCACTTTTAACGTACCTAAAGTCACAACCCGAGCTTTCCAGACCGACTGTGGCAGTCAAGCCACTTCGAACCGCTCTGCAGACCTTGCAGTCAAATATTAAAACTGTGAATGGTGAGCCCATTGATATGGCTTTGGGCCACCTAAACCAACAGATAGGTGAAATGCGCTCCCGCGGAAGAACTACGATCGATGCCGCTAGCCGAGAGCTGATATCACGTTGCCTCCAGGTCGTTGGCAAGTATGATTCAAGCCTTCAAATTCGCAAAACTCTAGAGATCTCAGACATGTTTTTGAGCTGTGGTGTCCCCAAAGAAGCTCATCACCACTTAGAAGTGTTTTATGCTGAAAAGACAGGAATCTCCAGTCCCTCTCTCAAGGAAATGCTAGATACGAAGCAAATCGACAAGATAGATCCCGATATGAGTGTCCAGTTTTCCCTGACAATTCTCAAGATCGTCACAGCATACAAAAGTGAGTCTACTTCCAAGCTTCCCACGATAGATGCAATTGTCGACCAGACACTGGAGACCTTTCATTATGCAAATGATGCCCAGAGAGAACTTTTGTTCACCGTGCTTCTCAAGCTTTCTGACCTCGAAGAAGGAATTAACTCGTTGATACTGCGATTTCACATTCTCACTCTTTTCCGCCAAATCGATACCGACTTTGTATTGGTGACAATATCGCATTTCGAAAAAGTATATGACACATCTCTTTACGCTCGCACCGCAAAAATCTTCCACACCCTGTGTTCCACCTGGACAAAACGTGGCGAATCACTTAACCCGCTACGATTTTTGGTTCACAGATACCATCATATGAAATCCTTGAATGACGGATATCGATGGAACTCTTTTACAAGCACGCGCTTCTTGTTCACTTCTGCTTTCGAAGACCAAGTCTCGTTTTTACTCGCCACAGTTGATATCGCACAATCAGAGGAAACAGACCATTTGATCAATGTTTTAAAACATGGATCAAACAGATTGGTTAATAAATCGATTTTTTCCTCCTACTCCTGCATGTTGTTGAAAAAGCTGGATCTGACGGATGCAGAACATCAACGCCTTGTACTATCGGTTTTGGAGTTTTGCAACAACTTCTCTCCGTGCTTGAACTTCTTTGATATGCTCACTATTATGATCAAAGATTTTGAACACACCAAACAATATGATTTTGTGCTTAAAGCATTGTGTCTGATGGCAGATACATTGAAGCACCAGAATCAACCCAAAAGGCTACGCAACTTTTCAAACCTTTTTTTCCACTATGGTGGGAAGATGTTGGTGCACGATAAAAACCGAGCATTCATCTGGTGGCAGAAGAGCTTGGATGTTGAGGAGATTCTGGTGGAGCAGAATGAGGAAGAGTTTGGTCAGCTTAAAAATAAAGGAGAAAGAATGCTAAACATGCTGATTGACACTCAGAATTTGGAGCTCTGTGATCAGATTGTCATGCGTGTGATTAATCCATTTGAGAGAGCTCACGAAGCGTTAGAAATTGATCAATACCAGGAGAAGATCTCCAACACATTTGGTGTCCTCTTCAAACTTTTGGGAAAACTGATTGTTCACAAGTCGTTTCCGTTCAATGTGAGAGCTCTCGGTTCACGTGATCAGACGATTACATTTTTCACGATTGAGCTAATCAAGATGTTCACTGCTATGAAGACGCCAACGAAACAACATATCTCGTCGCTGATTGTTCAACTCAAAAATGAATTACAAGACAATGGACTATTCCTTTATTTCCTCTCGTCAATTTCATTCGTCATAGAGTTTGGTCTTGCGTTGAAGTCGATAGAAGCCCTAAATTTTGAAATCAACTCAAGCATGATATACTACCGTGACATGATTGTGTGTCATATATATCTTCTTCAATGCTGGACAAACATGGATGAAGAAACCCTCATGAAGTCACTTGCTGCTGCATTGTCATGGGCCAAGCTTCCGCGCGCAAAGGTCTCGCACTATGAGTATGAAGTCTTGATGATGATTTGTAAGGTGCTCAATTATTCGGGCCTGCCCGATTATGCATGTTCTCTACTGGAAACAGCAAAGGCTAATGCCGATTTTGGGGAACTTGAATTCCAAGTCAATCTGGAGATTGCAGGGTTGAAATTGACGGTGAATTTACCTGAAGATGCCGAACCTTATCTCTCCGGAACTTCAAATGACTTAATTGAATCTGTCAGTGCCTCATACTTGAAAGCAAGATGTCATTGCATGCTTGGCTACGAATTTGCCGCTGATGAGTGTTTGAATCTATTGTTGATGTTTAAAAAGCAGGAACTTCAATTGTCAAATCAGAAAAACAAACTAACGGTAAGCGTCTTGTTGATGATTGCTGCAAAAGTTTCGTCTTTGGTCTCGCTTGTGAACGCCCGCAGAAACAAGATTGAATCTGTTCTCAACCTTAAACAGTGCATCAGAGTATTACAGTCTGTCATGAAAAACTTCCTGGTAACAGATGGCTCTTCAATTGAGATCGATCTTTCTCATAAGATGGTCCTCAGAATGCAATTTGTGGCTGAATTATTGAACGCCTATGATCAATTAATTACCCTGATGATTGAACTGGGTCTGGGGAAAGATTTCGAATACTATAAGACAGAGATGGAAAAGGTTCTTTCTCATCAACAGTCATTGACCATGAGATCCAAATATCAGTTCAGACTATCCAAATTCTACCTGCTAAAAGGTGATACACAGCAAGCTAGCGAGAGTCTTGAAAGAGGCGTAAAGGCTGCACAGCAGATGCATTTCGAATCCCTCCAAGTTCAATACGAGAAACTTACCTCATATGAGCTACTACATCAACTACTAAACAGTAATGATTTACCCTCAATCCGCGAAAAAGTCGACACGTTGCTACGCTTACTAGAGACACAGGAGTTTGATGGAGGAAAGTTTTATCAAGAGATTATCATGACCCAACGTTTAGGAAGATCTTTGAAAGATCAAAAAAGCTCTCTTGCATTCCAGCGTATGAGTCCACTTTTGAACGGAAAAGAAAAGAAAAGTAGCATTAGGACGCCAGTGGTTGCAGTCAAGGAAAAGGTTTATCAAGCAATAGGACATGATTTCGAGGATATTTTTGCCGGTGATTCTGTTGTTGTTGTCAAAGATGCTCCGATGACAGAGGCATATCTTTCACTTTTGCAAGAGTGTTCTGGAATACTGGAAGATTCCCGTTTGGTGCGCGAAGACCTGATCAAGGGGGCAATCTCGGTAATTTTTGCTAGTGGATCGATTCCTGATAAGGATATGGACTTTGTTCTGTCAAAATTAGAGTACACTCGCTATGAATCATTTGAATTTGACAGGTTGCTGAGCTGTGCTGAGGAGAATTCCAAACAACTGGTGCCCTCGAGTTGTGGCCGTTTTCTGGAAATGGACTCCGTAGACTCATGTCAAATATCAACGTTACTACCTCCAAAATGGGTCACTGTCTGTATCGATCTTGACATCAATAGTGGGTCTCTCGTGTTCACAAGATATTGCTCTTCAAACAAGGATCGAATGGTCAAGCTTCCATTGGAAAGGCATCTGATTGGCCGGCATACATCTTTTTCCTCTGCTGTTCAGGAATTGGAAGCAATCATTCAGGAAAGCGACAGAACTACCAAAGTGGAAGTTACATCTCTTGTGAAGACTAAGGCCGACCGATCTGAGTGGTGGTCTCAAAGGAAACACCTTGATCGCAGACTAAAGAAACTTCTGGATGAAATTGACAGCCACTGGTTGGGGTGTTTCAAAGGCATATTTGGGCCAAAATTGTTTGACAGAAAGGCCGTTCTCGAATTCCAAGCGGCAATAGAGAGAATCCTGAGTAAATATCTCGGACAAACCACAATTCTTGAACTGTTTGACGTTGAGCTTTTGATGCAACTTGACAGGACATCTGTGACCTATCAAACTGATCTGGAAGATTGGTTTCAGCACATTCAGGTCTCGGATGAGGTCTGCTACGATCGTCTGTATGCTGAAATTGAGCCTCTGGTTTGTGGACTTCAAACCCCAGAGGAACTCGGGCATGTGGTGCTAGTGGTATCTCCTGAATGTGTGCAGATTCCTTGGGAATCTATTCCATGTCTTCGTAAGCTTTCTGTTTCAAGAATGCCTTCCATTCAAATGCTAAAGAAACTTCTCGAGGAAAATCGGGACAAACTTGAATACGGGATATCGTGCACAAAGGGATACTATGTCATAAACCCGGGAGGAGATTTGCGTCGAACGGAATCAAATTTCAGGGACATGTTTGAAGAACGTCCTGGATGGAGTGGGTCTACAGGGGTCAAGCCTTCGGAGGATCAGATATTAGCTGGACTCAGCCAACCTCTGTATATCTATCTTGGTCATGGAGGAGGAGAACAGTACATCCGATCCAAAAGTATCAAAACCTTGCAGAAGCTTCCGCCCTCTTTGCTGCTAGGCTGCTCCTCAGGCAAGCTGAAAGCCAATGGGGTTTTCAAGCCATATGGAACGGTTTACAACTATTTGATTGGAGGAAGTCCGATGGTGGTTGCCAACCTTTGGGATGTGACCGATAAAGACATTGACAAGTTCACGCTTGAAATGTTTGATAAATGGGGACTCAGAGGTCCCTCGTGCATGAATATTGGCCGAAGCATTTCACAAAGTCGGGACGTTTGTGTTTTACCTTATCTCAACGGAGCTGCTCCTGTGCTGTACGGTTTGCCATTCAAAATATGTGATGAATAATGATGCATTTATTATATTTCGTAAGTCGTTCTCTCGTAGAATATGAGTGTTTTATATAGGGTCGTGAGGAATTGTACCGTTGAGTTGTTGATCGGCATGGGGTTCTTCAGCATAGCAAGTTGCTCTACAACATTCTTGTCCAGGAGACCCACATGGAGCGTCAGAGGATCGAAGGTGATCAGTTTTTTAGAAGGTTCGAAGCCGAAATGTATTTGAGAGTCTCTTGAACCTTGGTCCTGACAATTCAACGTATCAATTTGCTGTTGTAGTTCAAATAATATGTGTTTGCTCATGGCCCGGCTAGTACCCTTGACATACCCAACCTTAGGATAGCCTTTCATGTGGTCTGTCATTAGTGGTGTGCTGAGACAAAAATCTTTATTTCGATGTGCCTCCTCTAGTGCATCCAAAAAAGTTAAATCTCGAGGCAGATAAACTACTAGTTCATCTTTACTCGCAGTGGGCCTCGTATCGGGCACAAAAATCTGCTCAAATTCCGACTGAACAAAGGAATTTTCCACACACACAAGTTTGACAAATAGATCGCGGGGCACAACAACACGAGAGGGTCTTATTGCACGACCTGGAGAGCCAGCTATTTGAGCAAAAATATTCAAGGACAAATCCCCGTAAGATTGCAGTCTTTCAGCAAAACCTTTCCTTCTACCAGACCACTTAGCAGGACTACTAAATGCGGGTGACTTTAAGATGGTTTCGGATACCGCGTCGAGCGGCTTGGAATTGCGCAATCTCACTAAAAATGACGTTTTAAATTTCATAAATAAATCAAAAAAAAAAATATAAAAAGTAGTGTGTTCTATTTTTCACCTCAGAAGAGAGTTTGATATGAGCCGACTCCGATTTTTTTCCACTAGAGTCCCTCCTGTGGAGGCATACAAGCAAACTATGGCGTCTTTTGGCTCACAAGGTTAGTATCGTGCAGCTATATCTAGTACTAATTCCATTCAGCCATGATCTTGACCGCACCTGCGTTATCATCATCGGTTTCCGATCTACACGGAATGACGTTGTCCTCAGTCAGCTCTCTCACAGTCAACCCAGAGCCACTTATACAATTTAATCTGCAGGTTCCATCCAGAACATCTGAATCTTTGCACGAATCTGGAAAGTTGGCATTACATATCCTACCACCGAGTCTGGACTCCGTGAGACTGGCCAGAACATTTTCCAGGGGCACTAGAGGCAGCAAATTCACGCATCCTTTCAATGAACTTGCCACCACAGAGTGGTCGTACTACAATGTCAATAATACTAAGATTCCGGTTCTATCGCTCGCCGAACGCATTTTAATTTGTGAAAAACATGAAGTATTCCGTGTATATAATCATGAGCTGTGGACCTGTCGAGTCACAGAAATAGTGGAAAATGGGGACTCCTCGACTGGAGGATTGCTTTATTTCAATAGGAAATTCCATGCAGTTGGCGAAATGTTGGAACTTTAAGTTGAAATTTGAAGCGACTAATAATATTGCAACTCATTATTCCATTAGCTCTTTTTCGAATTTGCTAATTTCATTAACTAGAACCCGATGCTTTTCAGCGCGCTGGCCTATACGCACACTGCGGAGCTCTTGGCGCTGCTTCGTCTCCTGTAACTTAAGTTGTTCGATATCTTCCTCCAGTTTTCTGACGTCGGTGCTGATGCGTTCCTTCTTGGCAAGCAGTTTTTCTTTTCTTTGGATTAGCGGAAGACGCTCAGCTTCAAGTGCCTCTATTCGTGCCTTCTCCGTTTCTATCGTTTCGCGATGTTTGCTCTCAACAGCTTGGATAGAGCGCAGTTCCGCTTCAAAAGCCCGTTTTTCGTCCAAGTGTCTCTCGTCCATCTCGGACTGAAGTGTATATAATTCCTCAGCTTCCTTTAGCAGTTTGCTAATCTCATCCTCACTCTTCGCCACAGCCTGTCTGAGAGACTCAACTTTCTTGTAGTTACGCATCTCATCTGTGAAATTAGCTCTATGATTCAGTCCCTCGATCTCAGCTTTGAGAGCCGTCGAACGCTTCCTCCAATCAGTTTTCAGTTTCTTGAGCTTAAGTTTTTCGCGCTCAATTGCTGCCTGAGTCGTGACCACAGACTCCTGTAGAGTAGCCAGGGGTGTGGAGTGTTTCGACTCTGTTAAAATTCGATTTTGGTGAATCGTGCTCACAGTTGCACTGGCTAGCAGTTTCCTTTCATCTTTGTAATCCACATTCAGGAAGTCGACATCGTATTGAGATAAAGGACTTAGTCCGCTCACCACAACGAGATCGCGTTCTTCGATACCAATCAGAGAAGTTTGTTCCCAAATTATGCCATTCACCATCACCAATAACTGGTCAATGCAGACATGCCGGAGCTCAAAAGCAACTGCGGTCTCGCCAGTATACCAAATAAAACACTGTGTGGAGTCCACTAATGAACGTTTCATACCTTCTGTACCTCTGTTAGTTGTAACTAGGGCGTTCTGTTGATAATGTTCGCCGGAGTACAACTCTGGTCGCCCAAACATGGTTTTTGCAGCAGAGAAAAAAGACCAGATTGGCTGCTGCACTCTGTTGCTCAATGACTTTATCTTCTTATCAGAATACAGCATTGATTTGGACTTGTTGACCTGCATGGGGGCAGAAGATAGCGCGGGTGCCTGTGTTGAGATTCCAGGACTATTAAATGATGGAAACAAAAATAGTCGACAATAATTTTCAAAGTTTTGGGCAACCACCAAACTTGAGGACGAAACGTCATTCATGTTCAGTATCTGGTCATCAGTTGGAAAAGATGCAGGAGCGGAATCCGTGGAATCGTCGAGACTGTCGGCGTCGATGGGCGATGGCCTTGAGCGGATCAATCCAGGAATGGTACTGGAAGCAATACTCGGGGAAACACTAATGACTTTCGACTTCGAGCTCAAATCGGTGCTCATTGGTTTTGAAAGAGGTTTGCTAGGAATTCTAGTTCCAGTAGACGACTCTCCTTGTTTTGGAACAAACAATTTCCGCAGCCACGGATTGATGTTGCACATTATAGTGTAAACAGATAAAATCGTGTATGAAAACTGTATCAGATGCTCCATCTTCAAAAACTTGAGCTGTTTCACTCTCAACTTGAGTGGATGCCAATTGTAGATGAGAAAATTGAGCGGCTTTTTGGGGTACCGAGCCAGAGACGAATATATAAAAAGATCTGCAACAGCTGAGCGACTCAAGTAAGTCATAACAATGCTTTTGAAAACTAAGGATATGAAGTTTTCTACCACCATGACTATTATGAGAGAGATTATTGCGTTGATGATGTATTTTTGTCTTGTTGATGCCAGGTTTGAGGCCACGAATGCTTTGGCCAAAAGATGGACGTATTCAACCAATCCAGGGGCAAATAAAACCAATACCAGTGAGGTTAGTAAATCAACAGTCCAGTAACCGAGGAACAGAGTTCCTCGAGGACCAGTTGTCGAGCCGAGTTTCTCGGATCCATTATCCAACCCGTTTAGTTTGTGCTTGTAAAACAAAGACAAAGTCGATCTGACAAATCTAGAAGAGTTCAGTGTTCCGTACAAGTATAGAACACTGATACTCATCCATCCAGGGAAAGCCATTAAGACTGTAAGGATAGCGACTGTGTCGGTCAGGGGGTACGAAGGGATAATTGATTTGGGTTCCATATCTAGAAAATTGTCTTGCAGAGCACCTATACTTCAAACAGCGTGTAGAATGGTCCAGAAGGGGAGCGCAATTATGACAATTGCAATTGCAAAAATGGTCTCAGTACATCAACGATGACTAGGAAAGATGAAACTAAAATATAGATTTTTTGTGCTACGAATTTCCATTCTACAGATGCTTACACGACCCTGATTATGATCCAAAAAAATTCGAGCACATGGTATTTTTTTGGCCCAAAATGTCTTTAGAAGCCATCAAATTTGACCCAAAGAATGTCAGTCTTGAGATCTTGAACCAGCTCCTGGTTCCCTATGAAACTCAATATATTTCTGTGAGCAGCATGGCTCCCTCAGAAGGCGTTAAGTCGTTCTCCGGCTACGAAGCTATCAAAGGTATGTACACCAGGGGAGCTCCGGCTATCATGCTTGTTGGTTGTTTTTCTGTGGTTGTTGAGTTGAATAGGGTTCTGAACAAAAGCGATAATGTGTTTGGCTATAACACTGAGGATGTGGGTGAGTTTAAAACTCACTTAATTCACAGAATCGACTATCTGGTGGCATCGAGACCAACTGCCGTCAATTTATTGAATGGGTGCAATGAAATGAAGGACATCATCGCTGCAGCTGGTTCTATTTCGGACATTTACCACGAATTATTTGAATTCACCACACGTCTGTATGCGGAGGACTTGAAGTCCAACTACTCAATTGGTCAAAATGGTGTCGAATATATTTACAAGGAGCTGGAAAAAGAAGGTTTCACTGGCGACTTTTCGGTCATGACAATTTGCAACACCGGCTCGTTGGCTACATCAGGCTACGGAACCGCCTTGGGGATTATCAGGGCCCTGCATGAAAAATCAAAAACGAACGTCTCTACCAAGATGACCAATGTTTATGCCTGCGAGACCAGACCGTACAATCAAGGGTCAAGATTGACCGCTTTTGAACTTGATTACGAAAACATACCGTTTACTCTTGTCACAGACAACATGGTGTCGTTCCTGATCGACTCACTCTCGAGACAGAAAACTGATAGATCCCTGCCTAACATGGCACCAGTTAAGTTCATTATCGTTGGTGCTGATAGAATCGTGAAGAATGGTGACCTTGCAAACAAAATAGGAACATTCCAACTGTCTCTAATTGCTTCGCTCTATCCATCCATCAAGTTTATAGGAGCCGCTCCAACAACAACAATTGATTTTACGAGGACCACAGGAGATGAAATCGTGATTGAACAACGCCCATCAAAAGAGCTGACCGAAATCATGGGAGCTGTCGTTACTCCAGATGGAAGCTTTGATAAAAACGAGCACGGGGTTCAATTACAGAAGGTGAAACTGGCACCAGTCGGTATCAACGTTTGGAATCCCTCGTTTGATGTCACGCCGCACACCAACATCGACTGCATAGTCACCGAAAAGAGATCCTTTGAAAAAATAGATGGGGAATTTTTACTGGAATGAAGTATCAAACTCTATTTATTGTTTTTATTTTCACTTTACAAAATCAAAATCCATTTCCAAACCCAGCTCCTGTAGGCTGGAATCCAATCTGAGGAACTTGCATGCCGGTTCCGTTGGTCAAAAGAAGTCTCTGTCCGAAACCAGACTGCTCCTCCTCAGGACTTGTGTCCTTAGATTTTCTTTCCTTCATCTCGGCATATAGTTCAGTCAATCTATCCTGGTTCTCTTTGGCCACTGAAATCTCGTATGGTTTGATGTAGTCGGCCAAGTTGTGAATCCATGCAAGCTCCAGCACTTTGTCGTGTGGAATCAACTCGTAGCATGCATACAATGTTGCAACAAAACATTCTTTGTTACCAGTTTCAACAAAGTAGCTCAAAAGTTCCATAGCAACCTTTGGATTGGCCGAAAGAGCAGCGGTCTCGATAGCATCAGACCAAAGCTTGTCAGTCTTTAACAAACCAATTGCCTTGTTCCATTTCTTGTTCTTTCTGTAAATGATCGCAGCAATCTGTCTAAAGAAAATCAGATCATGCTTTTCAAGCCTCTCTGCAAGGCCAAGGTGGTCGAACTTGTCATGTGCATCGATCACAGACCTTAAGGACTTGTAGTCTTCTTCTTCGATCAGCAAATCATGATAAGCTTGGTTAACCATCGAGTTGTTCTTCTCCAAGACAGAGATCAAGAAAGGCTTGATCAATGGTAGGTTATCAGACTTGACAAAAATCTTGATCACTCTTGGGAGGTCTAATCTTGGAGTCAAAACTGTCAACAGATCAGTCAACAACGTAGGGTGCATATTGAGGTAGAAGTTGATGGCCTTGTAATAAATCTCCAAGTTGGCAACCTTGACAATAATCTCCTTGAAAGAAGAGTGCTCGAAAGCAGTCTCAGAACGCTCCATCATAGCCAGAGCAGCATTATCCCACTCGTCATAATGGCAGTACAGGAAGATCAACTCTGGCCACAAGTGGGCACTCTCGCAAGCTCTTATGACCTTAGGAATGTTCAGTCTCGACCAGAACAGTTTGAGGTGTTCCATCGTGTCTTGTGGTCTATACTTTGTGTAAAGAATAGCCAATTCAGTGAACATACCCATATGAGCTCTTTCCAACGACAAACCGTTTTCAAACAAAGAAATCAGCTCCTTGAAGTATCCGTTGTACTCATATTGCTTGACCAGCTCGTCCAACTCTTCAGCATGCACAATAAGGTTCAAACCACACATTTGGGCAAGCTTGAATTCCTTGTTGTCGATACAAGCTTGGTTGACCTGCTTCCAAACAGAAATGTTGGAAGCTTTTCTAGCGCAGTCAACAGCAGCTTGGTAATCGTTCAAGTAAACCAGGGTGGAAGCAAGCTTTGAGTAGTTAGAGATACTGGAGTAAATGAGTTTGGCTGCCTGGTAATTCTTGTTGGAATACAATTTGTCACCAATGGTCTCAAGATCTGCAACGTTAGTCAATTGCAAGAATTTCTCGATGTCACTTAATCTGTCCAAAGTTGCGTAGGCATTAATAATAGCTCCATCAATCTTTGGTTCCCTGAGAGTCTGTCTTGCCATCAACAAGTAAGGAACCAATTCTTCTTCCTTACCAGCATGTTCTGCAATGTCGATAACTTGCTCGAAGTTCGAAGGATCGTTAGCCTTCAAATAAGAGTTGATAGATTCAGGGATTCTCAAACCATTCAATTGAGCAGCACCAAGCTGAGACCAAAGCTCCGGTTTCTCAAGCTTCTCAGCATAGGTCTCTCCTCTATCAAGGGACATAATGTCTTCAACAAGGACTTTCATTGCATCAGTATGTTTTTCGAATTTATCGTAAATCTCAAATGCCTCCTCTTGAAGACCGTTTTCGATACACAGAGGAGCAACCTCATCCGGATCGTAAGCATCGAGCTTTTCGATATAAGAACTGACTTTAGATTTGTCAACTTGGATGGCAGTCAAAATCAACAAGGCTTGCAATGAAGGATTGTCATTGAAAGGAGATGGCTCTAAAATGATCTTCTCCAAAAGCTCTGTCAGTTCTCCAGGCAGGTTGTTCTCCATGAATGCTTTCACGGCAACAGAAATTGGTTCTGGATCCTCGAGTTCAGGAACGGCTGTTCCAACGACCTGATCAACAACTTGTCTACGATGCACGTTTTCCTCTGAAAGGACTTTGCGCCATAGCTCAAGATCTGATCTCTTCAACAAGTATCTAGCTTGGTACTTGTACATGGCGTTCTCGTTGGTGATGTTGATCAGTTCATCATCATTCAAACCTTTGTCATATGCAATGTAAGCAAGGTATGGATCTCTCTTTTCACAGTATTTACCGACAACAATGGTATCATATTGTTCGTTTTCAGCCAAGAACTTTTCTGGGTTGTTGTTCGAATCAATGTAAATCTTAGCCAAAGTGTCATAAACTGCTTTCTCAGTAGAGCCAGATTGCAAGGTGGCTTCCAAAAATGGAAGCAAGATTTTGAGTCTGTTTCTCTTCTCCACCTCGTCACAAAGTTCAGCAATTGGAACTTGTCCTAGGACAGATTGCAACAATGATTTGATAATACTCTCATCGCAGTCAACATCCAATAGCGCAGCGACCACCTGTGCAGTTTTGGAAGGGTTAACTTGTTGGACATAAACCTCAATAAATTTGAAGAACTGGTTCTTGTAAAGATACAAGATCAAATCGTGAACAAAGTTGAATCTGTCACAGACCACAATCAAAGGTAATTGGTCAGACAATTTCGCCTCCTTTAAGAAATTCTTGACTTTCTCACCGTTGTAGACGTTGTTCTCTCTGACGACTCTCTCAATTTCTTTGACTTGTCCAAGAGTTGCAGCACATTGAATGTATCTTAAGACAACTTCTGGTTCTTGAGAAACATTCACAATAGAGGAAAGATAATAGTATTCACCCTCAGTGCACTTGAACTCTTCAAAGATTTTGATCAAGGTAGAAGGTCCAATGAGCTCAGAATATTTTGTGGCAACTTGAATTACAACTTGCAAGTTCTGTGCCATGTTCTGAGACAACATCTCTCTCAAACAAGCAACAGATTGCTCCACATTAAGCTTACCAAAATATGTGACTAACCAATCAACAGGAAGAGTGTTCGAATGCACGATGATTCTTTTGATGTCTTTAATATTTTCGTAATGTTCCAAAGCTCTCTGATAGAGACCAGCTTTCTCACAAAGGGTCGCAATCGTTGGTCTGTCATAATGAGAAAACATTGCGTTACCGAGAATTGCATCAGCAACTTGTGGAGCATGCAAAAGGTTGACCTCCAACAATCTCGTTTGCAAATGACCTTCGGATGGCTTGTCTTCTTTGAGGGCATCCAATAAAAAGGCAGTTCCCTGTTGAATATAATTCTGAGAGAGAAAGATGTCAGCAATTTGTTGAACATCCAATTCTGGTTGTTGAGTATAAAGTTGACTGGCAAACTCTGCAGCCTTGTCGGCGTTGACCCTTAGGATGTTCTGAATCAAAACAGTAAAGTTTGGATGGTAATTGGATTTCTCGCAGTATGGAAGGATCTTGTCAAATTGTCCCAGTTCTCCAAGACAAGTGACAACCTTTGAAGGCACTTCGGCTTTGTAGTAAACAGCTAATGCCAAAGTAGAGTTGAATGGCTTGACAAGATCGCCCAACTCTTCAGAGTAATCCAGCTTGTCCTCTTTCAAATACTTTTCCAAAGTCTCCACTCTATTTTGTTGTAGCAAAGGTCTCACTAGCTCCAAAGTTTCGTACTTGTTCAAAGAGCCTCTGTCCAACAGATAAACAAGATATTGCAAAATTGGAGCAGGTTGGCCTGGAGGAGTAGGAAGAGTTTTCAATCTAGAAATTGTGTCCGGAACTCTCAATTGAGTAGAGGAAGCGGCGATTTTGACTGCTGCAGCATAATCTCCTTGAGCCAAAGTTTGGTTAAATTGCTGGGTGAACAGTGATTCGGCACCTGGAAGACCAGCCCTTGAAGCAAGCTGTAAAGCAAGCTCAACGTCACCAAGGTTCTTCAAAATGTATGGAACGATGCGATCATCAGCTATTTCAACTGCCAAAACAGCTCCACTTCTGTTCACAGCAATCATTCCGTTTGACTCATTGAACTTGGAAGCTGTGAAGACTGGATCGGAAGAGATTCTGTTGAGGAAGATCTTTTTGCCGGATTCTAAATCGTACAGGTGGATGAAACCAAATTTGGTCAACACGTACACGATACCATATTTGTTAGAAACATGGATAGACACAGGGAAGTCGTTGGCAATTTCGGCCGGGAAGAAAATGTCGGCAGACTTTTTAGAGAAGACAGGAGCACCCTCTTGGTGATCGATTTCTAATATGTGCAAATTGCCTCCATCAGCTGTTCTCGAGGCACAAGTAAAGAGCTGAGTGTCGACCGACGAACCTTGTAATTTGAACTTTGCAAATCCACAGACGTGGCCCTCGATGGGTTGTGAGACATTTCTTGCCTTGGAGTAGAGTTGAATGTGGCCAACGATTCTTCCGTTTTCCTGTGCAATACCACAAAGGGCAAACCAGGAGAGAGCCTCGTTAGAAACCAACATGGTAATCTGGCAATTGGCCAAGGAGACGTGTCTCGCAGTCAATAGCACAGGTCCGTTTTCGGTACCATCGAAAACATTCCAAGTATAGATGGACGATGCGGTGACCAAACCAATATTGGAATCATCCAACCAGCTCCAAAATATCACTGGCTCACTCATGATGTTCGACTTGAGTCTCTGCTTGGTGGAGAGGTTGAAAATCTGGAGTGTTGTACCATTTGCCCTCAGAGCAATAACGTTCTGGGTTGGATGCATGATGACGGAGTCGGCACTCATGGACTTTCTGGTAACCTGGTTGTTGTTTTTAAGGTCAACGATGGCAACAGAATTACCTGCATCTGTCGTTTCTCTACAGCAGACATAGTGGTCAGACTGAAGGGTGGTTGCCATAAAGTTGAACGACTGAGCAGAAATGCCCAACGAGGCCAATTGACAAACGTCAATAAGATCGATTGGAGGGTTTTCAGACATTCTCCAAAATGAAATCCTATCAAGTTTGATGAATTGCTAGCAATGGGTAAGAAACAGGCTTTGTTGATGATTTGTCTTTTTGCCGTAATTTCCTAACTCTATGGTATGGACGTGGCCGGGTAAAAATAGTTGGAAACTAATTATTTTTATCTATGCTAATTAAAAGGAATGTATGTATTAAGCAGAACTGTGCTTATGCTGAGAAAAGGACGTCAGAAATAGAATTGCGCGAGTAAGCCAATTTTCGACCCTTAACATTCGACCAAGTCGACGACGCTCAAGTGGACTGGGTCACACTGGCCACCAATGGACTCGTCGTACAAGTTGTAGAACGAACCAGACAGACATTGGTAGAAGGTAGTGGTGTTACCGATGGCAAGGTATCCCTCTGGAGAGATTCCCCATCCGGCAGCGTAAATAGCACCGGCTTGTGGTGGTGGACCGTCGAACTGGAATTGTCTGTTAGCAACGATAGAACCGATTCTTCCGTGGGAATCAGTCAAGATGCTGTCCTTCAAGGTCATAGCCAGAGCATCGCTGCTCTTGCATGAAGTTTCAATGGAGGCATCAGCAGAGGCAGTGCTGGAAGCTTGAACTTGACCGTCGGAGATTTGGGTTGCTCCAGTGGCAGTGGTGGCTTGGACTTGGCCGTCACTAATTTGGGAAGCAACGGAAGCGGTGGTAGCACCTGTAGAAGTGGTAGCTTGAACCTGTCCATCACCGATTTGGGAAACAACACCCTCGGTGGTCTCGGCAGCCTTGGAGGTGGCAGTGGTGGCTTGGATTTGACCATCACCGATCTGTGTGACAACAGCAGCAGTTGTCTCGGTAGAAGAAGAAGTGGTGGAAGGAGTAGCGGTAGTAGCTTGGATTTGACCATCACCAATTTGGGTCACCACAGCCTCAGTTGTCTCGGAACTGGTCTTGGATGTGGAAGGAGTAGCAGTGGTGGCTTGGATCTGGCCGTCTCCAATTTGAGTCACGACGGCAGCAGTGGTCTCGGTAGAGGAGGAAGTGGTGGAAGGAGTAGCGGTAGTAGCTTGGATTTGACCATCTCCGATTTGGGTCACGACATCCCTCTTAACCTTTGCAGCGGAGGCGGAGGCGGAGGTAATTTTTTCAATGGCAATACCGAAAGTCTGAGTGTAGTCGGTAGTAGCACCAGAAAGGGTGGCAGATGGGGTCAGGGTGGACCATGGTTCGGATGGAACGTAGGCAGCGATGGCACCGGCGGCAAAAACAGCAGCAGAGAATTTCATTCTTGTTGATGACTTGTTATGGAGGAAATCTTTTCAATTTATAGTTCGTTGTTAGAGCTAAAAATAGAGTTCTTTCATGCATGTCATTTGTAAATATTTACAAAATTCGATCTGGCACACCCACGACTTTGTGGCCAATCAAGGCACACAGCACAATAGGATTATCAAATCACGCGTTTGATGCCTATGGAGAGACCGGAATGAGTACCTGTGATTATGTCAGAGAGGCACAAGCGAATGCCAAGATTTCGTACCGCCATCACGACATCACGACATCACGTTACGCCGGGGCGCTGGAGGCTGGATCCACAAATTCAAGCCAAGCATGGACGGCACACGATCTAACAAGCTGAGGAGAGAGGCCCATGCACAAGCCTCCGGGATCAAGACAACGACATTGTCGGTTGAAAAAAGTTAACTAAGCATTGTCACGATTTCCGGTCTAGGACTAGCATCGGCTTATTTTCTGTACTTATTACATTTCTTGTTTAGGCAAGTACCACCCAAGTGCAACCGTTGTCGCGGCCACACGTGTAGATCCAAAAACATCGGTTCTTTTGCATTGTTGGATCAACCGATATTTCAAGACCACACGAGTTTCTCGACAACCTTGCCCTTTGGAGCACCCAGAGTCTCGAACTCTCGGCAGTTTACCCGTTCGACCACCTGCACAAATTCTAGAAATCCCCCCCTTCGAGGAACATACTCTAGCATGTTCTGCTTAGCAAATTCGTTAGCAATCTCCACCTGGTGGTTGTCTGCGAGTCGTGAGTTGATCAATACTACTAGTTTCTTTTTGCACCGGAGGGTATCCAGGATCGAACCAGTGCCGCCATGAGAGATCACGAGCTCGCTCTTAGCAGTGTATTTGGTCACAAAATCCGGATCAAAGTCTACGAGTTCCACTTCCAACCGGTTGGCGTGGAACACGTTGTCTTTCACGTTGTACTGCTTGGTCAGACGGGTCACGAGCTCTTTGCCTTCCTGTGTGCGACCGTACTGAACAACAAGTCTGTCATAGCCCAATCGCAGAAGAAGCGAAAAGAACTCGTCATTGAGGGTGTACTCGACAAGCTGGTCGAAACAAACAGTCGCACCGCATGTAGCAAGGACCTGACGAAGCATTTTAAAAAATATAAAACAACACAGCCAATTTTTAAAGGATCTAATTTATGTCAGTTATTGAACGAGTAGGAGCTCACCACCTGCTGGTCAACTCCTTTACAAACCCATCTCGAAAGAGCCGGGTGGTTCAGAACGGGGCGTCTTGGTGCCTCGGAAACGGCACTTTCCTCGTCACCGTACTCCTTGCCCTCGAGATTTTTGAGATTGCGAACCTTGTCTGCTCTTTTGAGCAACAATTTATTTAATGTGTCTTGTTTCTCCATTTCGAGACGCTTCATTGTGAAGTTCTTCCTTTTCCGTGCATTTTCCAAACGTCGAAGTTGAAGCTCCTCCTCGGTAAACTGTTTTTTCTTGCTGCGCTCGTTCGTGAGCTCCAACAGCTCACTGCTCGCCTGGCGTTGACTTTCCTCCTCGCCTGATTCCATGAGTTTTGCACGCTGTCTCTCGGTCATTCGCGCGATGTCGGTCGTGGCACTGGAACTTTCTCCGGAGTCAACATCGAAGTCGTCCCCTCCAAACGGGTCGTCCTCCGTTGGTTCCTTGTAGCTGCGTGGCCCACCCCGACGCCGTTTGTCGCTGTCCTGCACAACGGCCTCCTCAATTGATGGCCGCCCGCGTCTTTTTGGCACATCGTCCTCGTCCTCATCCTCCTGCGCAAACTCGTCGTACTCCTCTTCGCTTTCAAGCTCGTAGTCTTCCTCGCTGTCCAGCAGCTCGTCACTCTCGTAATCTGATTTCGCCATATTTAAATCAGTTATTTTTTTCGCATAACTTCCACGCACTTTATGCTATTTGTTTACGACAGCTAACAATTTTTTGCACTTTCTCAATTGTCAGATTATCCTTTTCAGGCTGAGAAGATCTGGGGAAATATGTCTACGCAAGCAGACGCGCATATCCCAAGCATTCAGAACGACTCCAAACAGTCGTCTCACCCGATAAGTTTGGCCGATGTGGACGACCAATTGCGTTCGCTCCAACATCATCAGTTGCCTTCCGTGTCTTCGCAACAATATTATGGACAGCAGTACTTTCCCTACATTCCTGAGAATCAGATAGGCGGTGATCCTCAGCACGAGGGAGAGACTCGTAAACGATCCAGGGCGGACTCGTCTCCCGAAATTGTGAAAAAATGCTCCCGGTGCAGAGTCAAAAGACTTAACGAAGACCCGGAGATGCTGGTTCGCTATCAGACTTGCGTCAACTGCCGTAACAAACGGAAGGTCAAGGAGAAAAAGGTGCGTTCGTTGTCAAAACTGCCCAATTTGTCGGACGACTGGGCCCAATACCAACAAAAAGTGAGTCTCAACACCCAGATTGACCTGTACCAACACAATTACAGGAACTACACCGACAAGGAGATATTTCCTCGGTACCGGCGTGAAGAACTGAATGAAGAGATTGTCAAGGAGATGTCGGAACTAGTTGTGAACCACTATATTGCGCCATTGCAGCTACTGACAGGCTTCAAGTTTGCAATCCGCGACCACCACAAACCGAATTTGGCCGACCCCAACCCCAACAAAAGCAAGAAAATTACATGGATGTATATCTGTTCCCAGGACAAATACCGCCAGCGCAAAAGCAGGAGCGAAAACAAACGACAGGTGGTCAATAAACTCAAGACCGAAGAATGCGACTCGAAAATTACGCTCAATTACGACCTAGTTACCGGGGTGGTTCAGCTCAGCTACAACCACAAACACCATCAGCCTTTGAACTGGAAAAAAGACGGGGCCGACGACTTGCAGTTCCAGTTAGGTGCTGTGCAAAACCGTCGCAAGTACCACGAGCTGCAGCCTAAGGAGACGGACGTGAACGAGCTCAGAAAGTTGCTGAAACAGGAACCTTTGGACACCAACGAGATTGTGGAGCTGGCAACTCGCGCTGCGCAGACCGAGTCCAATGCTAGCGCAAATCAACAGGATCAGCTGTATGACATTGCATTGCTGCATCAGCACCAGCAATTGCAGTACCACCCGTACCGGGGAGATGAAAATGTAGACGAAATGCTGCGCTAGACGCAAGTTGGTATTGAATTTTTGTAGATTAGATTTATCTTGTATTTTTTCGTTCATGCGGAATGTGTGTACCCCTCGAGAAAAGATGGGGTGCAACTCCGAGAATGCAGCACCCCTTTTGGGGTGGGGTGCACCATATTTTGCGTCCGATACGGGGAAACGCAAAGTCGATGCATAATTTTCTAAGAACTATAGTGGTTTCAAACCCAACATGCACAAACACAATGTTTCATTGGTCGTTCATCTACATAATTAGTAATTCGGGCCCCGCAATCCAATAAGATTGCACGACAAATTACGTAGTCCCCAAAAAAACTGGACGAACGGGTTTTTCGATATATAAGCACCGAATTCTCACCATGAGGAACCTTTTATTAGTAAAACGTTTACACACCATGGCTCACGTTCAAAAGTTAACTTTCCCAATCATCAACAAGAGCTACGAACAACCTACTGGTTTGTTCATCAACAACGAGTTTGTCTCTGCAAAATCCGGTAAGACCTTCGAGGTGACTTCTCCATCTACCGAGGAGCACCTCTGTGACGTCCAAATGGCTGGTGCTGAGGACGTCGATATTGCCGTCAAGCACGCTTACGCCGCTTTTAAGACATGGAAGTTTATTGATCCTAGCACGAGAGGTAAGCTGCTTTGGAAGCTGGCCGATCTCGTCGAGAGAGACAGAGATCTGCTTGCTTCTATCGAGTCTCTTGACAACGGAAAGTCCCTGCAGTGTGCCAACTGGGATCTGAATGTCGTCATCCAGTACCTGCGCTCCTGTGCCGGTTACTGCGACAAAAAAGACGGAAGACTGGTTGACACAGGGTACAGCCACATGAGTTACACAAAAAGGGAACCACTGGGGGTGTGCGGTGCTATCACCCCATGGAATTTCCCACTGATGATGTTTGCATGGAAAATTGGCCCGGCCCTTGCCACCGGTAACGTTGTTGTGCTGAAGCCGGCAAGTGCTACTCCATTGTCCAACCTGTACATGTGCAAACTGATCAAGGAGGCCGGAATTCCGGCAGGTGTTGTCAACGTCATTCCCGGAAGCGGCCGTGGATGCGGAAATGCTATTTTGAACCACCCTCTGGTCAAGAAGGTTGCCTTCACTGGTTCCACCGGTGTCGGACAAAACGTCATGGCCGAGTGTGCCAAGTCCGTCAAGAAGGTGACCCTGGAATTGGGAGGAAAGTCGCCAAACATTGTGTTCGAGGACTGTAACGAGGAGGAGACCATCCAGAACCTGATTACCGGTATTTTCTTTAACGGAGGTGAAGTTTGCTGTGCAGGCTCCAGAATTTACATCCAGGCCACCAACCCTGAGTGGTACAGCAGTTTCTTGCAAAAGTTCAAGGCTGCTGTCGAGAAATTGAAGGTTGGAAACCCATTCGAAGAGGGTGTGTATCAGGGTGCCCAATCTACCCCAGACCAGTTTGAGGAGGTGTTGAAGTACATCGATATCGGTAAGAAATCTAACCTCAAGCTGCTTACAGGTGGTAACAGAATTGGCGAAAAGGGATACTATGTGGAGCCTACCGTGTTCTACGACGTTGCTCAAGACAACCAATTGACCCAGGAGGAGATCTTTGGTCCTGTTGCTGTTGTTCTTCCATTCAAGACCATTGACGAGGTGATCGAAAAGGCCAACGACTCCGACTTTGGTCTTGGATCCGGTATCCACACTGAGGATATCCACAAGGCATTGTACGTTTCAGACAGACTGGAGGCCGGTTCTGTGTGGATCAACACGTATTCCGACTTCCATCCTGGTGTTCCATTCGGTGGCTACAAGCAGAGTGGTATTGGAAGGGAGATGGGTGATGAAGCTTACGACAACTACACTCAGGTCAAGGCTGTGAGAGCCAAGATTAGAACCCCTGTGCTGTAATTGAGACGGGATTTTTGCTAGTTTGGAAACTCCTCGGCGGCGGCATCCAAAATTTGTTTTACGGGTATATAACAAAATTTGTAACGGCAAGCACCAAGTGGTGAAATAAATTTATTCGGATGAATATTTATTTTGTATGGTTCAACAACTTTCCTTATATTCGGCCACGTCGAACCCAGATGTGGTTTTGATAACTCTCGAATCGCTCACAGGCATGGCTCCACAGCCAATGGACCAGCACACGGTAGTCATGCGCCCCAAGTTCCCTTTTAGACCAGAGCAAAAAGCAGGAAAAATAAATCAAATAGAGTCTTATCGCATACGAATGACGAGAATAGGCAGCCAGGAAGAATCCGAGCTGATGTCAGATCTGCAGAGTTCGCGCTGGAACGGCTGTATCTGGACGCTCCAGATAGCGGATATTCCTGCTGCGGGCAAACGATCGGTGCTAGTGCAGAATCTCTACGAAACAACAATCATCCAGGCGGACGATATACTGGGCTATATGGACGAATTGGGTTACATGCCCGAGTCAGAGTACTGGGTTCGAGGAGTTCGCTTTTACTACAACGATGTGATCATCGAAGTGTTCAGGGTGTATCACTGGAAGGACAAACAGGAGCTGCTTGACCCCACATACCAAATACGGTGTCTGGTGAATGTTGCCAAGCTGAATGATTTGGAAAGCGTTGCCCGCGGAGTGAAGCAGCTCGAAAATCTGAAGACCGAACTTTCTGGCCTTGTTGAACTTGACCTTTACGAGAGAAATAGTCTGGATGGAAGGGTGAATTGGAATTGAATTAATATACTAATCGCACATCTATATGTTCAGTAGTTTCTTATCATATCGAACCAAATTGTCTGTTTCGCAGTCCATCTGAGCACTGTCACCAGTCTCACCTTTCTGGAGCTCCATGAGTCGCCAAAAATGTTTCTCGCTCACGGGAGTCACACTGAGACGTCCGCGTTTGAGCAGATACATGTCCTCCACGCCTTTTGACCCTCTGAGTTCTGCCAGACTCAATTTTCTATTCAGCAGACACAGAAACTGCACCTTCGGACACCACCACCGGGGCTGGTCCCTTGAAGCTTTCGGGTCAAAGTATGGAGATTTGGGGTCGAACTGCGACTCATCGGGTGTTGCTGTTTCGGCCACTTTGCATAATCCAACTATTCCGGGATTCTTGCAATTGGAGTGGTAGAACAGACAGATATCGTTAACTGACATGTGTATCAAGTAATTGCGTGCCTCGTAATTGCGTACTCCATCCCAAGACTCTGTGTCCTCCTTGGCCAGATCTCCAACGGAGAACTTGATGGTGGTTTTTGTTTTGGGGTCGATACGTGGCTCTGGCTCACTTTTCAAAAGCCAGTAGCGTCTGCTCGACTTGTCTGGAGCAAATGGAGCGGGTTTTCCCGGAGTAGGTGGCCCACTCGTGGCGGGCTTTTTGGGCAACCGCTTCGCAACGCGTTTCATTGGAAAATATTTCGTGAATTATTTTGGCAGTGCTAGAAAAATTCATCTTCATCCTCGTCAACGTAGGTTTTGAAATGGTTAGAAGAGTGGCCGTGGTGGGGGGCATCATTCATGTCCTCGAAATCCTCAAAGTCTTCATAATCATCAAAGTCAGTAGTCTCGTCCTTTGATGACGGAATTGGGCCATTGGCTGACTCTGTATGTTCAACTTGTTCGGCGACTGGTGGCACAACTGATGTAGTAGCACGAGGAGCATTCAGCAAACTGAGCAATTCAGAAGACCCATTGTCGTGTTTTTTATGCTCGGATCCCATGATTGAGCTCAAAAGTCCCTTGCTAGGGTCCTTCGGTTCCTCTTTTCTGTTGAGGATTCCAAGAAGGACGGATGCAGATGGAGCAAGTCCTGCTGGCTGAGCTGGGGCTGTTGGAGATGCTGAGTGCGCTGTGTTGTGTGGCACATCTGGGGTCTTCAGCATGCTGAGAAGCTCCTGTGAGCCATCGCTGGTCTCTTTTTTTGGGTTTTGCGGCTTCAAAATACTCAGTAGCTCAGCAGAGCTGTTTTGATTGGCAGAAGATGGCGTTGACTTGAGTAGGTCCAACAGTTGCTTGGAGTCCGACGAGGTCGGCGTTTGGGAAGACTCTCGAGACGCACGAGGAGTTTCTGAGTTTGGACGGTTTAGCAGACTCAGAAGCTGTTTCGAGCCGTCTCCTGACGACTTTTGTTCTGGCTTCTTCAAAATAGACAGCAGATCTGAGCTTCCGTTTTCAACATGCAACGGGGAGCTTGGTGTGTCAGCCTTGGGTTTTCCCTTCAAAATGTCAAGTAAACTAGGACCGGCAGCCTGCGGGGCGGGAGACTGCATTGGCTTGTTCTCAGTCTCAATTGCTGAGTGAACGCCGTTCTGTGTTCCCTGTTCCTGTGGTGATTGTTCCTTTGGTCTTTTGAGAATGGTGACCTTACGAGGAACTGGGGCCGGTTCTTGGTCTTTATACTTGTCAAATATGCCATGCAAAAATCCAGCTGGTTTAGCTTCTTCCTGCACTGGTGCAGTTTTCGGCTCCTCCTTCACCTGTGGCCGTTTCAATATACTCAACAGCTCCTTGCCATTACTTTCAGCAGAACGTCTGTTAGCCAGTCCGTTATGCGGCTTGACAAGAGAAGAGGGTGGAGGAGCAAAGATCTCGTTCTTCTGGTCCGCAAGCGGAGGCTGCATTGTAATATGGTGGGGAGGAGGGAATGGAAACCGTGGTAGCATATGCGGAGGCATCATAAAAGGCATAGGGAACGGCATAAGGAACGAAGGAAGAGGCATGGACATCGGCATCGGGAATGGAGGATACTGCATCGCCATTGACGGACTGACGTCGGGCTGCTTGCCTGTTGACACCTGTTGCAACATGTTGAGTAAGTCTCTTCCAGGATCGGATTTTTCTTGCTCCTCGCCCACACCCAAGATTTTCTTGAGTTGTATGGTAGCCTGGTGCTTGAGCTGTTCCTCGGATTGCAGGTTCTTCTTCTTGTTGACGAAGTTTTGGAGCTGCTTGAGCATAGAGTTCACCAAAAACAAGTTGTTCTTGCCTGGCTTGGACAACGACTTGATGTTTCTCCATTCAATGGCACTGATCTCGTTTCTAACACGAGGGACAAATTTGGTCTGCTCCGGTATCCCTGCAAGAATGTAAATTTTGTAGTTTTTACCCTTGATGGTCCTCTCGATGTACTGTTCCTCGTCAATGTAATCCTTACCGTCGAACCCAGTTTCCTCGTCCAGCTCACGAAGAGCACACTCAACGTCACCCTCGTCCTTCGAAATCTTGCCTCGCGGAAATCCCCACGATGAAGACTCAACTCCCTTGACCAGCAGCACTTTGTCCAGCTTTTCGTTCAACAACGCACATCCTCTAACGGGAATGGATGATTTATATTTTCCAAATTGGGCCAGAGCATTCTGCGAGTCGCCCCATCGCCAGATAACTGGACACTGGGCAATAATCTTAGCTGTGAACTGTTTCATTTTCATGGGGGGCAGTAATTCGTTCATCACTCGGGCAAAGTCTTGGTAGAACCAATGGGCCTCCTCAATCTGAAAAAACACTCTTTCTATGGATGACAAGTCCTCTGGGGGGCAGTTAACGACAAACCTCACAAGGAGATCCTCCAAGACCCGCTCCAATGACTCGTCCACAAATCCTGTTCGTAGTGAAATGGACATAACAACAATCTTCAGTTAATTTTTCTCTGTGCTATTTAATTTTTTCAAACTTGCCAAAAAAATTGGCGGTGGACATATAAACGATGAACAGGCCAATCGACCCCAAAATCCAGATGCAGGTGGATCCCAATGAGGACACCGAATGGAATGATATACTGCGTGCCCATGGGATCATCCCAGAAAAGGAAAAGGACCCAACCGAGCAGCTAGAGGAAGCCCTGGCCGAGGCGGTTGTGAAATTGCACGAAAACCGACTCGAGAACAAAACGCTGGACGAACTGGACGAGCTCGAGGACGAGGAGGACGAGGAGTTCTTAGAACAGTATAAGCAGAAGCGCATGGCTGAAATGAACAAGCTCGCGTCTCGTGCCAAGTACGGATCAGTCTATCCGATCTCAAAACCAGAGTACAAGCAGGAGGTGACCGAGGCATCCAAAGATTGCTATGTGGTAGTGCATATGTCGCTTCAGAGCGCATTACAGTCGAGACTGCTGGCAAATATACTATCCCAGCTGGCCCCAAGACTTCCTGAAGTCAAGTTCGTCGAGATTCCGGCTGATCGTGCCGTGAACAACTATCCCGAGGCGAACTGTCCAACTCTTCTGGTCTATCATCAGGGAGATGTCGTGAAGCAAATCATTACTTTGGCACAGGTTGGAGGAAACCAGACCAAGTTGGCAGATGTGGAAAAGTGGCTGTGTAGTTCTGGTGCTGTGAAAGAAACTGACTCCCGCCTTTCCTTCAACATGTTCGAGGACGATCTTGAAGAAACCCATCAGACTCGATTTGTGAAGAAGTCTCTGAACCAGTCGTCGAGGTTAAATGACAATGACGATGATGACGACTTCTTTGATTAGGCCATTTCGTGAATTATATAATAGAGCAAATATGCCCGCGTGTTCAACACTTCTTGTTGTGAAACTTTGGTCACCGTAGCATCGTTGAATTTGAACCAAGAACCATTCCTAGCCTTGACCATGCAGATATAATGTCCCGTGTTGGCAGATCCGATGTGACAAACAACGGCAAAAAGTTCGTACAAATTCTTTCCCGTGTGGCACTGCTTTCCGGCCAGAACATAGTCTGACATATCTAGAAAGAGTGGAATTTGGACATGAGAGTCTATTTTGGTTGAGGTGGCCAGATGCTCAAATCTTTTTAATTGTATGCCGAGTGTCAACGGAAGCTTTTTAATCATGAGCTTTTTTGTGACCTTAGTCTGTTTTCGGCAGCTGGAGCAGTTGTACGTGGTGTCCAGCTGCTCCGATTTGGTGAACATGCTGAGACAATCTTCCAGACGATCGATAGGAGTTCGTGTTCCGTCCTGGTGCTTGGCCTGGATTTCTAGGGACAAGTCAAGCATTGGATCAATAGTGACTGTCATCGAGTTACACTCTTTGCATTTGATGGAAGATTGTAGTTCTCCAGAGAACGTTCGATGGATGATACAATTGCATGCGTCCTGGCCGTGCTTGTAGTGATCACCCGAATTTGAGGAATGTTCTGTGTGGTTTTTCCTGCGTGTAGTATCGCTCTTATGCAGTTGATGTACTAAAAACTGCCAAAACTCGTGTGCGTCCTGTTCAGAGTAGCCTGCCAGAGATCTTTTAACCTTCCAGGACGCCGTTAGTAACGAGACGGGACCGTATCCTGCTGCGCTGGGAGACCCATAAAACTCCTGGAAAACGTCTCCAACAGAGCAGGAGAGACACTCTGATCTCTGCTTGTCGCAGTCTTGGTGACTGCCAGCCAAAAAATAATCTCTGATGAACGGGTTGTGGATCAGCGTTTGGAGCACCGAGCTCATGAAACAAGTGGACCCCATGTTAACAAACCCCTTCAGGCCCGTCAAGGCACGAAAGCTTGGCGCTCTCGACCCGCCCATGATGAGCTTGTGCTTTTCAGCGTCGTGCTCGTGTTGGAATATTGGTAGTCCCGGAAAATTTGCGATGTTCCTTGAATGCATGATCTGATTTATTCTGATCCTTTCCAACGAGGGATCGCTCACATAATCCCCGCACTCCCAGCAGATGAGATCGCCCGAGTGAGGACTTATGGCAAAAATATGCTTGGTGGATCTGGCATGCTCATGTCCGTGGTGGTGCCTCAAGCACCCGACAAAAGAGCATTGGAGACACATGTATATGTTTGATGCAGATTGGCATTGCGAACACTTCAGTATTCTAGAACGCAGTTTGATTAGTTCCTGGTGTTGCACGCGGACCCCATCCTTAGTCAAGTACGATCGATCCTCATGAATGGGTATTGCTAGGAGGCAGATTTTCATGGCGGTGTTGTAAGTCTTCAGCACTGTCTCACAGGCAGACGAGTTCAAAGCCTTGGCAAGATGGTCGCATGTGGGCAACGAGACATAGGTTGAGGGCTCCTCGTTCGAGGGCATGTCCAGATACGATACCATTGGGAACAAGAGAATTAAATCTTGGTTGAATTTACGGATTAAGGGTGTCGGAGCGAGGTGTATTATACATTTGACTGAGACTATAACCATTACTGAGAATTGTAGTTATGTTCCATGAAGGGCTCCGACGAGACTGAGATGGGAGGGATCATTTTTTGCGCGGAAGCTGGATCTTGGCCAGGCTTCGGATTAGAGCTTGACGGAGGCCGTAGTATGTGTGGGTCAAGGAAGCAGGAACGACTGGCAGGGCCAGCAGATGGTTGATTTTAGTGTCGAATTGCAACACCAACGCTTTTGTGTATTTGGACTGGTCGTAACGCAGCTTGTTGAACAACACAACCACGCAAAACGACACCATTTTTGGATAATTTTTCACCAGATATTTTGGATTCAGCAGCACGAGTGACAACGCAACCCTCAAAAACTCCAAGAAGAAGTAGGGGATGAGAACCAGTTCCATAGACGCAGCCCAAGATAACAATTGGTCGTTGTAGGTCTTGATGAATTCGGTCAGAAGCGTTTTGTAATACGTTTTTCGATCTTTGCTCACATAGGGAATGTGGCCTAGAATATTGTAATTGAAGTAGTTCAGGCAGTGGATGGCAGCATACACTGCAAACGGGTACAGTGTGGAAGAGTTTCCCACCGAACGAGAGAAAAGCCAAAACACCAACGCCACAATCAGGTATTGCACGTTGTCGTCCTTAAGTAAGTTGACTGGCTGCGAGAATATTAGTGAGACAGGCTTTGATCTGTAAGTCTGACGTATCACAATCAGGTAAGTCACCAACGTGGCCGAGATTGAGTAACTGTAATATCTGTGTGCCAGTGGCGAATGCTGCCCTAAAAATGTGGCCACCAGAAAGTGGAGTATCATGAAAGTGAGAGACAGCACTTGCGACGCGAACCAGTAGAACTGGACAGTTGTAGCAAGCTTGTATGTCTGTCGATAGAAGAGCTGCAAAGGACTGGCGACAACAACCTTATCAGTCATGGAGAGAGAAAATTACCAAAATTCGTCCGTGATGTACGACTGGAAAATTTGTGGTTGCACCAGATAAGCGAGTCGGGTAAAAAAGTTTTACTGGAGAATAATAGACGATCGACCTCATTAAGAGAAGAGACAAACCAATTTTTTGATTCTATACTAAGTGGAGAAGCAGCGCTCCATATACAAAAACAGGCGCAAGAAACCTGACAAAATCAGAAACACTTGTGGTGAACAATGGATGGTCCGGATTCGTCGTATTCTTGCTTCGAAATCCACATCTGTTGGAAAGTGGACAAGGAAGCCAAAATAGAACCTCCGATCCAGACAGAGTACTTTCTTTCTGGTGGAGCAATGATCTTGACCTTCATCGAAGATGGAGCCAAAGCAGTGATCTCCTTTTGCATTCTCTCAGCAATACCTGGGAACATAGTAGTACCACCAGACATGACAATGTTACCGTACAATTCCTTTCTAACGTCGACATCACACTTGATGATGGAGTTGTAGGTAGTCTGGTCAATACCAGCAGCCTCCAATCCAAGAGGAGCTGGGTGGAACAGAACCTCTGGGGCTCTGAATCTCTCGTTACCGATGGTAATCACTTGACCATCTGGCAATTCATACGACTTCTCGATAGCAGAAGATTGCGAAGAGGTTTGCAACTCTTGGTCAAAGTCAAGAGCAACGTAACAAAGCTTCTCCTTGATGTCTCTAACGATTTCTCTCTCGGCAGTGGTAGAGAAAGTGTAACCTCTCTCAGAAAGGATCTTCATCAAGTAGTCGGTCAAGTCTCTACCAGCCAAGTCGATTCTCAAAATGGCGTGTGGCAAGGAGAAACCAGCGTAGATAGGAACAACGTGGGTAACACCATCACCAGAGTCCAAAACAATACCGGTGGTTCTACCGGAAGAGTAAAGGGACAACACAGCTTGAATGGAAACGTAGAAAGCTGGAACGTTGAAAGTCTCAAAGAGAATTTGAGTCATCTTTTCTCTGTTAGATTTAGGGTTCATTGGAGCCTCGGTCAACAGCACAGGGTGCTCTTCTGGAGCAACTCTCAACTCGTTGTAGAAAGTGTGGTGCCAGATCTTCTCCATATCGTCCCAGTTGGTGACAATACCGTGCTCAATTGGGTATCTCAAAGTCAAGATACCTCTCTTGGATTGAGCCTCATCTCCAACGTAAGAGTCCTTTTGACCCATACCAACCATGATACCCTGATGTCTTGGTCTTCCGACAATCGAAGGGAACACGGCTCTAGGAGCGTCGTCACCGGCAAAACCGGCCTTGCACATACCGGAACCGTTATCAATAACCAACTAAAATGTTAGTACGTTAAATCTTGAAACATTTTTTACGACTGCCGAGCATCTATTTTTTAACCCGGCATTCGAAACGCGTATTACTTACAGCAGCAACGTCTTCTATAGGGGTGTTAGAATTGTGTGTGTTTATCGGGAATAGTTGTCCATCCGTGTTTCCGTGGCAATTAAGCAAAACAAGTTGATCACTAATGTTTCAGGCCACCCCTCCTGTGTACGAGAAAAATTGGCGATTTTTAACGACAAGATTTGGAGGGCGCCAGAACGTATGAGATCCCAGTGAGCCGGTTTTCGACCGAATTGAAGCATCTGTAACACAGAATAGCTCTCACGGGCATACAGAACGTCCCGAAGGCGACCAGTTAAAAACACAAGCCCGCAAAATAAAAGAACCATAATGAGATCCTCATTTGTTCGTTTCTTCGCCACTAAAACAAGATTGACCATCACGTCCCAATTCTTTCAGTACTTACCTCCGTCCATTTTTCCTATTACTCAATTAAGATGATTTCAACCAATTGAAAGATCTAAGTTACAAAACAAGGTAAAATAAAAACTTTTATAAAAAGCGAGAGGACAACTCAACAAGATGATGGCAACAGGCTGAGCCTGCTGATTGGAACTTTCGCGGCGACCGGAAAGGGGGGGTGCGTGCTCATAACCTTATGTAACACGAAAATAAATATCATCCTTGCACCAAATCGGGACACCTGCAGTACGCAGCCCTATTTGAACCCCAACTTCCCTGCAACTCGATCGAGTTCGGCATTGGGTTTGGTTGTCCGGTGCTCAGTTATCGTCATTAGGGTGTTGTGAGCTTGAAAGTTCTACTATCGCTCTAATCAGACAATTTATGATTTATCTATGTAACACTGGAAATTAGGGCTCATTTTAGCTTTGTATAACGGCACAGGGCCAATTCGCTGTATGGCCGCTCTTACAACACCCTCACCTGTATTTGATTTTGGTTTTTCTGTTTTCCAGTTTCTGCTGTCTCTTACTTTTGACAGGCTCTGCCTCAATAGGCTCTACTTTTTGTTTCTTGGCAAACAGCGGACCCACCAACCACTTCAGCTTGTACCCGGCATAAACAGGAACCGCCAGAAGCAGAAACCAAACCTTATTGGAGCCGGTGATTATCATTAAAATGTCGATGATCAGAGTCAAGTACACGATGTCGACCATATATTCTGTGAGTCCATGTTGTTGGAGATCCTGGCCAGCAGAAGTCAACACGCTATAGCCCTGGGGGTTTGTGTGGTACTTGGGTCTTCCCACCTTCTCCAACACATACTGACAACCAAAGCTGGGAAGACTGAGCAAAAGGTAGTATTTTTTGGACGCTGGTCTGTGTAGTATGAGAAGAACAAAAAGTGCAAGACAGTTCACAACAGCGGAAACTGTGTGAAGCTGCTTCAGGATGGACGAGTTGGCGACGGCCTGTTTCTTGTCTGAAGCCCCAGCCATATTGAAGAAATTAAAAAAGGATAAATTATAAAATGTGAAAATACGTATTACCCGACTTTGTTGAGATAGGATAGTATATGAAGCTCCGCCGTCGTGGATGCTCTTGTATTATGACTCGTAGCTACATCTTGATACAAATGGACGCTTTTAACAACATCCGCCCTGTTGGTTGATCACAGATGTACCGCTCAAGTTGACACTTGGCTTTCCTGCAGCATTCGAGGCCGGTTGCGAGTTGGCCATTTGGGACTTGATCTGCTTCGACATAACCAGGAACGCTTGCTCAACGTTGGTGCTCTGCGAAGCGGAGGTCTCCAAAAATTTGATCCCTCTGCTGTCGGCAAATTCCTTCGCAACGGCATAATCAACAACCTTCTTATCGGTCAGATCGCACTTGTTTCCAACCAACAGCTTCATCACACCACTTGTAGCGTATCGGTCAATCTCTTGCAGCCATTGGTTCACGTTGTTGAACGACTCCTGGTCAGTCACGTCGTACACAATAATAATACCATGCGCTCCTCTGTAATACGATGAAGTGATTGTTCTGAATCTCTCTTGACCAGCTGTATCCCAAATTTGCAATTTGATGGTTTTGCCGTCTAATTCAATGGTCCGAATCTTGAAGTCCACACCGATGGTAGATATATAGTCTTGGGTATAAGTGTCCTCTGCAAACCGCAGCAAAAGACACGATTTTCCAACACCGGAGTCGCCAATAAGAAGAAGCTTGAAAAGGTAATCGTATTCGTTATTCATGGTTGGAACCGATCAGCAGAGAATTCTCTTACAACAAAAAGAAGATTATCTTTTGTTGCTTGTTGGCATTTATTTGCCTCTTGCTTACCTAATCGAGATACACAGGGAAACATCTTCACCCGTTTGAGCCACCAGCGGAGTTACCCGGAAAAAAAGATTCTCCAGCCCGCTCTTTTTCAGTGCTCGATTCCTTCTGTGGTCCAGCCAACTGAATGGCTGTACACCCACTACGGACAAGACACTGCAAAACGGTCGAAGCCCAGCCTGCTTCGCGTCCGCCATTGTCGCCTGACAATACCACCCACGCTTGTGTGTTAATCCAAGTGGCTGGTCTGTGGCTGTGCGGCTCAAAATACTCCTTACAATCCATCTGTTTTTGGGTCTATTTCTGCTCCCAGCCATTTAACCAGACCTGTATATATGATTCGAATTTGCTTAGCTGTTTTGGCGTGAATCTCCATGCGGGATCTGGCCCAACAACAACCAGATTTGAGCCTAGAGTCTTTGGTGGTTCAAAAGACCAGAGCGAGAGAAAGACGGTCCTCGTTGGTGGACCATCGCCCGCTCAAACGTGCCAGCAGCATCTCATTCCGGGTCAACACTCCTTCTGAGTTCTCCTGTGTTACCCCCAGTGAGTCTAACACGTCTCTGAGTTCGCTTGGCTCCAGCTATTCGCCAGCGAAACAATTAATTCGTTCTCGTCAGAACAGCCCGCGTCCTCCTCCCCGGCTGAAAACTAGATTTTTTTCACCGTTTTCCAGCAGCCACTCGAGTCCCGTTTCCCCACGTCTTCTGGAAAATGTGGGAAAACTCTCCATCAGCAACGATACGCATCTCATCTTTGAAATCCCGGAGATCGTTAATATCATACTGCATTATGTGGGGCGCGACGACACACAGAGAATACCAACGGAGCAGGTTCCCGTTAGAAAACCCCCAATGTCTCTTAATCATGCCAAAATCATTCACGGACAACACGGCGAGCGCGTCTGGCAACGTACCATTTCCACCTCTAGCACCACACCGCCTCAGGGAAATCTTCACAGCTGTCTCACCGTGAACAAGCTATGGCATTCTCTGACCCTGGACGTCCTCCAGGAGAACCTATACTTCGAGTCAGATGAAAAGCTTGTTAATTACTTACCCAAAAAAAGAGCAGCACCTAAATCATTCGTTTTGCATAAACTCAAGGGCATCAAACAGCAGCAGATCAACGATATCCAGATAAGTCCCGTCAACCTGGAGTGGCTCGAGTTCTACATCTGTCCCAAGCTGCTCCCATCGCCACATCTCTACACCGCAAAGCTCAAAAAGCTCGTGCTCCCGGGTTCCAAACTGATAGACGACGCATACCTCCAAGACATCGCACCCCGGATGCCCAATCTGCTCCATCTTGATCTGCGTGCTTGCGAAAATATCACAGACGCAGGTCTTTATGCGATTGGAACGCACTGCCCCAACATCGAGGTTCTCAATTGCGGAAGACATACCAAAGGTAACCTAGTTACTGATGCATCTCTTGTTCATATTATCAACAGCTGCAACTTGAAGACGCTGGGAGTTGCGGGCTGCGGCATTTCTGATATGCTTCTTTGGACGCTGGCCCAGCAGAGGGGGTCTCAGCTTGAGCGACTCAGCATCAACAGCTGCTGGCGACTAACGGACGCTGGAGTCTGTAGCGTGCTGATGATGGATCGTTTTCCCAAGCTGGCTGTTCTTGAGATCAGACGGCTCACACGGTTGCAGCAGCTGCGTCCCATCGTGGAGTTCAAGAAACGCCAGATGCGCAGAAAAATATCCGTTCTTGTCGAGGCTTGCGAGGAACTGGACGTCAGGCTCCGTGCCGAAGAACGCACCCTCGACCTGGAGATCAGTGCCCGAATTTTCGAAGATATCAGCGAATGGCTCAATGGCGAAGATTTGCAGGATCAAATCGAAGAGCAGAATTTACAGGAGCTGGTTCAACGAAGAAGTGTGCTGGTGTGATCCTAATGTCACTAATTCAGGTTTATAAATTATATAAAGTTTATAAATAGCTGCATGTCACAATTAAGCTTCGCAGTAGGCACGGTAGGATGTGAAAGTGTCCTCGGACTCAGAGATCATCTCAACAGCAGTGTTTGGAGCAATGAAAAACACGTTTCCGGTGGATGCATCCAGAGCCTCGTCCGATCCCTGTAGCTTGATCTTGCCCTTACCTTCAGAGACAATAAGCAGAGACGGACCCTCGAGACCCTCGAACTTTTCTGTTCCTTGGGAGGTGAAGATAATCTGCAAGACGCTAAACTCGTCGATAGGAGGATCGTACAAGTTCAGCTCTGCAACACCTGTTCCTCTTGAGAACGCGGTAGGTTGCAACTTCTGCTCTTGGACAGGGTTGAAAGAGTATGTCAGACAGTCGACAAGAACATCCACGTCTTTATACTTTGGAGTGAATCCTGCACGGATCACGTTGTCGGAGGCAGCCATGCACTCCATTATATCTCCAGAAATATAAGCGTGAGGATCCTTGGCTTCCAAAAATATAGCCTGGCCCGATTTGAGGATACAGTGGTTCAGCATCAAGCAACCACAGAACAGACCAATATCATTAGAGAACTGTGCATCCATGCGTTGTATCAGATCGGCCAATCTATCTCCAAAGAGACTTGGGTCGGTTTTTGTTCTCTCAACAAGACTGGCAGCCAGAGGCTCGAACACGGCCTCGGAGCTCCGCATCACACGGTCAAACACACTCCGGAGAAGCTTCTTCTTTGAGGCCTCGTCTCCCTTAGAAAATTCAGCGTGAAATTTGGAAACAGTCTCTTCGCCAACCAGCTGTCTGAACTCCGGCACCTTTTGTAACAGCTCATCGATTTCTGCGAGCGGCTTGAATCCACAAAAGGCCTCGAAGTCCGTCAGTGCAACGGCCATCTCAGGCTTGTGGTTGTCGTCAGGATAGTTCTTAGGGTCCGTGGCGTGGAGCTGGGCAGCCAAGGTCTTGTCTGGGTGAGCCTGGATGGACAAAACTTTGCGAATCGATAAGACTTTGAACAGGAACGGAAGGCCTTCCTTCGAACCAAACTTAGCAATGATGTCCTGACCCAGCATCTCTTCCGGGGAAGAGGTCACAAGCTCGCGAAGAGACTTTCTCTCGCTGTCTGCAGTCACTGTAGGCACAGAAGTATGCGTGCCCATCCATAGCTCTGCGTATGGTTTTTCCTCGTCAACGGTCACATTGTCGGGATCGTTCAACTGCGCAAACTGGGCAACAGTGGAAGAAGACCCTAATTTTCCCCAGTCGTAGTTCTGGACACCTCCAATGACTCTGAACAGCTTAGCAGCGGAAGACATAATTATCAGAAAATTTCGTGTTAACAACACATCAAATTTGTCTGGCTTCCAAACATTGACCGACGCGTCGATCGACGCCGAGCCCGAGCTGTTTCACTCCAGAATTTCGTTCCGAGCCACGAGCTGTGCGGGCCCGTTTCATCTATTATTGGTTGTTCTGGGCTCTCTGGGCTCTCTGGGCATCTGGCTCCCTTGACAACCGGCTCCAATTTGCTGTCCCATACATCGCTTTCCCCGCGTTGTAGCTCCAGTTATTCATGCATGTCCTCCTATTGGCACATTTAAGCCCAAATTGTAGAAATATTATATCACCGCATACAACAGCTGTCTAGACTCTATTGCTGCTGTTTTGATTTTTTCCTGCAATAGATTTTTTTTTGTTTATTTCTCTCCACCTGTACCCCTTGTCTTTCGCTTTTCCACTTTCTAATGTCAAAACAGTGTGATTTCCTTGAGGTGCCCATGACCCCCAAACTTGCCCATCCTCAAATATTACAACGATCTCCAAATAGCGTGTCAACGTACTCTGCACTCGGCATCAAGCGGCCAAGTGATTCGGTACTCAGCTGCTCGCGACAGGACCCCAATGGAGTGGACTCAAGTGGCGACTCGAACGGGTCCACGTCGCGGGTGTCTTCAATAACAAGCATGTCATCAGCCGAAATACCAAAAAGCACAGCAAAGACTACTCCTTCTCGCCCTAGCAGGCTAGCAAAAACCATGTCACAGAGCGAAAAGTACAAACTGTACGAGGAAATGGAAGATGATGACGACATCACGCCCGACTGCTCCATGTTCAACGTGCCGATGGCTTTGCACTCGACCGCATCGCTGCTCGAATATTCCACACGATCGTCCGGTAACCAGATTCTCAAGCAGGCGTGGCGAGACTCTTCCAAAATGGTCCCTTCTCCGTTGCCGGGGCTGCTGTCGCAGGACTCACACACCGACGCGTCGTACCTGCCTAGCCCAGTACTCACCAAACACTACTCATGCACTACCCTTTCTCCCGATGCTCGCGAGCTGAGCGACTTTTACGAGTACTCTATTCAGAATCACGTCGCTCAGGAGATGGCTCGAAGGTCCAAATTCAGAAGCAAGGTGGACCTGCTGGATGATCCGTCGCTTGTTTCGTCAGAGAAGGCTGACTCTCTCACAATGACTAGACCCTCGTGGCTACCTCCGAAGAACAAACATGAATCGATGAAACACGAAAAGGAATTTTCCAAGATGGTCGAGAAACGCGGAGTCACTCTGCAGAAGGAGAGATGGAAGAAAGAGCAAAGGGATCGCGACAGAATGATTGGCGATGCAAGACTGGAATACCTCTCAGGAAAAGCCAAGATTTCCGGCTCCAATCTTTCCGAAATAAAAAAGCTCATGTGGAGGTCGGAGATTCCGCCCGCGGTCAGATATGCATTGTTCCTGAAGGTTTTCGAATACAGGAACATGGATGTTGAGATTCCAAGCCTACCCTCGACGTCTAGAAAACTGGACCTTGACTCGTTCATCAATGCACATCCAGACATTTACAAGAGCAGAAAGATCCTGTCCTCTCTGGACAAACTCCTCAACATCACCTCTGCACAGCAGGACTGGCAGTTTAACACTTACCATATTAATCTCTCGCTGCTGGTAAACGATTTTTCGTCGTCCCGCGCTTTGGGTGTCCTGTATCTTCTGAACACTCACATCATCACCAAAGAATTCGTTGCAAAATTCAACACCATACAATCACACCACTTCATCAAGTCTGCTCTGAAGAGCTTCAAAGATGACCTTAGTCTTGTCAACTTTAATGCTTTCATCAAAGTCCTCAACAACTTCAGTCTGCCTATTGTTTTCAAGATTGTCTCTCTTCTCATGATTTACGCCGACCACAGATTTCTGTACTCCATTATCACGACTGTTCTTCTTCACTACCACTTTGGATGGAATAATCTTCAGCTGGTCTTACATAACAGCGATCCCGTTATCCAAATCGACGATGAAGAACTATTCTGGAGCAGAGTCTACTCATACTACAAGAAAATGTAGTACCAATAACAATTTCATGGCTGTGCCACATATAAAAAAAATTGTAGCTATACTAAATTTTTCACTCACAATAACCCATGTTGAATCGAGCGTTTCTCACAGCTCGGGTGCGATGTACACCACTTGTATTTTACCGATCTGTTGTGTTCCACCGCCATCCCAAAAAACGCAATTCTCAGCCCCCGAAAATTGAGTCGTTGCTGAACGAGCAGATCAAGAATCTGGAGCAGTTCACCCAGCAGGTGGAAAATATAGTCAGGACAAACTCGGATAAGAGTGCGCAGGAAGCTGTCAAGAGCGAGTTTAATTTGAACCTCAA
Source organism: Ogataea thermomethanolica (assembly GCA_030674565.1). Taxonomy (NCBI): domain Eukaryota; kingdom Fungi; phylum Ascomycota; class Pichiomycetes; order Pichiales; family Pichiaceae; genus Ogataea; species Ogataea thermomethanolica. The sequence goes on from JAKTYW010000010.1 coordinate 138,366, forward strand.
GCCCGACGAGTCTGTCGATGAGGAGGCAGATGCGCTTTTCGACGCTCTGATGGCATCGGACTCCCCTGCGGACGGACTTCTCCTAGGATCTGGCGGCCAGGACACTAGCCAGTCAGGTATGCTGGCAATGTTTCCCGAGCCCGAGCCGCATGCCAACCTACCGCAAAGCATTCGATCCCAGTTGGATCCCGAAACTGTCAAGCATATCACTAATCCGGACACAGAGGACTGGATACCTGTGGTGGATAAGCTATACCACTCTTCAGGCTTAACGAATTGCAACACTTTTGAAGCCGTCAAGTTTATGACCCAGATACCTAGATCCCAGAGACCCGTGGTGTTGTCGAAAATCCACGAGATGCTTGTTGCGGCCAATCTGTTGAGCTCTGTGCAGGTGTACAACACCCTGATGAGCTCCTACCTGCTGGTGAACTCGGACCTGTCGAAGGAGATCGTGGAGAGACTGTACAAGGAGCTGGCGGAAAAGAACATCAAGCCCACCATCTTCACCTATGGCATCATGATCAACCTGTACAGCAAGGCGAAGAACATCGAAAAAGTGCGCGAGTTCATGGCCACCATCAAGAACGAGGGTCTTGTGGCTACCAAGGAGATCTACACCACCGTACTACAAATGTATTTGCGCATGAAGAAGTATGATCACGTGATGGAGACGTTCGACACGATGAAGTTTCTCTCTCTGGAGACGGCCCCCTCGTCGCGCACGTACACCTCGGTGATTCTGATGGACGTGTTCAACGACAACGTGGAGCACGCGCTGGGCCTCTACGAGGAGATGGTGCAGAAGAACATCGAGGTCGAGCCGCACGCGTACCTGGCGCTGGTCAAGGGGTGCACGAGTCGTCGCGAGCTCCTGGAGCGTGGATGGAGCTTCGTCATCGAGTACTACTCCAAGGGCTACGCGGCAGATTCCAAGGTGGTGGAGGCAATGATGATCCTAGCGGTGAAAGACTCGGATCTCAATCTTGCTCGAGCGCTGTTTGTTAGTCTTTTTGACACGCTAACGAAGGCTGCTGGCCGTCTGACTGCCCCGGGACACATTGCGTTGAAGTATCTGTTCAACGCGTACACCTTTTTCGACCCAGAAAGGGTTCCCGTGAGCCGTCTGAACCACCAGGTGCGCGAAATCACCGAGCGCATGCTGGCGATATGCGACTTCACCTTCCACAAGGATGCTCCTCCGCTGCTGCCCTCGCTGCACATCACCGATCCAACACTGGCAATGAGCGAAGCACGTGCTATTTTCGAGTACTACCAGTACAAGTTCCCTGAAAAGTTGACAGTCGAGACCGTCGAGGCCTATCTGCTAGCCCACGCCTGGAAGGGAGAGTCATGCTCCCAGTTCGAGCAGCTCTGGAACAAGCACACATTTTTCAGGGGTGACGGCGTCACCATAGAAGAGCCTGAAACAGAAGCTGTCGTTAGTGAAACCACCACCGCGTCGCTGGCTACTGCAAAGCCTCCTCCGGCAATGAACATAAAATATCCAAGAAACGACAGACTGTACAACGTTTGCATGCATGCGGCCAGAATTCACAAGAACGTGTCTCTGGCGCAAAAAATATGGACCGAAAGAGGCCAGTATAGAAAGTCTGCCGAGTTCCAGAAACTGTCTGCGGCTAAGCAGGACGAGCTCGACTTCAAGTTTGCCCGCGGAATAGTGTCTGTTTTCGTGGCCACCAATAACGTCCTGGACGCGTACCAGGTGATTCTCAGCTCCCAGGGCAGATTCTGCTGGACCTACTACCATCTGAAAGAACTCATGAGCCTGGCCGTGCAGCTGGGCTACGACCACATCTCTAAGGACCTCAAAGAGGTGATCCGAGTCTGTCAACGCCGAAGACGTCGGGCATCGTAATTTACTGTATATATAGCTAAATATTATGTTACAATATCTAAAGCCGGAGCTACACAGTGGCGTCGGTCTGGTACATGGTATCGAGGAAGCACCCAATCAGACGGTCGGCCACAGATCCTGTTTGCAAGCTGTTGGCCACACCGTACAACTGGGCGGTGTCGGACTTCATCTCGTTCTTCTCCAGAGACAGCTCCTTGACAGCGGCCTTGAGGTCCTCCAGGAGACGTTCGATAGCAGGCACCGTGAGTTTGGTCACGGCAAGATGCAGCGCCGGAGGGTCCTGCAGAGCGCTAAGGTGCCATCCGTTCTTGCCCAACATGTCTCCCAATTTATGGATGTTGAGCGTGTCGGACTTGAACGCGATCACCGAGAGTCTTGGGTCGCCAATCACCTGTAACAGAGGAATTTCGTCCTCGATGGTTTTCCGCAGACGCCGGGCAGTCAAAATGATATCCTGGCACGCCTTGGTGTAGCCATCGTCTCCCATGTAGATCATGGTGGCCCACGCACCAACAGTAAGCGCACCGGGACGAGAGCCGGCAAGAGTTGGAGAGCCGTACAGTCCTCCGACCCAGTCTGTTGAAATGAAATACTGGTACTTTCTATACTCGTTGGAGCGGTACATGATGACAGACGATCCCTTCGGAGCAAACCCGTACTTGTGGGTGTCACAGCTGATCGAGGTCACTCCCGGGAGTCTGAAATCAAACGGATCAAAAGCAGTCTGGAAAGCCTTCTCGTAGTAGGCAATAATAAAGGAGCCCAGGCAGCAGTCGACGTGGAGCGGGATCTTGTGCTTCACGGCCAGCTTGGACAGTCCGGCAATGTCGTCGATCACGCCGTGAGGAAAGTTCGGAGCAGAGCCAATCAGAATACACGTGTTGCGGTTGATCAGACGTTTTATCTGGGTCATATTTCCGACGTAGTTTTCGTCGACATCGACCAGATGCAGCTTCATGTCGAAGTACTGAGAAGCCTTGAAGATGGCAGCGTGCACGGTTTTGGGAGCAATGATCTCAAACTCGGTCAAGCCACGCTCGACACGGGCCTTTTCTCTGGCAGCCAGGCAGGCCAAAAGCAAAGACTCGGTTCCTCCAGACGTGGTGGTACCGCAGCCCGTTTCAGGAGCATGGAAGAGCTTCAGAACCATGGAAACAACCTCGGACTCCATCTGACGAACTCCAGGGAACGCATCGGGGTGCAATTGATTGGCAACTGCAAACTTGTGGTAGGCCTTGGATTGCAGGTCGATAAGCTCGCGGCCTCCGTGATACACGGCTCCAGACAGCTTTCCGTCCTGCCAATTGGCCGCCTTGAGGGAAGCAAGGTCCTCGAGTTTCTGGAAAACCTCAGTTTCGGTAAGCCCAAACTCAGGGAGCTCGTTGTACGAGGTTTTGGCCTTCACAAGAAGCGACTGCTCCAGATTCAGCTTGGCATCGCGGACCTCAGAGTCCACCTTCTTGCTCACAAAAGGCAGTGCCAAAATCTTGCTGTAAAACTTCTTGGCATAGAACCGATAAACGTTGGAAAGTACGCGAACCAAGCCAAACGCATAAACTAGGCGCAGTCCCTTGGAAGCCCAGCTGAACCCGTAGTACAGCAAAAGCGCATCACGTGCAAGCTCGTACACAGAGTGTGTCTCGTAGTATACAAGGGCCGTTGCCAGCAAATAGTGGTATTTGCTCTCAACAATGGACAGATAGTCGTCAAGATCAAGATTCATGGTCTAATGCATGGATTTGAGCAATTATTTATTTTACTTCTTTACCGAGAGTACCGAATCAGGGAATCTGTTTTAGTGATTTATTGGATGCACGCTAGTCAAAAAAAGAGCTCCAACAATAAGCTCATCTGGGTAGCATCAACTTGAAGCTCGTTTAAATTGAATCACTTGCCTAATGCAGCATTTAAATGTACGTGAATGTACCCGTCAGCTTCTGGGCTCCTCATCGGATAAGCCTCGTTTAGCACCCTATCTGTGCCGTCTGATAAGCACCGTGGTTATGTAATTTTTTGCACGGTCGATCGGCCCGTCGATAGGCATGCCGGTATCCCTGTAAACTTAATCTTGAACAAATTATTAGTCGAACAACAGCGATACCAATACGATGAAACGTTCGCTAGAACAGCTGCTGACCCCGTCAGAGGAAAAGCCGGCTCTCAACATATACCGGGCTGCGTGTCAACGATGCCGCAAGAAGAAGATGAAGTGCACCACAGACTTCCCCAAATGTGCCGGCTGTGCGAAAGCCAACGTGGAGTGTGTGTCCCTGGATCCCGTCACGGGGCGCGAGGTGGCTCGGTCGTACGTGGTGAGTCTGGAGTCCCAGATTGAAGCCCTGCAGGAGAAGGTGCGCAGTCTCGAGAACGATACCTCTGGACGGTCAGGAGATGCCTCGTTCTCTGAACAGCGTGAGTCCGTAATTGACGATGTCCAGAGCTCCACCACGGCATCTGGATCCAAGGCACCTCCCTCCTTCATGGGTGCTTCCTCGGGTATTTCGTTTTCCAAGCTTATGGTCACAGCTCTGAATTTGCGTGGGCCCGAGAGTTCCAGTAAGTCCCAGGCAGCACACTCGTCCATCATGGACCCCTCTGTGCTCAAGAAAACAGTCCACTCGTCGAACATTGCTCTACTTCCGCCTAAACAGCAGGCTCTGAATCTTCTGTCTGTGTACTTTGCCCAGTCGAACGCCCAGTTGCCTATCTTCCACCGAGAAGAGTTTCTGGTACGCTATTTCCAACCGATCTACGGAAATGTGCCAAAAGACGTCTCTTTCGCCTCCACTTACACATCCATCAACCATCACTTCTTCACCCAGTGCAACGACGAGGATACCTGGTACTACAAATACACACAGATCTTGGACTCTGAGACCGAGAAAAATAAAAACGCTGATCTAGTACAGATCGCCAATTCCATCAAGGTGCCCACCGAGTTCCATATTCCGCTATTTTTCATGAACCTGGTGTTCGCCATATCCTCCTCTGTCACTCTGCTGAAGTACCCAGACCAAATATCAGACAACTTCAAAAACGCAGGTATGCTATATATCGACTCGGTTTACGGGTCCTCCGACCGTCTAGAAGCACTGCAGGGAATTCTGTGCTTTGCTCTTTACTCGCTGATGAGACCTGCCGTTCCCGGTGTCTGGTACATTTTAGGGTCCGCGCTAAGAGTCTGTGTCGACCTGGGGCTGCATTTCGAGGGAGACTACAGCTTCGATGCTTTCACCTTAGACCTCCGGCGTAGACTGTTTTGGTGCTGCTACGCATTGGACCGCCAGGTTTGTTTCTACCTGGGACGTCCGTTTGGAATTCCCGAAGAGAGCTGTTTCGTGCCTTTTCCGAGCGAATTGGACGACTCATTCATCACTAAAGATTCAAACGTCACCGACTACTCCTCCAAAAGCTCAACAATGCCTACCTACAAAGTCGTCGCGCTATCGATGTTCCGGATCCGGCAGCTGCAGTCCGAGGTCCAGAGCATCCTGTACGACAAACGCGAACTTCCGCGAAGATTCAAGGACGTTCAGGACTGGTACGCGGATATAAACCAGAGGCTGGAATTCTGGAAGTCAAGCACGCCCACAACGCCTCGGAAAATGAACTGCGATTTCATCTACGAGTTTTTCATCCTCAACTACAGCCACACTAAGGTCATTTTGAACGGGCTGTCTCCTCTGCGCTACGCACTGACTCTGGAAAATTACCTCAGTGTGCTGCAAGCTTCAAAAGACATCATTTATTCCTATTACCAACTCTACCAAAGCCAGGTGATCAACTATACCTGGGCTGCAACTCACAACTTGTTTATGGCCGGTTCCTCATTTCTGTATGCCATATTCAATTGTGAGGAAGTAAGACAGCAGATCTCTCTCGAGGAGTTGCAAACAGCGGCCATGTACTGCAGCATTGTGCTGTCGGGTTTGTCAAGCAAGTGTGACGCAGCCACGCAATGTCGTGAAATCTTTGATCTCCTGACAGCTGCGGTCATTCGCATCAGGTACTCGGGCGTGAACAGCCATGAGACGGTGAACGTCCCCTCGACGGAGGAAATAAAAATGTTCCAACCGGGAAATCATCTGAGCGAGAATTTGAGGGATCTGGTTTCCAACCTGCCTGGGGCAGGGAACTTTGCTGTTCCCGGAACCGCAAAGCCTCAGGTGAAAAACGTGACTCCTGGCGGTCCGAACTTCATTATAGGGCCGGTCGACCCCAACGATCCGTCTGCAAGACCCTACGAATGGACCACCAACGAGTCCGAGCTCAGCACCTTCTTCGAGGAGCTGCACAAATTGGAATCTGTGCCATCCAGCAGATCGCCAAGTGACAGCCATTCGCCGATGGTTCCACGGGCCGTGCCGAGCGGAGATCAATCGTTGCAAATGAAATACAGCTCCGACTTTGCATATGACCAAAACGTGGACCGTAAACTGTCTAAGGAGGGCCAAAAAATCCACAAAATGATTTTCCAGGTCCCATCAGAGAGCATCTGGGATCAATTCTTCGCTAATCCAGGATACGATCAATGAACGTCGTCCATTTGCATTAGAAATTCCAACCTGTTTGTGACTGCACTGCCGTCTTTCACCTCATATAGATCCAATCCCAATATTGGGCTATCTAGTCCGCTGAATGCAATCTCGACATTCACAATTGTCCCCGGCACCAGGGAAGCGTTGTTCAGAGATATCTGTGCCGCGATCTGGCTCAGGTCCACGTCTATTTCCGCAACGTACGTCTCGCGTTCGTCAACAGGAACTAAATTGCCCACTTTTAAAATTCCTGTCTCCTTATTGTAGCCCAGTGTTTGTGCAATGAGTCGTAGGTATCCCGGACGCGAGTCCTCAAACACCATAAGACGTAACTTGCTCAAATCTACAAGAACTTTACCCATGTATTTACATAGCTGAAATATTTTATTTTCGTACAACTGTATTTTCTGTAGCACCGCCTCGATAATGTTTAGAATCTGACCTTGGTCTTGCGTTTCTTCTTGAGAAGGATCTTTTGCGCTTGTTCTTCTTCCTCGTCGCTCTGTTCGCTCTCCACGTCCATGTCCATGTCCTCGTCCATTTCGTCCTCCTCGGCCTCTTCCTCCTCTTGTTTCTGGGCCTTGGCAGCCTCCTTCTCGGCCTTGATTCTCATCTCGACCTCTCTCATCTTCAGGAGCTCTGGATTCTCTTCAACAAGCTTTCTGTCGGCAGCGAGTTGTCTCTCCTTGTTGCCTCTCATTCTGTTCTTATAGAATGCTCTTTCTCTCTTCTGTCTGATCTCTTCAATTCTAGACATGGCCTTGAGCGTCGTGGCAACCAGATCTCTGTTGTATCTCACAGGAACATTACGTCTACTAGCAAAAGTAAGCGTAGAGTCCACGGCAAGCTCTTTTCCTGCAGCCTTTCTGAATGCTTTGGTCCATCTGAGTTTTCTTGGATTTCTCTTTTGCTTGAACGCTTTGTGACACTTCGAACGACAGAAACGAAACTCCTTGGCATCGTTCCTCACAAACATAATACCGTGGCCGGGATAGACCGGCGATGAGCAGAAATGACAAGAGTAGATTCTCATGATCGTGATAAAAAAAATTATTTTATAAAAAAAAATTTGATTTTCACCCAGATGCACGTGAGCTTAGTCACGATTTATGCTAGCATTTTTTATTTTTTTTGTCGAAAAATTGTCAAAAGATACCATGTCCGGCATCCAGAACATTAGCATACCGTCGCTTCCGGTCCATGAAGACGAAGCACAAAACCAAAGAATTTTGTCCGAAATGTCTCAACAACAGCAGAAGCCGTCAGTTTCGACTACCGAACAATATTTCAACGCGGCCTCCGATTACATGTCTGAGCATCCAGTGATAACTGGTATTGGAGCTTTTGCCACTGCCTACGTTGTTGCTGGACTTTACAAGCGTGTGAGCTCTTCGGGGGCTTCTAAATTCTACAAGGGAGGCTTTGATCCAAAGATGAATGCCAAAGAAGCTCTTAGAATACTCGATCTAAAGGAAAGCACACTCAGCAAAGCAAAGCTCAAGGAGAATCACAGAAGAATCATGTTGCTGAATCACCCAGATAAGGGAGGATCGCCTTTCTTGGCCACGAAAATCAACGAAGCCAAAGACTTTTTGGAGAAGAGAGGTATCAGTAAATGAGTTATGTAAATAAGAGTTGAATAAATACGAAAATAAATAGCGTTAGGATCATTTGCTCCAAGGCCACCATCCTCTCTGAGAAGTGGTAGAGTTCTTCTGTTTTTCTAGTTCTTTCTCGGCAACGTCCAAGGCCCGGAGTAAAGACTCTTCCCTCGTCTGTTTGACTTTTTCTGCCTGCACCGCGTGTTTGACACCATATCTCTCCTTGACAAACTCGCTGGACACGGGCTGCTTGTCCGGGGCCTTTTCCCTATTTTCCTCGTAAATTCGAGATGGCAGAGGTTTCTGTGGTATGGTTTTTGACCCGTCGTACATGTATAGGTCCCTGTAATCTTCGTCATTGAGCTCGCCTAGAATCTTCTCCTTGGCCCGGAGCTGCAATCTTCTGAATGGAGCGAGGATGTGGTCGTAGTCGTTCCATTTCACAAAAAATAATCCTATCACGGTGAATCCCACAATAAATGACATTCCGGTTATTCGCGCGCCCCTCTGGAACTTGTCAACATACTTGACACGGCGCAGCACCTTGTACTTTCCGGGATACAATTCGGACATGGGCCGCGGAAAATATTCGAGCTTTTTCATATCTATGCGTAATTTCGAAAAGTCCCCCACATCTTGGGCCAGCTTGCCTGAGTTCTCCTTTAGAGTTCCTGGAGTGCTGAACTCGCTCGGGTAACCCTTTGCGGGTCTTCTATCTGCAGGATCGTACGGATTGTATGGTGCCTTGGGTGGGATCCATCCCCTTGGATTGGGGCGTCTTTCTAAATCGTCCATAAAATGGTGCTCAAATAAATGCTAAAAAAAAGATATCTAAACTTTTTACTCTAATGATTTCCTCCATCTATAAATTCTTCTCGTTGGAGACATTGGATGCGCGGCTTTGCGCCCCCACGAATGCAAAGCTGAAAGCGGAGATCATTAAAAAAGCAGGTCCTTCACGCTGGAAATCGCTCGAATTCAAGATATATTATCTGGTATTCCTGACCGTGATTCCTCTGATGGTGAAGACTGCCATGGACGCCAGTAATGAAACAAACCCCAACTACTACCGGTACGAGCGCATACTGAGCGACGGCTGGCTGTTTGGACGCAAAGTCGACAACAGTGATAGCCAGTACCGGTTTTTCAGAGACAATCTGCCCATGCTAGGCGCGTTGATGGCTTGTCATTTGGGCCTAAAGAAATTTATTATTGGTCTGGGAGCCAACAGCGTTGTTTTTGATTTTGTTTTTGGTCTTGTGTTTCTGTTTGGAGCGCACGGATTCAATTGTGTGAGGATCCTATTCCACGCAGCTGTCATGTTTTCGCTGGGCCGCATTCCTCACCGAAAGGCCAGTGTTCTTCTTCTTTGGGTCTACGGACTGGCCACACTGTTCCTCAACGACAGATATCGGACACTCAGGTTTGGCAGCTTGTTCCCCATGCTAGAATTCATGGACTCCTTCCAAGGAATTGTGGCCAGATGGGACGTGTTTTTCAACTTCACTCTCCTCAGGTTGCTCAGTTTTAATTTAGACTATCTTTGGAGACCAGAAAAACTCGAGAAAGACTCAAAGAATAAGGACGTCCAGGAGTTGAATGAAAGACAGAGACAGACGTATGGATTGGAAAGTTCAGAGTACTCCGTCTTAAATTATCTGGCGTACGTCTGCTACACTCCGCTGTTCATTGCTGGACCAATCATCACGTTCAACGACTACATTTATCAGAGCAGAAACACGTTGAGCTCTATCACATGGTCCCGCACGCTCAAGTACGGTGCAAACCTCATCTACTGTATCATGCTGATGGAATTCATTTTGCATTACATCTACGTGGTCGCGGTCTCGAAAGCCAAGGCATGGGACGGGGACACGCCGTTCCAGATCTCTATGATTGGGCTGTTCAACCTCAACATCATCTGGCTGAAATTACTGATTCCGTGGAGGCTGTTCCGCTTCTGGGCTCTGTGCGATGGAATAGACCCACCAGAAAATATGATCAGGTGTGTGGACAATAATTACTCCACTATGCAGTTTTGGAGAGCATGGCACCGCTCTTACAATAAATGGGTGCTGCGTTATGTGTATATTCCCCTTGGAGGCTCCCACAGTCGCATAGTCGCCTCGTTTGCCGTGTTCACCTTCGTGGCCATCTGGCATGACATCGAACTGCGGTTGCTTATATGGGGATGGTTGATCGTGCTTTTCCTGCTTCCAGAGATGCTTGTGACGCAACTCGCCAAACCATACGAGAGAAAATGGTGGTTCCGCCATCTCTGCGGTCTCGGAGCCATCATCAACATATGGATGATGATGCTGGCCAACCTGTTTGGCTTCTGTCTCAAGAAAGACGGTTTGATGCTGCTCCTGGACGATATGTTCACCACTGCGGACGGACTGGTTTTCTTCGTGGTCAGCAGTGTGTGTCTATGGGTCGCCGTGCAGGTGATGTTTGAGTGGCGCGAGGAGGAGAAGAGACGGGGTGTGGATGTGAAATGCTAGTTGGCCTAGTTGTACATGTTTTTGTACTCTCGAGGACTCACGAATCCTTTTTTATTTTTGTTCTTCCAGAGTCCCAGCTTCTGTCGCTTGGCGTACTTCTCCCAAGCCAGATAGAGTGTCTCTTTGCCATCAAACTCCACTCCTTGTTTGGCCTCGTAGACGGTTCCTATTCCGTTTTTAATCATCTCCTCGCTCACATCCCGAAATCCATTCCACTTCAGCACCATAACCTTAGCAACCACTCTATTATACTGATCTAAAGACAGCGGTTTCACGTACAGTTTCCGTCCCAAAATGTAGTCTCGTAGCCACCGCAACGCCTCGTCGCTGAATGGCTGGGCAGGCTTGCCAAAATGAGATCGTTCTGGAGCGTCTACACCGCAAAGTCGGACATGAATCGTTTTATTTTTGAGCTTGCGGAACGTGTTGATTTTTGGAACCTCGCGCAACCATCCCCACCCACAAAGCCGCCCTCCAGGCATATGAAACAGGTGGAAATTGTCGCCGTCTCCGACAGAGGTGACCTTCCCAAATAGATACCGTTTTCGAAACATCCGGGACGGAATGTCTCCGGCAACGTTGATCCTGCTCAGGTTTCTCGAGTAGAACGCATATCCCGATATAAGAGCAGATGCAGTGCCGAATCCATACAGGAGAACCAGCGGATGGGTCAAAGAAACATCCGACATGAATCTGGGATGGATCAAAATAAATCACAAATTTGAGAAAATAGACGATCGACCCGTCATAAACTTAATTTCCTAGTGAGATTTCTATTGCACTATGTTTAGACGGTTCAGTCGCTTTTATTCGACCTACAAGCATTTTGGCAACCAGACCAGCCGTTCCGGATGGAACATGAGCATCACGCCAACTGGCATGAGAAACCTCAAGATTGCAGGAGCTGGAGTTGTGATTATCGTTGCCACCCATATCGAACAGGCCCCGGTGACGCATCGTGCTCGGCTGATGATTGCTCCCGCCTGGATGGAGAACTGGTCGGCCAATTCCAGTTACAAGGCGCTAATTAACCAGTACCATTCGGCCATTTTGCCGGCCAACCACCCTGCAACCCTCAGAGTCAAATCGGTCATGACAAGGCTGATCAAGGCAGCAGCAAACTACATAGACCCAGAAACCGGTGAGCGAATCAGCCTATTTGAGGATCAGAAATCCCACACGGTCCCTGCTATTGAGTGGAAGATCCATGTGATAGACGATGTGAACCGTGTTGCTGGCGGGCCAACTCCGAACGCATTTGTCATTGGAGACGGCAAGGTGTTTGTCTTCCGTTCGATTCTGCAAATGACGCCCAACGATGACGCGTTAGCCACGGTCCTCGCACACGAGCTTGGTCATCTTTTGGCCCACCATATTAGAGAGCGACTGTCTGCGGCTCCGCTATATACAGCAGTCGCTGTTCTCATGAACGCTATCATCGGGCCTTCCAGCATTAACTCCCTGCTCTCGAATGTTCTGCTTGAAAGTCCGAACTCTAGGGCTATGGAGACCGAGGCCGACTATATAGGACTTATGCTGATGTCTCTGGCGTGCTACAACCCGCACGAGTCTCCAAACTTCTGGAACAAAATGGTGCAGTACGAGAGAAGAAGTGGACAAAATGTGCCAGAATTGCTAAGCACACACCCCAAGAGCGAGCGCAGAATGCAAAACATCCGCGAGTGGATGCCCAAGGCTGAGAAGCTGTATGACATGGGTGGATGTTCGAGCATGCCGTCGTACAAAGACATGTTCAGTCGGTGGTGATATTTCAAACGCGTCGATCGACGTCCACTTGAAACTGCAGAGGCCCAAAAATTTAATTCATATAAATCTGTAAATAACATGGATCAAGGACCTATGGCTCAAATGCATCTTGCGGCGGGCTCGCAGAAAATGTTTTTGTCACCTCTGGTGCTTCCAATTGGTCAGACACCGATCCAGGAGGAGCTGACCGAGCTGGTCATCAAAATGCACAAACCGTATTTGGAGAAGCTACTCACCAAACAAAAGCCAGACGAAGGGGAACTCGGTGCGTTGGACCAGTCGGCGCTACTGGAGCTATTTCTGCTCAATTTGAAACAGGTGGCCAATCACTCTTCTCTTTTGGTGGATCATTACGTTGCCCGGAACATGCTCTTGATGAGCTCAAAAGACCAGCTCAAACGCTCCTCGGAAAAATACCAGTGTATCGATGGACTTCTGAGCAAACTGATCGTCCAAAAACAGAAATGCACGGTGATTTTAACTGCGGCCGATGCCCGGGAGTTGGATCTGCTCGAAAGCATCCTCATTGGAAAGAAAGATCTGCAATATTATCGGTTCAGTGGTTCTTCTCTCTACTACGACAACCACGGGTCGTTCGACTTCAACAAACAGGAGCTTGAACTTTCCAAGATTTCAGAGCCTGCATCTGCGTCCAGCGGTGTGAAGACTACTGGCTCGGACGATTACGTCGCTCGGATCTCCAAAAACAACCCGCAGTATGCCAAAATGGAGCAGCAGAAAAATTGGGTGGTGAGCGTTCATCTAATTCTTTCGAACCAGCTGCGCAGTCTCGCACGATTCGATGAACTGAGAAGCGACCTCGTGATTTCTGTGGACCCTAAAATCGACCAGAGCCTCAACATTCCAATTATCAAGCCGATTTTTCTTAACGGTATAGAGTATTTTGACATGGTTCTGGACAGCTCGATTCCATCATTTGAGAGAAACAAGCAGATAGCCAGGCTTGTTTTGACAAGAAGACACAAGAGTTTCACTTCGGCCACTGTGGACGATGTGATTAGCTGGCTTCAGGGAAAAAGTCAGTATCCTTATACCGAAAATTTGCAACCTATGGCAGTGAGCGACCAGGATGCCCTAGATGCTCTTGAGACGTTAAATTTACAGGTGCCATATGCAATGGAAGAATATGAGTTTTATAATAAGAGTCTTGCTCCTGAAGAGGACCTCAAGAGGACCAGACTTTCAGAGCCCGAGATTAACCAGCTCGACTACAAGCAGTACCAGCTGAAACTGGGTCGCTTGATTTATGACAGGTTCCAAGAGCTGTCTCAGATAATTGAAAAACAAACAAAGAAGCTGGAAGCTGTTCACGAGGACGACTCCTTGAGGCAAGCAGATCTGGAGACTCACGTGGCCGAGATTGGTGACCGATTCCATAAGTTACAGAGCGCAAAAACCATGGCTGCAAATCTTAGTAAGCAAGCAGAGAAGTGTACAGAGGATGCCGATAAATTGGAGGCGAATGTTGAGGAGTTGGAAAAACGCAAGAAAGAATACCAGGACAGACTTGTTACTGGAGCCAGTGAAGCAGAATTGCAGGGCCAGCAGACCCGCATAGCCGAGCTTAAATCACAACTGGAAAACCTGGAGGAGAAGTACAAGGGTCTGGCCTCTGATAGTGAATCTCTTCGCTTGCAATACCAACAAAAGTCGTCGAGGGCCGCCGAAATGTCCGCGAAAGTGATTGGAATCAAAAAGCAGGTCGAGTCGCTCCACATTGAGAGTAAGGGGGAGTTTCGCAAGCTACAGAAATATAAGATCGACCTGGAAATTCAGAATTACCAAGACAAAACTTGCCAACTACAAGATCAAAATGCGTTCCTGGAAAAATACGTGAGAAGTCTCGAAAATCTTGTTAAGGAAAAGACTACTAATGGCCGAATTCGCGTGAGCCGCAGTAGTACACCATACTAAGTGCGCAGAAGAAAACGTCTCATATCCTATAGAGAGGTGACAAATTGGAGCCCGTTAATGTGCTGGCAGTACATGCCCTTGATAGCAGCCAGCTGCCGATCCTCGTCGATGGGGATCTGTGTATATTTGCCCCCCAAGCTCCTGCCCATGGCTTTGGTTTCACCCTTGTGTTTAGTTTCGAACTTTATCTTGTCCAAATATTGGCCAAATTTCACATATACCTTGGTAATCTTATCGTCTCTCTGCAGTTCGATGCGGTGAGTATCTTTGACAGGTTTCCAGTACCCGAACATGTGCGTGTCTCCGGAAAATGTCACAAATTTTATACTCTCGATGTGCCTGTTCCAGTTCACCTCGATGTACCTTATGTTGCGAGGAACCGTTGTGTGTATGAGCGATCCGAACTCTCTTGAGCCAAAAAATTTCGACATTTTGACGTACGAAGGTGGGGGAGGGTTGATCGAGTCCGTATACTTCACCAGGCTGTTCTTCCGTTTCTGCACACGAGTCTCATCAAGCTTCTTGTTGGTCTTGCTGGCGATAAAAATTCCAACAGCAATAAGACCCAGCATATTTGCGTTTCGCAAACTTGAATCAAGATAAGAAAAAGTACAAATGACATGACCGAATTTTTGGTACAGCCACACCGCTAATCCATTTGGTTAAAAAAAGCGCGTATCTCTTCCTCTGTCACCACTTTATTTTGCTCTGCAAATGGTCGAAGGAACTGGGTAAGCTTGTCCTTAACCTTTTCGTACGCGTGGACCCCAGATATCGCATTTTCAACGGGCATCTGGCTGAGGTTGCGCAGACCCAGCTCAAAGATGGACGAGTCGTCATCCTCGTCCTCAGGGGGTTTGTAAACCGCGTCTTCCAGGTACAGATATGTGTGTATTTTGAGCAGCTGTGTCAACGGCTTTAATTCTGGCCGATCCGTGGTAATTATATTTTGCAGCTGCTCTTTGTAGTCTTCTCTGAGAAAAATGGTGTAACTAGGGTCTGTGCGCTGTTTCTTGGCCTTTTCGGGTTCGCAGTGGCGGACGAACGATATCGTTTCGCATTCCAGCTGCTTGGAGAGAAGGTCCATCTCGGGTTTGTATTTCTGCACGCACTTCCAGCAGATGATGGTGTCAAAGGTGTCCAGATCAGGGAATCCGGGAAGCGGAAGCACCTCGGGCTGATCTCTGTCCTTCTGGTCTTCCTGGGCGTCCAGACCGGGCTCCGATAGCTGCTCTAGCTTGTTTTCACTGTCCTGTTTGATTTTGCGTCTCAGAACATCGCCTGGTCGCATGCCCATTATACACTCCTCGTGAAACCAGTCCTCCCCACAAACGTCACCAAACGCGCATTGGAACATGTTGCTATCGTCCGTGGGATCATACGACTTGCTACAATCGCAAAAGGTGCCAGAGTAGTTGTGATTGTACTTGTTCGTGCTGGACGGAATGTCCACTGTCAATTGATCCTTGTTGATGGTAAGTTTCTTGTTGATGGATGTCCTCAGAGAGCAGACGCCGTACTTTTGAGTGCGCTCCGTGCCACAATCGCACGTAAATTGTCTTTTGGCAAAGAGCTCGACCAGATCGTGGGACGTGTGGCATTGGATCGAGCACGCATAGCAAGCACCAACAGACTGTCCATTCTGGCGAGAGCACGTCAAGCAGGCATACACCTGTTGTCTGATAGGCCCCAGCGAGTACGTGCACACCTTTGGGTCGTACGGCATCAGTTCGCGTGCCTCTTTTTCCAACCTCACCTGTTCATTGATATACTCCTGTGCAGTTATGAAAGACATAAAAAATTAACACAAAACAAAAGAATTTAGAGGAAAAAAATAAATCATTAATAAAAGTATGCAGGCTCTAACGACGCTGGTGTATTTCCTGTTCTTCTTCGTTGTCAAAGGAGACTTTTTCCAGAACTTCTTTGGTAATCGGCCGGCACCAGAACAGTTTGACTATCAAAACAAGCAGTTGAACTCTGATTGTTCGCAATATCTGTGTCCAGAGACTTTTGCTTGCGTGGCAAATGCGTGGGAGTGTCCGTGTCCGTTCCCCGACTCGCAGCAGAAGTGCATGCTCGGAAAGAAAGATTACATCTGCATAGCCAAGATGGACAAGGCAGACCTACATGGATTCGAGGGAGAAGTTAGAGATTGTAAATGGGTGGAAAAACATTGGAAAGAGTAGTGGTTCATTAATTGCATTATTCTCTTTCGCGTCCCGGCGACCAGCGACGGAAGGAGATCTCGTCAAGAGAGAAGCTGCTAAGCAGCGCGAAAATGTCGGATTTGGAACTCAGCTGAGCGATCTGCGCGTCATAGTCCGATGGCGGCTTCACATACACAAGAACAAGCTTTTTCTTGACAGATCCAACAACACGACTCAACGAACACGTGTCTCGCCATGTGTCGGGAGCTGAGATCTTGACAGCGTACTGCGAATGCTGGAAAACAGGACCGCGCTCGTACAGAATGTAATCGCACGAGAACTTGAGTCCTGGTTTCACCACCCATCCAAGCGAGCGATAGTGATAATAGACAAGAAAACGTGTGCAGAAATCCGGACTCGCAAGCGTCCGGAAGAGCTCCACGAAATTCTTTTGAGTTTTAACGCATCCAAGTAGTTGTAGAAACAAAACTTCCTCCGGCATCAGCTGTAGAAACTCCAACTGAGGGACATCGCCCTTCACAACCAGAGACGCGTCCTCGGGACGAAGTATCTGGACGTTTTGAGGCTCCTCCACCCGCAACTGGCTTCTTTTGAGCTCCAACTCCTGCAACCCAGACGCATCATTTTTTCTCTTATAAAAATTTTCAAGCTCGTCGAGCTGTTTGCGTTTTTGTTTAAATTGGGCTCTGGCTTTTCTACGGCGCGCCACCATTTCCTCGTCACTGTAAAGCGCACCAGTTCCAAGAACGCGGCGTCTTGTCCGCTCTAACCAGGTGGGTTCACTTCGAGAGTAAACTCCCTTCCCAAAAAAACCTCGGTCCCATAGCAGCATCATGTCTGATCCATAGACGCGAAACTCCTCGTCGACAATAGGCTTATATGTCCAGTACTGCCAGCTCATCGACAGAAGCGCTACTAGCCACCCAACAGGACTCACAGAGGAAACCCCCACGGGCAACGGATTCTTGTACCTTTCGGCGTTCCTGACTTTCTTCATGACATAATCTGTGTGGTTAGTACTCAGATACCGTTGTAGTCTTTGAGAAATCGTGCTCTCAGGAGTCAAGCAACAAAGATTATCATCAGGGTACTTACGAAGAGGAAATAATAAATAGTGAAGTTTTTTTTTGTTGAAAAACTAAATTTGGGAAGGTAGCCAGCCAGCTGATGTATGGCAAAAATTGTTTTTTGCGTATCAAAACTCTTTGTAGAGCAATAAGTTACACGAGGTCATCCAATGTGTGGCATGTTTGGAGAAACAGTCAAGATACAAGACATGGTACTGTGAGATTATGTGTGTTATTTTGGAAGCCTTAGCTGCAGGCCAGCTTCCACTTTGCTATATTGCTGACTTAGCTCAGTTGGGAGAGCGTCAGACTGAAGATCTGGAGGTCCTGAGTTCGATCCTCAGAGTCAGCAATTTTTTTTGTTATTTGAATTTGTCACGATTTATCACTGAATTTATCACGGAATTTATCATTTTTTTCTTATCATGACTGGTGAGAACAGGTTAGAATTTCCGCATCTGGTCGAGGCCTTTCGCCAGACTTTGGACGTTGGCAGGGTGCTGGACACCAACGATATCGACCACATTGCTCTCATGAAACTTATGGCACGGTACACTTCGAGCTCGTCGGACTGGTCCAAGTATGCTTTTGAGGACCCTAATATTTCATACACCAGAAACGGTGTGCAAGATTTCGGTCCTAACGGGAATTTACTCCTTCTGGTGTGGAACCCTGGCTGCGGGTCAGTCATTCATGACCACGCGGGAGCCCACTGCGTGATGAAAATTTTGAGCGGTGAGCTGACCGAGGAACTGTTCGAGGAGGAATCTTTGTCACCTATAAAAACCAGCGTCTACTCAGAAAACGACGTGACACACATCCAGGACACCATCGGACTTCACCGGGTCATTAACAATACACAGAAGCCTGCTATCAGTCTGCACCTGTACACTCCTCCGTACGCCAAGGTGTACGGATGTAACGTTTACGAAAACGGCAAGAAAAAGCACGTTGAGCTCGACCTGTACAGCGACAAGGGTGTTCTTAGAGATAGAAAAACTCCAGTATTAAAGAAAGGTTAATAATCTACATAATCGAATTTGCTGCGAGCGACGCAGATACCATACGTCTCAATTGCTGACTCCACGGACCCAGTACTCGGCCTTACTTCCTTCTGTTCCGTAGACTTTTTTCTCCAGTCTGTTGATCTTGATGCTCATGCGGTACTCCTGTCTCTGATATTCCTGTTTCTTTTCTTCGAGTTTATTTTTCGCGTACTCCAGCTTGTCCAGCTCGACAGAGCGCTCCATTTTGGGCATGATGGTCTCCAGAAATGCGAGCTCCTTGCCTATTTTGTACGCTTTTTTGGCCAGCTCGTCCTTGCTCCTCACCATCTCTGCCAGATGCTGCTCCTCGGGGAGCTGCACCTTCTTGCTCGCGGTGAAGTGCGACGAGACCCTCACAGGGTATGCTTCCGGGTCTCTGTTTTTGGCCACCACCAGAATGTCGTCCGTAGACACGTCTGTTTCATTGGTTGTCTCGGCCACCATTGAATCCACCGTCTCCGCGGTCTCGTCAGCCAGGTCCGACACAGACCCGTTAAACTTGTCGTACTCGAGCTCTAAATCGGAAAACATGTTTATTATTATTATTTAATTATTTTTTTCGCGTTACACTGTGGTGCTTAGTGTCACGGTCGCAACAGTGACAGTCATAGTTAGAGTGGTGGTAGCAGACTCCGAGTATGTGTCGTCGGCGTCCTCGTAGAACACGTAGCACGTTCCGTTGGCCGTTTCGGTGGCGTACGGAGTGTAAGAGGCGAGGCTGGACGGCATGGTGGTGACCAGTGGCAGTGTTGTGCTTGTGGTGACGGCAGAGGACGACTCTGCAGCGGCGGTCTCGGCGACCACCGAGGACGTGGTGCTCGAGCCCTCGACTTCTCCAAGCATCACCAGGTCAGTGGTAGAATCCTGTGCCGAGGTAGAGCTAGAGCTAGAGCTGGAGCTGGAGCTAGAGCTGGTGCTCGAGGAGGACTCTATGCTGGAGCTGGTGCTCGTGGTAGCCTCAACGGAGCTCGTCTCGACAGGCGTATCAGTTACGCTGGCGGAGCTGGCCTCGACGGTGGTAGCAACAACAAGAGAGCTGGAAACAACCCCGTTCTCAGTAACAGCAACCTCGTACGAAGTCTCGTAGGTCACCATGACCACACTTGTCTGGGCCGGCTCTACAGTGCTGGTGTATATTTTCTCCAGCATGGTGTAGACCTGGCCGTCAACAGTCGTGGTGATGGTGTTCTCAATGGTCTCTGCCGCACGCTTCTCACGCACAGGCAGTCCGAGAGCAGAGACAAGTAACAAATATAAAGCAGGAGTCTTGAACAGCATAAGGAGTGACTGTAGTTAGTAAAAAAGAACGACTGGAGACTAATGTCCACACTGCACCATATTTATAGTGCGAGTGGCTAGCTCTGGGTTGCCCTGTTGGGCGATTTAGCTTGAATAAAGCGTGCTAAGATAATGGAACTATGCCCAAACAGGAATGGCATGGACCCCAAAATGAGCTACCAGATGGCTAGTTCACATTATTTCTGTTTCCGGAATGCGGTGCAAGGGTGCTAACACGGGACTATTTTTTAGGGCGCTCTGGAAATCCGCGCATCGCCGCAGGGTTACCCGGCTCGGCAAAGTCCAAGCTCCGAAAAAGCCTTATCGGGTCTAAATCTGAGGCTGTGCCGAGGTTTCGGCTGTGAGTGCTAAATCCCGATGGCACCCTCAGCACGGAAACTTGTGTATCATCGGCCAGTAGTGTGTAACAATTTCTGTCAGTTTTCTAAAGTGTGGTGTGGGGTTCAAGCAATGTGATGCTGGCCCAGACGTGTTCCAGACCTAGTTGTGCCAAGGGCGGGGCGGCAAGTGCCCAGGGGGACCACCGGACTCACAAAGGGTTCAACATGGTTATCTGCTTACCTCAGACACCAAGTTATGTCACCTGTACAAAAGCGGCAGTAGAGGTACAAGTGGAGCCATCGGCGTCACCTAATCTGCCACAATCAGCTCACAATAACTTTCGAACCGAACTGACTTTTTTCCTCACCTTTCAAAGCAGGAAATCATCACCAGGTTCAGATTTATTCGCATTGTTCCCCGACCGGGGTAGAAAAGAGGGGAGACTGGAGGGGACCGCGCAGCACAAAATTTTCCCTACTTAACACAGAGACCTGTCTTATTTCGATGTATCAAGTACACATTTTACCGCGCGTACCTTTGGGTCGATAAAGCGTGTTTCGGACATACTTTTTTTTATGTCTCAGATGTGTGTTTAGTTTACGTGCAAAATGCCACACATCACCCAACCGAAATATCCATCTTCCCGTGCTACGCCTGATGTTCGTACAGAACATAAGCGTATTAAATGCGCTCTCCTGCAATAGTTTTATGCTATAAGCAGATTCCCTTGCAATTCATCCCTGCCCCCTTTGATAAAATTTTCGCCCTACAATTGCTGTCTGTTGGGATATACATAATAGGTTATCCTGATTTGAAAGACCTAAGGCAACAAATACGGAAATAATTTGTTTTTGTTGCAGCACTCATGCAATATTGGAATCTCATCCCTCCATAACGCTATATTTGCTTATATTAAATTCTGTCTCCGCATCAGCCTGACACTCACTTAAATACTTCTCTCCTCGCCCACCTCGCGTTTCCCAAAGTTTCTCAATAGAATACTATTGCCCGCCCATTTACGCATAATTCAGATGCCATATTTGGGCCCTAGATCGTTCGAAACAGCCCCTTTAACATCCAACAACCTTGCTTATTTGAATGACCGGCTTTTGGTTGCCCACCAGGCCCAAAGCGTTTCTTCGGACTCCAGCCTGGCATCGTCTCCGGAACACACACTATCCATCCTGACGCCATTTTCCACCATCAGCAGTGCCAGTTCGTTGACGGACTTGATACAGTCTTCGGCTGGTCTGGGAGACAACTCCGACAACGACGACAACCACACAGTTGTTTACGAACATGACAACACTTCAAGCGCCTCCATCTCCACCATAACCGAGCTCAAGCCAAGCCTGCTGCGCAAAAAATCGGGAGAACTGGTGAAGTCCTCCCTCAAATTGCCTTCTTTGAAGAGGTCCAGTTCCATGCCGAACGCCAAATCCGTGAGATTCGCCAACCGTCTGGAGGACATCAAATTCTTCAATAAGCTAGAGAGACCACTAGCGGTCTCAGCGGAGACCTCGCCGGTGGGTTCGCCGCCCCTCATCGCCGCCTGGGACCTGGAATCGTCAGACGATGACGAGTTCGATTCTTCTAGCCTGGACAATACAAGTGACTACTGGGAAGTCATCCGCAACGACGTTCCCCACCACCGCAACTTCCTCAACTTTAGCAAGTTCAACTCGGGCAAGCCAATCATACTTGAGAGCCTGAAACTAAGCTCCTCAAAGGATTCTATCATAGGCTTCGTATACGTCCGTAATGTCGGATACGAAAAGAAAATCCTCATTAAACTTACATATGATGACTGGAATAGTTTCGTGGAGATCGATAACGCCAACTACATATCGTCAAATCACATCTTCCGGTACCTGGAAAGCGGCGAAAGCTACGACAAGTTCTCTTTCATCATCAAACTTCGCAATTTGGGCCATTTCAAGACGCAGATGGATCTGAAGTTCTGTATCAAGTATCAGGTCAATAACATAGAATACTGGGACAATAACGACTCAAAAAACTACACAGTTTCACTCAGGAAAGTCACTCACAAAGGCATCCAACGCCCAAGCCTGTCCAAGAATTCCGATCTGGACGACATTAAATTTAAATTGAAGACCAACTCAAACTTCAACGACTCATTCTCATCCTCATTCAACTTTGAACCACGGAACTCAAAGCACTATTTATTACGCAAAATCAATTCCGACTCCTCCATTCCTACTCTCAGCTCCATTGCATCATCCACAACATTGCAACCATCTGCTACAGCCCAGGAAAACTCATTCTCCTCATCCATCCCCAAAAGCTTGTCCACATCGGGCGATTCTTTGTACCACAAACTTATTGAAAACTATTGCTTTTATGGTTCCCCCTCACATCACATCAAGGGACACGAATCTGGCTTCGATCACCTAGATTCCTTTTGCCTGAGCTAATCACCAAAGTCTTATTATCATTCATTATCAATATTTTGGCTACATGTACTCTTACTGTCTTACGCTCCTGATCTATTGGATTTGCTAA
Organism: Ogataea thermomethanolica; assembly: GCA_030674565.1. Taxonomy (NCBI): domain Eukaryota; kingdom Fungi; phylum Ascomycota; class Pichiomycetes; order Pichiales; family Pichiaceae; genus Ogataea; species Ogataea thermomethanolica. The sequence goes on from JAKTYW010000010.1 coordinate 161,017, forward strand.
AATTGCCTGCTCAATTTTGCTGCTGAATTGTACAATACGACTTGTGTTGAATTATAGGATAAGTTTAATCATTTTATCGGGTGTCACAACACAATATTCGTCGCAACATTAATTAAATTAATATACTAATACACATTATATCATATTTTACCCGGCTGTACTTTGCAACTCAAACTCCAATTATTTTTATATTGAAAATCATTTTTTGTCTGTAGCGTTACTCATGGTTGACGAATTAGTCACATTATTTTCCCAGATCGGGTTCCAGGAAGCGAAAGCGCGCGAAATCCTGAAGAATCAGAAGGTGGCTTCTTCATTGGCCCACCTGATCCATCTCTGTGGAGACAATGTCCAATGGGACAAGACAAAGAACACATTGATTCACCATCTTGCTACTCTTCTCAAAGGTGACCAATTATCCCACGAGAAAAACATAGTTGACGCTATTATGGACGGCCGTCTGTGCTCTACGTTGCAGGTTACGGAAGCCCACAAATATGTCAAGTCTGTTGGAGATGATTTCAGCGAGAAACAAATGGAAGACAAATCAGGTGTGGGAATTAAAGTGACCGAGGAGGATGTCGAAAATGCTATCAGGAAGTATATCGAGTCTATCAAGTCTGAGTTCCTTGAAAAACGATACAAGATGGTTCCTAACATGCTGGGTAGCGTGCGAAGCTTGCCCGAATTGAAATGGGCATCTCCTGTGATGTTCAAGCCTACAGTCGACAAGTTGGCCTTGGAATATCTCGGTCCAAAGGACGAAAGAGATGTTGTTAAGAAAGAGAAGAAGAAGAAGGAGCCTTCCAAGTCCAAAACAGAATCCAAGGAACCTGAAAGAAACATGTTCTCCGAAGGTTTCTTGGGCGACCTGCACAAACCTGGAGAAAACCCCCAGAAATGGCCAGAGCTCATGGCTGAACATTTGAAAGCCACAAAGGGAAAGGTTTTCACCAGATTTCCACCTGAGCCTAATGGGTTTTTGCATATAGGTCATTCCAAGGCTATCATGGTTAATTTTGGATATGCTAAGTATCACGACGGTGTTTGCTATCTCCGTTACGATGACACCAACCCAGAAGCTGAGGAGCAGGTTTACTTTGATTCGATTCTCCGTTGCGTGAAATGGCTTGGATACGAGCCTTGGAAGATAACCTATTCGTCTGACTACTTTGACCAGCTGTATGACTTGGCAGAGAAATTGATTTCTTCTGGATATGCCTACGTGGACCATTCTACTCCTGAAGAGATCAAAGCCCAAAGAGGTGTCAGACCAGATGGAACTCCTGGTGGAGAGAGAACACCATCTCCTTGGAGAGAGCGTCCAGCAGAAGAGTCTTTGGCAGAGTTTAGAAAAATGAGAGACGGATTCTATGCTCCTGGAAAAGCCATCTTGAGAATGAAACAGGACATCTATTCTCCATCTCCTCAAATGTGGGATCTCATAGCTTACAGAGTCCTTAATGCCACCCACGAAAGAACCGGAGATAAGTGGAAGATCTACCCAACGTACGATTTCACTCACTGTTTGGTTGATTCCTTTGAGAACATCAGCCACTCTCTGTGTACCACTGAGTTCTATTTGAGCAGAGAGAGTTACGAATGGCTTTGTGACGTTCTACACGTTTACAGACCTGCCCAAAGAGAGTACGGACGTTTGAACCTGACAGGAACAATCATGTCCAAGAGAAAGATCGCCAAATTGGTGAACGAAGGATTTGTGCGCGGATGGGATGATCCAAGACTGTATACTTTGGAATCATTGAGAAGAAGAGGTGTTCCACCTGGTGCCATCTTGAGTTTCATCAACACATTGGGTGTGACAACTTCCACCACCAATATCCAGACTACTCGATTTGAAAGTGCTGTGAGAACGTATCTTGACCACACTACCCCAAGATTAATGATGATCGAGCATCCATTAAAGGTGGTGATAGATAACCTGGACGATGACTATGAAGAGCTCGTGGAGATTCCTTTCAAGCCTGGCTCCCCTGAATTTGGCTCCAGAAAGGTGCCATTTACCAAGACCGTGTACATTGACAAGTCGGATTACAGAGACACCATCACCAAAGATTACTTCAGACTTGCTCCTGGCCAGCCTGTGGGATTGATGAAAGTTCCATTTAATATCAGTGTAAAGAGTGTGGAGAGAGATGAGGCTGGTCAGCCTACTGTGATCCACGCAGAATACCTGAACGACGAATCTCAGCACAAGAAACCAAAGACTTATATCCACTGGGTTCCTGAATCTAAGAAATACAATTCTCCAGTCAAGATTAGTGAAGTGAGAATCCACAACCAGCTATTCAATTCTGAAAATCCTTCTGCTCATCCTGACGGATATTTGGCCGACATCAATCCAAATTCAGAAGAAATTTTGACCGATGCTATCATCGAGCCAAGCTTCCACGAGATTGAATCCAAATCCCCAATGAATATGCCATTCACCAATCCTCAGTTCAACATCAAGGAGGAGTCTGGAAAGGAGACCGTGAGATTCCAGGCCCTGAGAGTGGGCTACTTCTGCCTCGACAAAGACTCTGACGATAAGCTCATTTTGAACAGAATTGTCACCTTGAAAGAAGATTCTGCCAAGGATTAAGTAATCAATAAATTTTTAAAGAATAATTTTGAATTTTTTTGGAATTTTTTTTATACCTGATCCTTCTATGTCTGTCTCTGTCTTGCAAGACTACGTTGACGATAGCGTGAGTTTTGAGTCTTTTGATCTAGATGCACGTTTGATACAGGCTATTAACAAGCTGGGATTTGAAAATCCCACTCTGATTCAGACTCAAACCATCAAATTATCTCTCGAAGAACGTAAAGACATTATAGCCAGAGCTTCTACTGGTTCCGGAAAAACAGCAGCTTATTGCATTCCAATTATACAGTCGATAATATCTTCTTCCGATGGATTTGAGGGAGTTCAGGCATTGATTCTGGTTCCTACAAAGGAGCTGAGCAACCAGGTAGCTGAGTTTTTATCCCAATTGACAGTTTACTGTGGAAGATCTGCTCGTGTGCTGAACCTCAACGACAATGTCAGTGAGCAGATTCAAGGCCAACTGCTGAACGAGAAGCGAGAAATCATTGTGAGTACTCCAGCAAGACTCATCAGTGTTCTAGAGAAGAATAAAAGTGTTGATCTGGCCAACCTTAGGTTTTTGGTGATCGACGAGGTCGATTTAATGGTCAGTTATGGATATAAGGACGATTTGAACAAGCTGGACGAGTTTATGGGCATGAAGGCAAACACACAGGTGTTCTTAATGAGTGCCACCTTGAATGATGAGGTGACGGAGCTCAAGGAAAAATTCTGCAACAAGCCAGCGATTCTGAAATTAGAGGACGTCGACAGCGACAAGAAGAAGCTCACACAGTACTACATTAAGACAAACGAATTTGACAAGTTCCTTCTGGTGTATGTCATTTTGAAGCTGGAGCTGATCAAGGGTAAAATTCTGCTTTTTGTGAATGATCTAGACCGTGGCTACAAGCTGAAGCTTTTCCTCCAGAACTTTGGAATCAGATCGTGTCTCCTTAATTCGGAACTTCCGGTGAACTCTCGTCTGCATATTGTTGAGGAATTCAACAAGAACGTTTACAACCTACTGATAGCCACGGACGAATCGAACCAGGAAGGAAACTCGAAGGACTTTGGAGTTTCTCGTGGTGTTGATTTTAAGAACGTGGCATGTGTGCTGAACTTCGATTTGCCTACCTCATCGAAGACATATGTGCATCGTATAGGACGTACTGCCAGAGGTGGAAAGAGCGGAATCTCGCTCTCCTTTGTGGTTCCTGCCAAGGAGTGGGGCAAGCACAAGGCTTCGAGTCTGGCTTCTGCAAAGAAGGACGAGAAGGTTTTGACTAGAATTGAGCGCTCTCAAACCAAACTCGGGTTTGAGTTAAAACCATACCAGTTCAACATGAAACAGGTGGAAGCCTTTAGATACAGAATGGAAGACTCGTTCAGATCCATTACTCGTGCTGCTGTGCGAGATGCGCGCTTGAGGGAAATTAAACAGGAGCTGATGGCCTCAGAAAAATTGAAGCGCCACTTTGAGGAAAACCCACAGGACTTGTCTACGCTTCGTCATGACAAGGACCTGGCCAGTGTTCGTGCTGATGCTCATTTAAAAAGAGTTCCTACCTACCTGCTACCAGAGGGAGCCAGACCAGAGGAAAAAAAGCTCGGGTTTGTTCCGTTCAACAAGGCCAAGAAGGGGCGTGGGAGAAAAAGGGGCAAGAAGACGGACGTTCTCAAAGGTGTCGGTAAGAGAAGAAGAACATAAAATGTTAGAACACAATTTAGTCGTCCCCCACTTAAAATAATTAAAGTGAAATGTAAAATTAAAATCAATCCCTATATTTAGTTTTATTTCTCGTTGACTTTTTTTCGTGTCTTGTTTTTACCATGGCTAAGAAATTTGTCAAATCGGCAGCTCCTGCGGCCGATTCTACCGCAGAACTTCGCACAGCTGCTGGTCCGCAACGAACATACATTTACTCGACACTGGACCCAAAAACCCTGGCTCGTCGTCGTGTGTCCTCGGGCTCGGAGAGAATGCTTGTCCTGCTGCTGGCCGTTTTCTGTGCTGTGATTAGAATGCGTAACCTTGAATTTCCTGATTCGGTGGTGTTCGATGAGGTCCACTTTGGTGGCTTTGCCAGAAAGTACATCCTGGGCCGCTTTTTCATGGACGTCCATCCCCCATTGGCAAAGCTGTTGTTTGCAGCAGTGGCAGCGTTTGGTGGCTTCAATGGTCAATTCGAGTTTGCAAAGATTGGTGACAAGTTTCCTTCAGAGGTCCCATACGTTCTGATGAGACAGATGAGTGCATTCCTTAGTGTGGGCACAGTCGTTCTCATGTACCTGACCCTCAGAACTACTGGGTGCAGACCATTAGTGTCCTTCCTCACGTCTTCCCTGTTGGTTCTCGAGAGCGCAAATGCTACAATCTCGAGGTTCATTCTTCTTGACTCGCCGCTGCTGTTCTTCATTGCCGCTGCTGCCTACTCATCGTCCAAACTCAATGTCGAAATTCCTTTCACCATGAACTGGTGGAAATCATTGATTTTGACAGGTGTCAGCTTGGGACTTGCTTGCTCCTCCAAATGGGTGGGTCTATTCACATTCGTCTGGGTGGGAATATGCAGCCTGATTAAACTTTGGTTTTCCATCGGAGACTTGACTTATTCTGCTAAAAGCATCATCAGCCACTCGGTTGTGAAATCTTTCTTCCTGTTGAGCATTCCAGCACTAATTTACCTTGGTTCATTCATGATCCATTTGTCATTACTCCGCTATGAGGGTGACGGTGCTGCTTTCTTGTCCTCAGCTTTCAGAATTTCCTTTGAAGATTCGACTGTTCCTAGAACCACTCTTGCCGACGTGGGTGTTGGCTCCATTGTCACCTTGAAGCACGTTGCCACGAACGGTGGTTACTTACATTCTCATAACAGTCTGTATGAGGGTGGTTCTGGACAACAACAGATCACCCTGTATCCACACCTGGACGAAAACAATAACTGGTTGGTTGAGCTATATAATGCCACAGAAGAACCAACATCTTTCGAGCCAATCACCGATGGAACCAAAATCAGACTTCACCACATTTTGACCCACAGAAAACTGCATTCCCATGATGTTCGTCCTGCTGTTTCCGAGATCGACTGGCAGAACGAGGCCTCGTGTTACGGATACGAGGGATTTGAAGGTGACGCCAACGACGACTTTGTGGTGGAGATCGTGAAAGACAAGTCTGTGTTGGGCGAAGCTCAAGAAACTGTGAAGGCTATTGACACCATCTTCAGACTTAGACATGCAATGACCGGTTGCTATCTCTTTTCGCACGAGACAAAGCTTCCAAAGTGGGGCTTTGAACAGCAGGAAGTGACCTGTGCCAGCCAGGGAATCAAGCCGCTTTCCTATTGGTATATCGAGCAGAACGAGAATCGATTCCTTGATCCGGCCACTGCAGAAAAGGTGTCATACAAGCAACTCTCATTTTTCCAAAAGCTTGCTGAACTTCACAGCAGGATGTGGAAAATCAATCAAGGACTCAAGGCTGCTCACACGTACGAGTCCAGACCAGAGTCCTGGCCATTTTTGCAAAGAGGTATTTCATACTGGAAAGAAGACAACCTCCAAGTCTACTTGCTTGGAAACCCTGTCGTTTGGTGGCTTTCGTCATTCCTGTTTGTTCCATTTGGAATATTTGTTGTTTTCAACATCCTCAAATGGCAACTAGGCTTCTCTCTTCCTCAGGACCCTGTTGTCTACAATTACAGTATCAATACCCTACAATTCCTCATTGGTTGGTTCATTCATTACTACCCTTCATTTTTGATGGACAGACAGTTGTTCTTGCACCATTATCTACCTGCTCTTTACTTTGGAATACTGACTTTGGGCCAGACATTTGAAGTGATTTACTCCTCGCTGTTCAAGAACAGAAAGTATGTTGCTCTCGTGTTGTTTGTGGCTATTTTCTTTGGAGCTGCTCGTCTATTTGTGACTAATTCTCCAATCATCTATGGATCTTCTTGGACCCAGTCTGCCTGCGAATCTTCCAAGATGCTTGGATGGGATTATGACTGCAGCATTTACCCGTCTACCACTTTGTCGCAGGCTGAAAGTTTGAAAGACGAGCTTTAAGTATATAGTGAAATTGATACACAATTTTAAAAAGCTTGAAATATTAATTTGTTAGGATTGGCTACCACTATTAATTGTTTTCCATACAGGTCGTTCAAATATCCATACACAATTTTCATGACTTTTTGGCATCAATCATTTCACGCAGTTGGGAGATTTCCTCGGGACTGGTACGGCAGCATCCGCCAATAATCCCTATTCTTGGAAAATCAAGACACTGACTAACAATGTTCACAAATGCACCTTTCTGACCATTCCACGCCATATTGGTGGCGTCGTAGACTTCACCCGAGTTGGGATACACTATCAGTTCCAACCCAGTGAGATTTTTGGTGGAGCTGAGAAGCTCATCAAAAGCGGCTACCGCCTGAAGTGCAAGATCGACTTTGCAACAATTCACACCGATCGCAACCAAATGCTGATCGGAGTTTGCATCAAGCCATTTGACCACATCAGACAGCGACGTGCCGTCCACAAGTCCATTTTGGTCGACGCTCATGCTGAGGTACCAAGGCTTTTGACCGCTGGCGGTGAGCTCGCAGATCGCCTTGATCTCGGTGAACGAGGGCACAGTCTCGAAGGCTATCAGGTCCACTTCCGCACAGCTTTCAAAGAAGTTGAAGCGTGGCTCGTGGAACTGTTTCAATTCGGCGACCGTGATTTTACCGTAATCGCCAGTATACTCCGATCCGTTGGCCAGGTACGCCCCATAGGGGCCACACGAACCAGCAATCTGAATTTTGCGAGTGCCCGCATACTCAGCGCAAGCATCTGAACAAAGGTCCACCGCCCTCTGATACAGTTTGCGCGGGTTTAGACCTTGTGGTGTTATATTGCTGTCACATAGTTGGTAAGTAGCTGTCAGAATTATATCGGCCCCGCTTTTGAGATAGTCGAGATGAACACCCTTCACCACCTCAGGGCAGTCGAGCACCGCCCTTCCCGACCACAGACCTCCAGAAACGTCGACTCCGCGTTTCTCCAATTCTGTTCCAAGCGCCCCGTCCAAAAGTAACATGACTTAAAATATTTTAATTCGATAAATTAATTGATTATTTTTGTAATGTACAAAAAGATTGATCTGGACTCGCTCCCCAACGAGATCGACAGCTCGATCAATCTCGAGGAATTATGGAGCAGAATTTGCTCTCTTGTTCACGACTTTGTTGCGGACAATGAGCCGCAGTCTGTGCTTGGTAAAATCCAGACTTCTGGGTCGGTTCTACAGCAGCTCGCCTTCTTGGAGTACATAACGCGGCTGGAACACTCCAATGGTCTCACCGAAACAACCAAGCATGATATGCAAACTCAGATAACCAAATTGTTACCCAGGATCGACGTCCAGCTCGTTTTCAGCAACGACGCAATTCTGTTTGCGCTCCACGCCCTGCTACAACGGTTTGCTGAGATGTGCGATTCCGCAGTGCTCGAGTCACACAGATTTTTGCAAAGAGCAGTCCAGGAGTCGTGTCTGGAAACATCGTTCAGTTGCATTCATCATGTAGTGGTGTCCCACTTATATCGCGCACAGAAATTCGAAGAGATCGCTAGCTTGGAGCCGGGATTTACCAGCCAGACGAGGATCGACCCCAGATACTTAACAAAAGCTGATATTTTTGATACATACTTGATTTTGGCCAAATCGCTAATGAATTCGGCATGCTATAAAGTCGCTCATAGACAATTCCAGATTCTGTTCAAAATGCCGGTAGCCAGATCGCAGACATCTATTCAAGATCTTGTGCAGGCTTACACAATCAATCTCGTTCTTCTGGACATCCCTAGAGATGCGAACGTGGAAAAGTATGGAGGGTTCCTCAGCCACCCGTGCAGTCTGCTGATGCACAGCTACCACACTTGTCAGCCAACTAGTTTCCAGCAAATGGTGGACATTTTGGAAAAAACCCGTGCAGGTCTGGGTCCCAAAGTTTTCCAGGCTCTTCGAACCAAAATGCGACTCAAAATCTTCTCGATGAGCTTTGACCCATACAAAGTCATCAACAAACAAACCATTCTGAAAATCGACACCCAAAGTGATACAATACAATTCCTGGAGAGTAATGGTTATGGGATTGTTGGGGACGTCTTCGAATGCGCTAATCAGACTTCGCAGGACAAGTCCCTAGAAATGAAACCTTTGGTGGATTCTATAAATTCGCTGGACCGAATATTGGCGAGAACGAGACAAAGTGCTCAATTGAGAGAAGCTCAGCAGCTTAGGAAGCAGAAAAATGCTTCCACTTAATCCAACTCGCCATAAGTACCACGTCTTTTAGTGGTGTCGTATTTTCTAATAATGTTCTCCTGTCCCTCGTCTTGCGAAAATGCAAATCCACGCTGTTTCCGCATACGATGGACCTGTCTGACTTTTCGGATTGTTTTCTGGAATGACGAAAATCTTGGCTTGTGGTCCTGGATTTGATACTTCTGGATTTTTTGCACCTTGTGATAATACTCTGGGTTCCAGGTCCGTTTATAATATTTCCACAATAGATCTCTCAGCAGACAGAGAACAGGAACGATGATGATTGTCATCCAGTATTCTAACGCGCCAAAAATACGAGGAATGACACCCCAGTATTCTTTGGACACTCCCACGTGAGGCGCAATCGATCCATAAATTGGCAAAATCACAAGAAACAGCGCGAACGAACCTGGAATAGCCATTAAAGTGAACTTGGTCCACTGGGAGGAAATCAGGGCAGCTTTTCCCAATGCTGTCACCAAACAGGTGGTATAGATGGCAATACCAAAAGCCCAATGGTCCACAATGGTTCCGTTACTCAACTGATTTCCGTATTTGAAGATGTTGATCAACGCCACATAGATTATGGCGCTGTGGTAAAATCCGTTAACAGCCCAGGACCAGAAAATCTCGACATTGAAGAAATGTCCGGCTTGTCCAATTTTGTATAACTGGGGATATTGGTTGAGCATGTTGGCGTTGATATACTGATCAAAAATTCCGATCACCAATGGGGGCAAAACGAGAAAGATAACGTTGTATAGTGTCAGTGTCCAAGATTCCACCATCGACTGTCCGCTAAAACCACTGCTAAAGACGTACCAGAACTGCGTCATGTAGAAGGCAATGTTCTTGTAGAATGAATACAGAATGGCCAGAGAAAGGCGTTGATACGACCATGATCCGTGCACCAACAGTAGTCTTTTCAGGTACTTGAACTGGCCAATGGCAAAGTCTGCACTTCTGGCCGCTTGCATTCCTTCCATTCCACTAATTCCCACTCCAACATGCGCAGCTTGAATCATTGAAACATCATTTGCACCATCTCCTATAGCCAACAACAACGACTTCTTCTTACGTTTGACAAGTCGGACAACTAAGGCTTTCTGTAATGGAGACACACGACAGCATATGACCGCTTTACAGAGAACTGCGATTTCGAGTAAAATATCCTCAAGATCGTGCTCCAACGCGTACCCCAAGGACTTTCCATCGATGACTAGGGCCAAGGAATTCAAGTCATCCTGCGATAGCTGGTTGCTGCGCAAAATTTCCACTTTATCCAGCAGATTGTTGCGTGTATCGTGTTTTGTCTCCTCGTTGACAATCAACAAGTTCATATCCTCGCTCAAAAGCTTGCAACTCATTCCAATGTTAATTGCTGTTTCTTGTCTATCTCCGGTCAAAACCCAAACCTTGATTCCAGCTTCTTGAAGAACCTGTATAGTTTCAGGCACTCCGTCTTGTAGTTTGTCTTCAATTGCGGTAGCACCCAGCAAGAACAAATCTTTTTCAATTAGCTCAGCTGCGGAATCAAGCTTGTCAGACCGGTTTTCAAGACTGGTCGAAGCTTTGTTATAGATTTGCGACCATTCCTTGTATTCTTCCTCTGGAATCGTTCTGGTCGCAATACAAAGAGTACGCAAACCTTCCACAGCGAAATCCTCTAAATGCTTAGTGGTAGCGTCCACAAACTCAGAGTCCTCCGAAAGACGCGCGAGAATCACACTATCTGCACCCTTCACATACAAGCGGATCTTACCATCAGGGCATCTGAATATTGCACTCATTCTTTTTCTTGAAGAGTTGAACTCGCAGATGTTGAGCAGCTCGTACGTCAATTCCTGGCCATCGACCTTCATGCTAATGCTGGAAGGTTTGCGAACGTTGAAAACATAACCAAGCATAGCAGCACCATCCACCAAAGCTCCCTCGTCGGGGGACGCAGCCTGGTATTTGATTTTATCGCCTAAAACCTCAGGAATGACAGTGTGGCACGCAGCCAAAAGGGTCAAGAACTCATCAATAACTTTCTGATTTCTGTGCTGCTTGCGATCGATCTGCAATTGCTCAAAAGAATAGTATCCAACCTCTATTCCATCTTGGACAGTGGCCTGAGCATCCTCAGGAATCTGGGAAATATAGCATCGGCCTCCGATGGAACATGTCTTGAATTCCATGATGTTCCTGGTCAGAGTTCCCGTCTTGTCACTGAATATGTACTCGATCTGACCCAGCTCCTCAACCAAAGAAGAGGTCCGAACAACTGTAGGCGTGTCTGTTTCTTCATGGTACATGTCCAGATCAGACGCAATCAAATAAGCCTGATAATACTTGATGATTTCCACAGTGACAAACAAAGAAATAGGAACCAGGTTCGAGAATAAAATCCAGTAGGTCAGGATGTCTAGGAAAAACAGCTTAAACTTATTCGTTCCCTCCAGATACAGATATCCCAAATGGTTTTTCATCAAAGCGATATTCAAAATGTCTCCCAGCGAAGACACAATGGAAAGAGCCATAAGGATACCAAAAAGAGCAATCACTTGCAAATTGATGATTCTCTCAACGTCTGTTTTCTTGATTGGAGCAGCGGTGGCATTGCGCATCAGCTTCGTCTCATGGCCCGTAAAAACAACTATTCCTTGAATCCACACGGTATTTCTCAAACTGGCGCCTCTCAGTAGCAGTTGGTCTGGACTCAACGGGATCTCACGCCCATTCAGATACAGCGTACCCTCATACGTGTATAAACTGCTGTTGGGGCGCTCACTCAATATTTTTCCTTGACACCTCATCAGTTCGTGAGCAGACATGAGTCCTGCTGTTTCCTCTCTTGCCTGTTTAATTTTGAGATTGGTCTCACCGTCGAGGTTTGCCGTTTCAATATAGCACAGTCCTTCAGGCTCAGAAGAGCTCAGAAGAATCAAGTCTGCTGGAAACGGCTCCTCGCTATTGACCTTGACGATGTCTCCAACCTTGACATTGATCCACTTTTTTATCTCATACAGACCGGTCTGAGCATCCAGAACCTCAATTCTGGACCGGTTCAGCTCGTTATCCGACGAGTTTCTCTTTATATCCTCTGTGATTTCCTTGATGGCCGAGACAAGCAGGACAATCATCAACGTGCCGATGGTGGTGTATCTATTGGTAGGCGAGACAGAAGGCACCTGCTGTATGACGGATGTGAACAAGAAGAACAGGTTGGCGTACTTGCTGAACTGCTCAAACAAGAACTTCGGAATGAATGTGGCAAAGTTGTACTTGGTGGTACTGATGTGGTTATCGTAATACCCAAATCTCGCGTTTGTGCTGGCATCGTTGATGTATATTGTTCTTGGGCTGGTGTCGTCGTCGTCTTTGTTCTTGAAAAAGTACCTTCGTATGTCAAACACGTTCACAGCGTTGTTGGCGGCGTCTGCTGTGGGCTCACTGCGAGAAGGCTCGTTCGTGCCTTCGACATTATCGTATGCTGTTCTGCCCATCTTGGTTTTGATCTGATTGACGACTCCGCGCAGCCCGCTGGAGTCTGGGGCGCGGTAAGCCTCAGTGTCGTAGTCGCTAAAAACGTCAGAGTCGAACGGATTGTCGCGAGAGGCCGCGGCCACGTCGTCGTAATCGCTCGCCACGTTGGCAAAACGCGACGACGAGTGGTTCATTTGGGCCGGACTCGGATCCTCAAACGGATCATCCATGCTCTCGAGATCCACCAGGTCGACCAGGTCATTGGCCACCGTGTAATTGGTGGAACCGGACAAGTTATAAGATCCCTGGCCTGACATGGGAGATTAAATAAAATATAAAATTATCAGACAAGCCACTTTTACAATATACGTGCAAACCAAAACAAATATGGTTAACAATTATCCTACATGGCAAGTGATGAAGGGGCTTGTGTGCCCACCAAAGAGCATTGTAGCATTTCACTTTGCGCCGTATTCCAGCTAACGAAAGTAAAGCAGCGTGGTCACTACTGGTTCATTTTTTCTCATGTATTAAACAACATCTACCTGTTTATGCCTCGAGACTCAAACGGCCCTTAGGGTTGGTCACCTTCACGCCGATAGCCTTAGCACGAGCCAAAATCTCAACTCTGTTCTTAGCAGAGACGTTGTGGGCAATTTCAGCAGCGTAGGTCTTGGTGTGCATGATCAGACATTCCAAATCCTTGACGTTCTTCACCAAGAAAGCCTTGTGGCCAGATGGCATCATGTGTCTAGTCTTCTTGTTGGATCCATATCCGATCTTTGGCTCACGGATGGTACCTCTGAATCTTCTTCTGACACAAGAGTCAATACCCTTCTGTTTTCTCCAGTTCTCGGCCACTCTGTGGTATCTGTCGGAGTGGTGTCTCTTGAACTTCTTGGTGTGCTTCTTGACGATCTTTGGGTGTGGGAGCGATGCAGCCATGGTTGATGAAAAGATTATCGTAAAGAATAATTTATTTTCTTCTGAAAAATTTTCTAGCCCTAAACCCGGTCACGTGAAAATCCTAAGGAAAAAAAAGGTTTGAGCGCCTAGCCCAAAAACCTGGGTCGTACAAAAGGACAGTCGTCCCGTCGATCGTCCTCATGCATTATTTTATAGACCAGGATACCAAGTGCGAGCCGGTCCAGCCTTCCTTCGACACAGACGTGATCCGGCTGTACGGGCTGCAGCCAATTGCGCTGTCGCTGGCGAGACAGAACCCCGACGGCACCAAGGGTGTCAAATTGCGCAAATCGTACAAGAACCATGTCAACGACCTTCCAGGCAAACATTCGATTCCTACCGACAGAACGCTGTCACCGATCGTTTTCCGGCCTGAAAACCCCGATTTCGGGCAAGTCGAGCTCAAGCAGATTCCATTGGACCATCTCAAGTCACTGTTTTCTTTTGAAAAAAGCTCTATCAATGGGGTCCCTGGGTTTGACCCTTCAAGACTTGCCATCGACAACGTTGATTCGTCTACTAAGAAAGAGCGCAAAAGAAAAGGCACCCCTACGACTCCCGGAGAACACGACCAGAAGAAGAGACACGTTCAGGTTAACTTTACTTAATTCTTCAGTTTATGTCTCACGATCTTACCGAAATGCGCCCGCAAACATTGTATGATATATCGCTTAAGATGCCCCACCAAGTCGTCGAATCCCCACAACTTGTTGGAAATGCTCAGACAGGGCAACACCAACTTGAAGTTGGTGACGTTAAGCAGCTTTTTCAATCCCTTCGCTCTCAATGAAATGTGCAACACCACCGGCTCCATGTCTATGGACTTGAACCAAAAGAATTGGCTAGACCGACTCAGCATCAGCTGGGTAGATGTTTTGTCGTGTTTGACTGCGTCGTCCTCTGAGTCCTCAGTCTCCTCATTGATGCCATTGTCCCCGGAAATATACGTCAGCACTCGGTGACCAACAGCCTCTTCAAGACCAAGTCCAACTGGCGAGCACCGAACCGTTAAACTCTTGATGACCCGTATGCCCCCAACAGGCTCCTCCATAGTCCACGAGGCGTCGAGAAGATTGTCGGATTCCATGCCAGATAGAAGGTACGGAAAAATGGACTCATCCACATTTTTTGCCTGCAAGGACATCAGAGACAGCTGGTTTTTAGTCGTCCCGTTGGCCAGTTCGATCCGCTTAAACGTGCCGTTGTCGATTTCTAATTGCAAAAACGGAGAATTTTCGTCCATAAGATCCACTTTGATTGTCCCCACCTGGAGAATCCATTCGATTTCGTCGTCTTTCAGTCCACCTCCTTTGATCAGAACACGCATCCTTGTGTATAACTCCACCAGAAGTTTTGACCTTAATGGCGAAGGCTTGTCAATATAGTCCAACTGGTGATTGAGCTCTTTGATTCTGCTCACTGTGCTGTCAAGATTGTTAAAGTCTGTAAGCATCACCATCTCACGAATAGAGTTATCCAGTTCTTTTGATCGAGGCTCGGCGTACAAAAGAAGCTTATCAATCATGGAGTACAATGCATGCCATTGGTTGGAATTCAGTTTGGTTTCCAGATGCGCCATGTTGAACATCAATTTGTCTCTTTTGTTGTCTCCCACAAGTGCACTGATCTTGTCAAATCTCGCAAGAATGGAGGTCTTGGATAAAATCTTGTATTTTTCAAGAGGATCGGAGACGAAAACTGGCCAGTCAGAGTCTGCCCCATAAAATATGGCTCCGTCCTTTGTCACAGACTTGTCGATCAGATAGATATCAGTGTCCTTGAGAACCGAACCAAATCTGGTTTCTAGAGGTTTTGATTTAACGTTGTTCAGATCTTTTTCCTCGTTAATCGACACAACGCTGACGCTCAAATCAGGCGTTTTCAGGAGCACCAGGAAGTCGGACTCGTGGCTTTCGATAAACTGGATCTGAGGCTCGGTGATTTTCAGAAGCAGGTCATCACAAGCGATCAGTGAGCGCGCATTTTCAGATATATAGTGCAAGTCACGTTCCATGCTTTCGACAGTCAGATCCATATCAGTAAAGCTCACATTTTCGCTTCCAAAATCAGATTTCTGGGCCTCAAAACAGTTTTCCTTAGCCGCACGCAATGAGCTATAACTTCGATAATACGAGTAAGATTGACGAAACTGGAATCTCTGGAGATACTGAAGCACTTTGTTGCGCAATGCACAATTCCACTTCATTAAAGGTCGATCTGCCTCCACAACGTTGCTGAATTGATCAGACGCCTGACTCATCGAGTACGTGATTTCTGTGCAGTGAAAAAATGGCAGGTAATCCATTGCAACTGGGCCTAAAACCGCCATTCCCTGCTCTTCGAGATCGCGACGATCAAACCAACTGCGAAGATTCTCTGGGACTTGGTCGTCCTCACGATCTGTCGCGGAGGCGACCAACACTCTCACGTCAATGTTCTGAAACACCGCCTGTCCTGTATCGAATTTCATTTGCATCAACTGTACCTCTCGATCAAGAATTTCGTTCTTGAGCACCATTGGTTTTTTTCGCTGATACAGGTCCAGCGAAAATCTATCCATCTTTCCCTTGAACCCGACAGCTGACCGACCTTGGTTGTCGTCGATGTCCAGCCTGTATCCGTGGAAAATGTAAAGTGGTTGAACATCGAAGTTATACGAAAACGTCGAGAGATGGGCGCCGAGTTTGACCGACTCTGGCTTATTTTGGAATAAGACTCCGTTTCGAATCGGCAACGAGATTCCGTTACCGAACAGTCTGAACCATGCCACAAAATATGAAAATGTCACTGGCGTAATGTACAGAGCATTTGATTGGGATTTTGTTGTCAGGGAGAGACCCATATCGATCACGTCGGTTCGGAAGCCCGCATACGAGTCATGATCCTCAGCGCACGGAGGATGGCGCATCTGAACCAGGTAGTGGGGTTTGGGTTTCTGAGCCGAGTCTTTCAATTTGAAGTTGAATGTGAGTTTGAGCTCGACGTCGCCATGAATATAGACAGACCTCTTGAATGTTGTGGAATGCTTGACAGGCTCAAAAAAGCTGTCATTCAAATAGCAGCCAAACAGGGACGCCGACAATGGGTTGGCTTGCGAGCGAGAAAGAAACACAGGGCTTGCCGAGCACCAGCACGGGAGTTCGTTTTCTATGTGATTAGGGACCCCGAAGATGGTTTTTTGCGAGCGCACAACAATGAAGTCCTCGGGGTTGTTGTTGGGTGTATTCAGCTCTAGCTTGACGTTCTCCTTGAACACGAAAGAGAACCCCGCTGCTGGCCCGAGAATTTTGTAAGGGTCCATAGACCCCTTGATATTCACTCTCAAATCCGAATCAGTAGTCCAGTGAAGATTGATGTATCCGTGTAGAATGAGTCTGATTTTATCCCATATACCCAGCTTGGGACTGGGATCGACCTTGGGCTTATTGAAGCTGTCAAAGCACAACGACAGCTGCCGCAGGATTGGCTGGATTGCTGCTCCCCAGGTCAGCACGACGGGTTTGTCTGTTTGCACTTTGGCGTCCAGTTCTGCGAGGGTCTTCATGGAGGACATGGAATGCGCAATTTTGATGGACTGTTGGTCGTTGACTTTGATCTCACTCCATCTCCAGTCTCCTCCTAACTGTTCGAGCAGCACCAAGTTACCACTAATTTTCAGAGCGCGGTCTTTATTGGTGCTGAAAGGAAAGAAAGCCAGAGGCAGCGGGAGATCTAGTAGGTGTGCTCTGAGCTGTCCAACAGACAGATCTGCAAAAACTGGAACCAGCGTGGTGTATTCAGCGTCCAACGGTATTCCCTTTCCTACACGGTGGATATATTCTGCCAGCGAGCTTTGCAGTTGCGGAGCACCGATTTTCAGGTCCAACTCCTCGAGATACAGCGACAGAAGTGGAGGATTAATTGTAACAGGTTGCAACTGGGGGCCTCCCAAGAAACGACTGTTTCTGGTAACTGTGCGTCTCAGCTTTGATTTATACTCGCGAACAAGCCTGATCCAGGAGCTGGAAATCTGGCACTGCAGAGCTGACAGATAGGAGTCGTCCTGGAGCTCGTGCAACTTGGCCAATCTGGATCTCTGCTCGACAAGCCCCAGCTGGTATATCATCGAGAGCTCAGATTCGAACGGGTCATTTTCAAAGCACACGGCGATCGTGGACATTTTCAAGTGGAGGTCAGGAACCTCGAGCGGCGGTCTGGACTGCGGCTCGATGGTGTCGATATTTTTTCCGGCCCGCGACGAACGGTAGCACTGTTTGATGGTCTTGATGGTGTTTGCTATGCTATCAAAAAGCTTGTAAATAAGAAAGCCGTAGGGCAGAAACAGTTTGACGAAGACGACCGTGCCCTGTCCGTTTTGAAGACAAAAGTCCGTGTTCTGAAGACTGGCAATCTGGCTCCATCTGCCGCAGTGCAACACTTCCAGGTCAAAAGTCTGCACGGTTGCAGATTTTTTTGCTGCATCGCTCTGGAGCTTCTGTATCTTGGCATTCAGCTCATAGTTGTTTGCAAGTCCCAGCGTGAGTGTACACTGATCAATGGCAAAAATAAACCGAGCCGTAGACGTGTGGTCCTTTTTTGGTTCTCCATTCGATGGCTTCACAAAAAGTGCTATTAACATGAATATCTCACTGAAGTTCACCTCGAGACTGGCCGAGCCAATCTCAAGCCGATGCTCATCACAGGGAACGTCGTAGAAGTAGCCGACCGTTTCGACTGCGATCAATTCGTCGCTCGATGTGACGTCAAAAGCATGCACCTGGACAGCTATTGGCTGGACCGTAGCACGCAGAGTGTCTATTTTTATTTTTGAAGGCAGCGACTGCACCGACACAGAGACCTGCTGCACGACGAGATTGCCGTTCGGTTTTAAACGTCCGTCTCGCACAGAAAATAGCCCGCTGAATTCGGCCTGTCCAACTGTCGCACATAAAGCCGGGGCTTGGCATGAAAATTTCGAGATCCGGAGATCCAGCTTGTATGCAGTATTCTTGCTAAAGCGCAGTGAAACCGACTCAACACTATGTGCCTCGTAACACAGCTTGTGAACCTGGATCTGTATCTCCGGGGCCCAAAAAAGAAATTTGTCCAAGAGAATTATAGGCCAAGGAAGTGCCAACGTTGCAGATGAATTGTTCCGGCTGCGAACATGCTTTTGGAGACCCCTCGATTGGCTGCTAACCTTCAAGGATATCAGAGAAACAACGAAAAATGGCCTGGAAAATCTCAAACCCAGTTGAAGCTCGTCCAGGTCGACCAACAAGGTTGCAAGTCTGATCTGGACTCCGTATAGTGAGAACGAGACGCCGCGGCGGCCCTTCGCAGGAAAGAGGCCAATCGCACCAACGGAGACATGGCGGACAATTAATTGCACAACGGCAGCACAGACAACAACGAGCAACGTTGCCCACCAGACATTCAGCATGAACAGATTATCAAATCTAAATTGCTATGTTGTAGAGAGGTGGTGGCCGACGCGTCGATAGACGCGCGATTCTCGCTGGAGCATGTTTTTCATGAAAATTTTTTAATCTGTACCTATATCTTTTATCATACAAACAGTACAGTATGCCTCCGAAGAACAAAGTTAAGATGGACCTCGGGTCGTTCCTTGCGGACGAGAGCTTTGGTGGCTCTTGGGCGGACGAAGAGTTCGACATGAACACCCTCGAGGTTCCTGTCAGCGGAAAGCAGCCGTCCACCAGAACCGGCGGAAACGAGACAAGAGACTACGAAAGATCGGAGTATCCGATCCCGGACCATGCCCCATACACCGCCAGAGTGAGCAACCTTCCCAGAGACGCGATGGACGAGGACATTCAAGCATTTTTCGCCGACAACCTACATATCAGTGATCCATTCGATGAGATTTTGGATTTCTATGCTCCTAAAGATCAACAGACCGGTGCTCTGAGAGGATTTGCATTTATTTCCTTTAAAAACAGAAAAACTATAGAAGATGCATTGAAGCTTTCGGGACAGAACCTCGGGGGTCGTGTTTGCTATGTGAGTGTTGCTGCTCCTACCAAAGAGCCATTTGGCGGCCGTGGTGGTCGTCAGCCCCACGCGGAGATCGACTGGGGGTCTATGCGTGACGGGCCGCGCACCGAGCAGCGGGGCGGCTTCAGAGGCGACAGAATGGGCGACAGAATGGGAGACAGACGTGAGCGTGCTCCTGAGCCCGACTGGGGTGCTGCCAGAAACACGTCTCTGGTTCCTGAGGGAAGAAGAGAGCGCATGCCTAGAAGAGAGCGTGCACCAGAGCCAGACTGGGGCAATGTCAGAGAGGGCGCCGCAGTTCCGGAGCCTCGCGGCGAGCGTCTGGCACCTCGCAGAGAGCCACGCGAGCCACGCGAGCCACGGGTGCGTGCTCCAGAGCCAGATTGGGGAACCCTGAGAAGCAGCGAGCCACCTCGCATCGAGCGTGCTGAGCGCCCCGAGCGTGCTGAGCGTCCTGTTAGAAGAGAGCGTGCGCCAGAGCCAGACTGGGGAGCAGCCAGAGACTCGGTTGCCGAGGGAGTCCGCAAGAAGAGCGAGCCGGTGCTCAGATCCAAGCCTAAGAAGGCCGAGCCAAGCGTCGATTGGGAGAATCTGCGTGGATCTGCTCTCAAGCAGGACAAGAAGCCCAAGCCGGCCGAGACCGTGTCCAAGGCCAAGACAGACGGCCCTAAGCAGTCGTCGTTCAACGTGTTGGCCCTGGACGACGACGAGGACGAGTTGGCAGCAGCAACCGACAAGTTGTCTGTGGAGTAAGGATCGAACGTTAATTAGATAATGGAACATATATGAATACGGTTGTAGGAGCTCTGGCCATCAGACCATCTGGTCGGGCGTGGCCGGGGTCTCGCTGGGGCCCGGGTCTGAGGATCTAGCCAGTCTGTGGTCTCTATTGCGCTCATAGTAGACCAGCACATAATGGTAGTATAGGTCCTCTTTGCTGATACTCATCAGTCTCCAGAAAAACGGGGCAATGTACGTGAACTTGGCGTTGGCGGCCTTGAAAGCCAGCACGTCCACGTCGGCCAGATCGTCGGGGTGGAACGGCCGCTCGTTGACGATGTCGACGATCGACGACTGCAGCGAGTTCATCTGGGGCATCGGAGGCCGCGAGAAGTCGGCCACGTCCACGGGCGTGGCTTCCTCGAACGGGCCGGTGGGCGGTGCCGTGCCCGCGGAGGTCGTAGGCTGGTCGCTGGTGTACTCGCCCGTGCGCAGCAGTTGCAGGCAGGCCAGTATCGTCTGGGCCTTGAACCTGGTCGATCTGGGGAAAATCAGGTCCGTGACAGAGTCGAGGTCGTTGAATATGTTGTCGAGGCTGCGGCTGCCCTGCGGAGCGTGTCCTGCGTTGTTGCGGGCGCTCGACTTCATGTAGAAGTCCCGTTTGCACATCGGACAGCAGCCTCTGCGGTTTACGAGCCACGGGTCGACGCACTCTGCATGGAAGACATGGCCGCAAATGAGGCCACGCACCTCGTCGTCCTCCAGCAGGTTCTCCAGACAGATCGCACACACGCCCGAGGTGAAGTGGAGGTCGTCGTGGTGGTCCTGGCCCAGATCGTGCTCGGGGGCCGGTGTGTCGTCGTGGTCGCCCTCGGACGAGGCCGTGGCGGGCGCCACCTCGGCCATCTCGATCGCCTGCGACTTGCCCGCGTCCACCAGATCGATCTCGGGCACGTCCTCAGCATCAGCAGAATTTTCGGGCCTGGCAGGGCGTTGCGTGACGTTTTCTGGGGTGTCTTCCTCGTACATCAGAACACCCTCGTTTCTGTTGATCACATCCTCTTTTCCGCCGTTGAGCCACTTGGCGTATGTTTTCAGCGGAAACAGATCGTCCACCTCCTCCTGCGTGAGCTTGCGCTTCTTTGCGAAGTAGTCTCGTGGACGAGCCCTCCCAGCATGAAACTGGGGGTGGCCCGCCATGTTGAGCGCCATGTCGTGCTCAAAATACGGCTGCATCCCGTTCACAGCGGTCCTGCCAGACGGCCCCATGTAGAAGGGGTTCCTGGCAAACTGGGGGGACGGGCTGTACAGCCCGTATCGCGAGCGAACGATGTATTTCAGGGTAAAAAAGATAAACAAAATGGCAATCACGACCCCCACACACAGCGCAATAAAGAACAGGATCGTCGAGGGCTTGCTGCCAATGAAGTTGCCCGCGACGTCGGACGTGGCAGAGGTTTGCGTAGAAGCAGCCGAAGAGGAGCTCATGATTCTCGGTATGGAGAAATGCCGGGAAAAAATTAATTGTATTTATACGCAGACACAGAATACGAGATAATTACGAATGATTACGATAAAGGCGAAACGGCAGTCGCAAACGGTATTTGTCAGCATCGCGAACGGCGGAGGGGTGGAAGAGGTCAAGCGCACGCTGGTGGAGATGGTGAACAGCGCCGGGGGGCTGAAGCTGGACAACGAGCCGGTGAGTCTCGAGATGGACTCGAACGGGGACGTGGACGTTCCTGTGCCGTCGTTCGAGGTGGACAGCGAGGACGAGGAGGCTGAGGAGGACGAGACCGCGCGCGAGGGCCGTGTCATGATCAACGTGGACGGCCTGCGCCTCGGGGTGGTGTCTGGCAACCAGATCCAGGCCGCAGACGCAGTTCCAGCAATCGAGCCGATCGACGCAGAATCGACGCCGTCCCTCGCAGACGGCACGGTGCTGGCGTTCGCCTGGCTCGAGGAAAAATTTAACGTTACGCAACCAAACATAGGTTAACTTATCTTTATTACTAAACATCACCACGCCGCTTAGTTGACCAAAGCAGAAGCAGTAGCAGACTCGTATTTCCAGGTAGGTGGCAAAACAGCAACGGTTCTGTAGTATCTGGCAAGTCTGTGAATTCTGGACTCGATCAAAATCAATCTGAATTTGGAGTCCTTGTCCTTTCTGTTTCTCTCCAAGTGCTTTCTAACAGAAACAGCCTTCTTAATCAGGTAGTAAAGGTCCTCTGGGATCTCTGGAGCAAGACCGTTGGACTTGAGAATTCTCAAGATCTTGTTACCAGTGACAACCTTGGCCTGGTTAACTCCGTGAGCATCTCTCAAGATGACACCGATCTGGGAAGGAGTCAAACCCTTTCTGGCGTACTTGACGATCTGCTCAACGACATCATCGGAGGAGAGCTTGAACCAGGATGGAATGTTTCTTGAGTATGGGATAGCCGAAGACGACATACCCTTTCCCTATAAGGTTAGTTTCGCGATACTTATCCAATACATGGCATAGGATTGGTGCTGCGCAGCTCACACCGCTGCAGCCCAAATCAAAGGCGTTGTATTGGGCAAAAGGCTACCCACTTTGCTGTGCATACGACCCATGTTGATAGAATAGTTAGAGTAAAAATTTTTTGAGATGAAAAATTAAATGGAGGAGCGTCACGTGACGCGCGCCGGGGCCGCGAGCCCTCGAACCGTGCAGCTGGACAGACTTGGGAGCCGTTGGGGCTGCTGGTGTCTGGCACTGGACGGGCTGCGACGATGGCACATGGTGCTGCGGAAGCCCACGGACGTGATCAAGAGACATGTATTGGCCTCGTTGTGTATATAATTAAAAACCGTAAATCGAGCAGCGCCGGGGTACGTCCCCACCCCTGATTCATAACCTGGGTTATCTACTCCACGTCGGCGCGCAATTGGTCCCAGTCATCCTCGTCCGACAGCTCCACAAACCGGTTCGCGCTGACCTCGCTTTTGAACTGCTCCAAACAGCCTGCGTACAGCATCTTGGCCTCCTGTTTGGCAGTCATGGGCCGGTGGTAGATCAGAACCAGCGGGTTGCTCAGTCTTCCGTCCGGCAGCGTCTTGCTATAACTCAAAATAACGAATCTGGGAGAGTTATCTGGCAATTCCTCGATCAGGGCGTCGATCGACTCGATTTCGTCAAACTCAGGCTCATCGTACAGCACCTCGTACGACTTGGGGTCAATCATGTACACCTGGGCCTTGAGGGTGCTGCTCCGCGCGCTGGAAATGCGGAACTTTCGTATCTGTTGCAGGGTGGGGGTGGAGAAAGTGTACAATGACATAATAACAACTAAAATATTAATATTTAATTTAATTATCAGCTCAGCATACTCAACTGAGCCCTGCCAGTTCCGCTTCCTCCTCAACAGTGGCTCTTTTCTTCAGCACCAGGTCGTGGCCCGTAACCCTCTTATATATGTCTTTGACGTCGTCGGTGGTGGTTTCGAAGTGAGACGAAGGATCGTACGACCGGGAGATGTAGATGTGGTCCTCCGAACCGTCCGCCAAAGGCTCGTACAGCTCGGCAATGCCCATGAGCACGTCCTTGGTGGCACCGATGATCTTGAAGGCCGGCTCCAGCTCGAGGTGAGGCTTATCGGTCTCGATGATGGTGGAGATGATGGCAAGATAGTGACCCTTGGCACAGATGTTGTGAGCGGACGAAACGGCCGCAATGTAAATGTCGTTCTTTCTGCCCACCTGGTTCTGCGGAATGATGATCTGGGCGGAGTCTGCATCGGAGGTGTTAGGAATAGGGTGGTCCAGAACGCACATGGCTCTGATCACTTTCTGGCCAGTGGCCTTGACCTTCTCTGGGAAGTAGGTAGGGTCGGCAATCACCACTGGAGCCTTGGCAACGCCCTCCTTGGTCTTGACACCTGCAAATTTACCCTCCTCGTACAGGATTTCCTCGATCGGAGTGTCTAGCATGAACGTTCCGCCGTAAATCGCAGACAGTCTGGCAAAGCCCTGGGGCAGCTCGCCCAGACCGTACAACGGATAGATGTACGGCGACTTGCCGTATCTGGCCACAGAGCCCAGGTACAAGATGATTCTGTCGTAGGTCTCTCTGGCCGGCTGACCCAGGTACTCGTCGTTCGACCACAGAGCCATGGCGTGGCCGATGAAGTCCTTCGTTCCGCGCTCGAGCCCGTACTTGTTGTACACCTCGTCCATGGAGGTTGTGTCCAGATCAACGCCGCCGTGGGTGGACGGCTCGTCCTCCTTGTACTTGATGATGAACTCCAGGAAGTTCTTCATTCTTCTCTTCTCGAAGAAGCCCATCAGCGGCGACGAGATCGCCTCGGTCTGGTTTGCCGGAACCTTGGCAATCCGCCCTCCCCGGTACACATACGAGCCAGAAATCTGCTTGAACTCCATGTACCGGGTCACGTCGGTGTGCACCAGAATGTTGGTGAGCTCGCCGTTCGACATCAGAAACTTGGGAATCAGATCCACACACCAGTCGCGGTCCTTGCCAAACTGGTCCGCGTACGGCTTGCTGGGCTTGAATTTGGAGTACAGCTGGGTCAGGTTCAAGGAGGCGCTCTCGCCACCGTAGTAGTCCTGCTTGTCTATGTGAAGCACCTTCTTGCCGTCGATGGACAGCAGCCCAGAAAGAATGCACTCGGTCAGGCCGGTGCCCAGCACAATAACGTCGTAGTCGCCCTCCATACTAAATGCAGTTACAAATATCGTTTGTTTTTTGATTGCCCTCCGTGCCACCTATATTATCGACGCGTCGATCGACGAGAACTACACATCGAGCCGCTTGTGCTTGAACACCCTGGTGCCGCCGGCGCCCTTGTAATCGCTGGCGACCTGGCCCTGGCCGCGCAGCTGGTAGTAGTAGCACACGAGGCCCTCGAGCCCGACAGGGCCCCGGGCGTGGATCTTGTTGGTGGAGATCCCCACCTCTGTTCCGAACCCGTATCTGAAGCCGTCTGCAAACCGGGTGGAGCAGTTCCAGTACACGCCTGCCGAGTCAATGCCCTGCAGAAACTTGTCTGCGGTGTCCTTGTTCTCTGTCAGAATGCAGTCGGTGTGTTTGGACGAGTGGGAGTTGATGTGGGCGATGGCCTCGTCCACGTCCCCCACACTCTTGATCGCCACGTCCAGCGACAGGAACTCCTTGCTGAAGTCCTCCTCGGAGGCCAGAACGCTGTTCTGCTGGTCCTCGAACAGCTCCTTGGCCAGATGCGTGGTGACTCCCGCGGCCCAAAGAGCCTCCAGCACCGTCTTCCAGCGACCGTCCTTCACCAGCTTGTCGTTGATCAGAATCGTCTCCACAGCGTTGCAGCCGGCAGGATAGTTGGTTTTCGCGTCCACCACGATCTTGCATGCCTGCTCCAGGTCGGCGTCGGAGTCCACGTAGATGGAGCAGATGCCGTCGGCATGGCCCAGCACAGGAATCTTGGTGTTGTCCTTGATGCTCCTCACCAGCTCGTTGGACCCGCGCGGAATAACCAGATCGATGTACCTGTCCTGTTTTAAGAGGTCCCCCACCTCCTCACGGGTGCTGATCAGCTGGATCGCATTCTTGGGGACCTTGGTGTGCTGTTCCAGGATCTCGTTGATCACCTTCGCCATGGCCTGGAACGTGTGCAGCGACTCCTTGCCGCCCTTCAAAATCGCCGCATTGCCCGACTTGATGGCCAGCGCAGTGATGTTGGCAATCACCTCAGGCCGGCTCTCGAAAATTATAAGTAGCACGCCAACGGGACAGGTGAGCCGGGTAAGAACGAGACCATCGTCGAGCTCTGTGCGAAGAGTCACCTTGTTGAGCGGGTCTTCCAGGTTCGACACGTCCAACACGCCCTCGCACATGGAATCGTACTTGCCGTTCTTGGAAAGATCCAGACGCTTGATCAGCGAGGAGGAAAGCTTGTTCGTGTGGGCGTTGTCCATGTCCACCTTGTTAGCGGCCAGGATCTCGTCCTTGGCGGCTTCCAGCCCCTCCTTAATTTTGT
Organism: Ogataea thermomethanolica; assembly: GCA_030674565.1. NCBI lineage: Eukaryota > Fungi > Ascomycota > Pichiomycetes > Pichiales > Pichiaceae > Ogataea > Ogataea thermomethanolica. The sequence continues at coordinate 187,076 of JAKTYW010000010.1, forward strand.
AGAGCGCGAGAGAGCGCTGCTCGTCGGACAGCGTCTTGAGAACTGTGGAGGCCAGATGGGCCTGTTTGGCAATGAGCTCCGACATGGTGAAAAATAAAGAAAATTCGAGATTATGTAACACTAATCAGTCATCGCTGTTTACGTAAGCGCGGTGTATGCCGGCGGCCCTATTTCGGTAGCGGGCCACAGTTTAGATGCATGCTCGGAAGATGTGATTTTGGGGAGCTTGCTTCGCCACAGGGCGCAGTTGAGCAAAAAATTTGAGGTGTGTTCCTGATTAGGCGTCCGGGGCAAAAATGCTTTCCGGTTTTACGTAAGGGCAATCAAAGCTTCTGTGTCACCCGCCTCGAGGTGTGTAGTACATGGCGCACCAGAACCCTTGTGGTTGGATTAGTGGGCAGACGATAAAAGGATTTCCGGACGCCAGACGCGTTCTTAGGGTCCCCGGAGTAGCGTGCCTTGACACGGTGCCAAAGGAGACGGCAAGGGGGTCTGGAGATCTAGAATCCCAATCGAATTTGCCCTATTTGGAAAGAGGCTCTGCTGAAATCTGCTATTTAGGACGAACTAGGCAAATAAAAAATATCGGGATGGTGGCTTGGCTATTTTTAGAGGAGTCTTGCTAGATGGTTGAGGTAAGCAACCGGACGTGGTTCAGGCTGTTTCTAATCTCTGAAGCCATTTAGATTACCGCAAGCATGGGCTCCAAAATGTCGTGATTGTCCAACGTGTTTCTTTATTGTTCGTAGAAATTTCTTCTTATGTATTTTCCAAAAGGGGAAAGTAATTGGATGCTAGTTCGTGTACGAAAATTTTTCCTGGTGATCCTTTGCGGGTTGTGGCGAGATATAAATTGAGCAAAATCCCACGTACATCCTCACATATTTCATATTAATACAAAAATGCAATTCTCTAAAGTTATTGTCACCCTCGCTGCCGTCGCTTCCGTTCAAGCCGCCAACAACTCCAGTGAGTCTTCTTCAGTCTCCACTGCCGGTGCTGCTGTCAACACTTACGGTTCCGTTGCTCTCGGTGCTGGTTTGGCCGCTGCTCTTGCTCTCTTCTAAGCAAAAAGAATTTCTAAAACACGATACATTTGCGCTTCCATTTGCTAGATTCTTATAATTCCAAACCAGGTGGAACCGGACTGTTTCAATTCAAATAGTTCATTTGTATTAATTTATTTAAGCTTGGAGGATATTCCACGATAGTAAAAGAGTAGTTCTGAATTACTGCATTCGGGTTAATTATTGCTTCTTTTGCAGCCACTATCTATCAAAAAAAAAGTAAAATTTTCGTCGCGTCGATCTTACGCGTTATGCCAATCGCCCGTGAGTCAGGACTTCTGGCGCTGGCGGCGTCAGTGCGCTCGCGCAAGAGACTGCGTTCGCGTCCCGAGGTGATATCTCTTCTGAGCTCCGATAACAACAGCTCCCGCGACGAGTGGGAGGTGACCAATTCCACCGACAGCGAGAACGAGCTCAGCCAGGACAACCTGGAACTGGAGGCCTTGCGAAAGAGCCAGACTGTTCTAAGCCAGCAGCAAGCGCGCGACTCGCAAGCCGAGAGTGAGTTCCATGACGCTGTCGAGCCCGAAACGCAGTCTGTAGAGACGTCGCAAAATGCCGAGTCCCCCATCACTGTTTCGTCGCCCACCGTGTGCAGCAACCCCCCCACCCAGTCGCAGACGTCTTCCGGCGACCGAACGCCCAACGAACAAGCTCGCCGCGATCGCACGGCGTCTCCGTCGCAGCAGAACTGGCGCGACCCGGACACACAGGTGCCGAAGTCTACACTGAACACCGATCCCCCTAAACCAGAGAACCCTACACCAAAATCGCAAAATACTCAAGAATCATGTTCGTTAAAGACATTTCCGCATCTGGCAAAACCCATCAGTCTGCCCCCACAGCCCCGCTACAGAGTGGGTCTTTCCAAAAGAGCCAGAGTGGACCCGCTGCACTCGTACCTGAAAACCAATCAGCACACACACTCATAGCTCGTCCTTGAGAGAGACAATCTCCACAAGCTCGGTGTCGAAAACCAAAGTCGCGTCCGGAGGAATCACGCCCCCCGCTCCTCTCTTTCCGTACGCCAGTTCCGGTGGAATCGTGAGCCGCCGTTTCTCCCCCACACACATGTCCATCAGCCCCTGGTCCCAGCCCCTGATGACCTGTCCCACTCCCAACGTGAACTGCAGCGGCTGGTTTCTGTTCAGCGACGAGTCGAAAATCTGCTGCGTGTCCAGAAGCCTTCCGGTGTAGTGCATTTTCACCACGTCGCCCTTGGACGTTTTCTGCCCACACTCCTCCTCCGGAACTTTGTGCGTCACGCCAATTTGCAGCGACGCATTGGCGCACGCAGCGAGCGCCAGCAACGAGAAAACACCGAACTTCATCTTAATATATATTATATTATTATCTCGGCAGAGAAATAAATACAAGAAATATTTTTGTCGCGTATGTCGCTGTCAAACGAGGAATTGCTGGGGCTCCAGCCCGCCAACGAGGAGCCCGAGCTCGTCAAAAAACGACGCACGGTCCACAAACTCACCGACGAGCTTCTGCTGGGGCCGCGGGGCCTGCCTGCGCTCAACAAGTCGCTGAAAAAATTCAAGTTCCACCACAAGCGCAAAAACGACCGGAGACGCGACCAGTACACGCAGTCGCACCACTTTGACAACCTCACGCGTCTTCTGCACGTGTACCAGGTGTGGGGGCACGACATCTACCCGCAGTACCGGTTCCGCGACTTCATTCCCGTGCTGAATCGCGCCATGACCAACACGCAGATGAGGAGCTACAAGCGGCAGCTGATGACCGGCGAGACGCCGTCGGGGATGGGCCAGGATGCAGGCGAGACGGCTGGCGCAGAGCCTGAGCCCAGAGCGTCGCCAGAGCCGCGCGACCATGCTGTGTCTCCTGACAGCCACCACGACGAGCTCTTCGTTTCTGACGACGAGCTGTACACGCTGGCGGGCCAGACCGCCGCTGCGGCCACGGACGACCACGGCCCCAGCGCAGAGGAGCTCGAGCTCGCCCGGGAGTTTGGCTTCTAGCACCGCGCACCACCGCCCTACGTACCCGTAATTTAAACTGGCAGCTCAGGCACTGGGTATTTTTTCGTGTGATTTTGCTCTAAACAAGTAACTCCGTCTGGGATCGTAAGAACAGCACAATCGGCTCGTTTTGCAGGTGTGACATTTGACGCAGGCCATGAAGCGTAGCAGACGTAACGGAGGCATTTCCAGCGAGGAGTCCGGCTCGGAGAACGGCGGGGGGCGTCCTCGCAGAGGACGGTCGCACTCAGTGGAGGACGAGTCTGAGGACGAGGTTGTGCGGCCGCACCGCACACGCGGCCGTCGCACGGTGAATTACAACGAGGATGTGCTGCTGGGGGCGATTGACGACGAAATCAGCGAGGACAGCGAGGCCAACGCGAGAGCGAATGGGTCTTCTCGCAAAAGGCGACGGACTCGATCTCGCGGGACGGACGACGACGACTTTGACGAGCAGCCGTCGGGCAGCGGCGAGGAGGAGGATTTCGAGGACGACGGCGTGTACAGCTCGGATGACTCGCTCAGGCCACGCCGAAGAAGACAGCCCGGGTTCATTGTGAAGGACGACGAGGACGTGGACGAGGACGCAGAGTACGACCACAGCATGGAACAGAAACGAAGGAGCAGGGGCCTGAACCGGCGGGGCCGCGGCAGACCGCGCAAGCACGAGGTCGAGGAGATCGACGACGACGAGAGCGAGGAAGAGGAGTCGCTCACGATTGCGGACGAGCTAAAAGCGTTACAGGACGACTCGCCGTTGAACTCGCCTGTTCAGCGGAACCTGCGCGAGCGCAAGAACGTCAACTACCAGCTGCCGCCGCCCATGCTGCAGCCGGAGCTCCAGCTGACTGGATTGGCTGATAGTCCTCGTCGCGGCCGGGCTGGCGGCCGGTATGGGGGCACCGCGGGTGCCATCACCACCAGCACGCAGATCCGACGTCTTTTCCCCACTGTGGGACCGTTTGGCGGCGGCGACGTCCATGCTCTTTTCCAGAACGGCGGCGTTCCTGACACGCTGACGGCGATCGGAAACGTCGAGAGCAGCGACTCGGAGGACGACAACGAGCTTTTCAAGCCCACAGATCCAAACAAAATGAACATCGTGACCGTCGACTCCTCAATACCAGGAAAAAAGAAGAACACTCTCGCGGACACAGACCCGCTGGCAATCGACACCAACATCGACTTCTCGGTGATTGGTGGTCTGGACAATTACATCGACCAGCTGAAAGAGATGATCACGCTTCCGCTGCTGTACCCCGAGATCTACTCGAAATTCCACATCACTCCTCCTCGAGGCGTGCTTTTCCACGGTCCTCCAGGAACGGGTAAGACGCTGATGGCCCGTGCTTTGGCGGCGTCGTGCTCCTCCGAGCAGCGTAAGGTGACATTTTTCATGCGGAAGGGTGCCGACTGTCTGTCCAAGTGGGTCGGCGAGGCAGAGAGGCATCTGCGGCTGCTTTTCGAAGAGGCCAAGCAACAGCAGCCGTCGATCATCTTTTTCGACGAGATCGATGGTCTGGCTCCCGTGCGGTCCTCCAAACAGGAGCAAATCCACGCGTCGATCGTGTCCACGCTGCTGGCCCTGATGGACGGAATGGACAACAGGGGACAGGTCATCGTGATCGGAGCTACTAACAGGCCAGATTCGATCGACCCGGCGCTCAGAAGACCAGGCAGATTCGACAGGGAGTTCTACTTCCCGCTGCCAGACGTGACGGCTCGTGAGGAGATCCTAAAAATACATATGCGCAAATGGGACCATCAGCTGGACCCCGACTTTGTGAAGGAGCTGGCAAGACTGACCAAAGGCTACGGAGGAGCAGACCTCAAGGCGCTTTGCACAGAAAGTGCCCTGAATGCTATCCAAAGAGCTTATCCCCAGATATACAAGTCCAACGACAAGCTGAAGATCAACATCAATAAGGTCAAGGTGATTGCGAGCGATTTCACACGTACTCTGGAGAAAATCGTTCCGTCCAGCGCCAGAGCAACGTCCTTGAGCTCGAGTCCCCTGCCCGAGAGCGTGGCACCGTTGTTACGGGACCAGTTGGACAGCATTCTGGACAAATTGAAAACGGTTATTCCAAGAAACAAGCCTCTGTCTTTACTGGAGGAAAGCCAATACGTCGACTTCACCACTTTCAAGCCCGACGGTGGATTTAGACACCAGCAACTTCTCTCTAAATTAAACCAACAGCGGGTCTACAAGCCACGGCTGCTGCTCACCGGACACAAAGGAGATGGACAGGAGTACATTGCGAATGCGATACTCCACAGTTTCGAGGGATTCAATGTGCAGACCCTAGACTTCGCCAAGTTGTACTCCGACTCGTCCATTTCTGTGGAAAACCTCGTGATCCAGCTCTTCCAGGACCTGAAAAGACACAAACCCAGCGTCTTGTACATTCCGTACATTCTTGGATTTCTGGACGACATTTCTTCCTCGCTGAGATCGACCATCAGTGGATTGGTGCGCACTTTGAGCACCAACGACCGAGTTTTGATTTTTGGCATGGTGGAAGAGTCCGACTTAATTGACGATAATTACTACGACGAGCTGGACACCGTATTTGGTTTCCAGCGCTCAAACATGATTCGACTCGAGAAGCCCAACGATGCCCAGCGAAAGGAGTTTTTCGAGCTTGTGTGGACCTGTTTCCGGATGTGTCCTGTCGACTATAACGAGTTGAGCATGCGTCCCAAGAGAGTCTTGAAGGAGCTGCCGAAGATTGAGGTTGTTCCCGAGCAGCCGGAGCCTGAGAAACAGGTCCAGAAGGATGCAGACCTGGCCAAGAGTGACATGAGACTCAAAAACACACTCAAGGTCAAGCTGTCGGGACTGATGGACTTATTCAAGGCTCGTTACAAGCGGTTCAAAAAACCGGTCGTGGACGACGCGTTCCTGGTCCATCTCTTTGAGCCCGAGCAGGACCCCGAGGCCCCATACCAACGAAGCGGTGACCGTATTCTTGAGGTTGCAACAGGAAAACTCTACTACAATATCGACCTGGACGTTATCGAAGAAAGACTGTGGAACGGGTATTATTCGGAGCCTCGTCAGTTCCTCAACGATATTGAGATGATTCTGAAAGATGCCACCACAACAGGAGAGCGTGACAGGATTCTCAAGGCAAATGAGATGTATGCGAATGCTCAGGTTGGCATTGAAGAGGTTGAGTCTGCCTTTCCGCAGCTGGCAGCTGACTGGAAGGCGGTCAGACAACGCGAGAAACGACGCGAGGCCGAGTATTTGCGCCGCGTCAAGGAGAAAGAGGAGCTAGAACAAAAACCTATCGAGGTGGAGAATATTGAAGAGCCAGACGCTTCTGTTGATGAAGCTCTGCAGCATCATGCAAACGGCGGCCAGCAGCAGCAACTACAGATGATGAACGGAGGCTCGCTGGAACCCCAAGAGCCAACGATCATTGATATCGAGCCTGTGGAGCCGCCTGAACAGCCGGCAAAGGAAGAGCTACAGAAAGAGGTGGAGGAAGAACAGAAAGAGGAACCACTGAGTGAGTCGTCAGACGAAGAATACGCAGAACCGCAAAAGGAGGAGATTGTCTATTCGGAGGATGAATTAAATAAGGTTGAGCGTCTACTACTGGAGAAATCTGCGGGAATGACGGTCGAGCAGCTCGAACGCCTGTGTTCGCGGCTGATCGAGCTCATTTGGGAAGAAAGATTGAAGCTGGATAAAAGCTCATTGCTCAAAAGCATGCACGATATGCTGGTCTAATTGGTATCCTCTTTGTGGATGTGGTCGAATTGGAGCTTCTTTTTCTTGTGCAATCTCTTGAGCTTTTTGAGCAGCTGCAATTTCTTCTTATTCTCTTGGGACTTCACCCTGGTATAATATTTCATGTTTAGCGGCAACAGCAGGTTGGTGACCACCACCCAAGCAATAAGGATGCAAACGTTTCTGGGAACATTGGCGGGCTTGTATGTGTCGAACAGAAGCGTTTTGTATAAATCAAAGCCGTTTTTGATCGGCATCATGTATCCGTACTGATAAAATTTGGGACTTAGATTCATGGGATAGTAGGTAGGCGCAGTGTTGGACACCATCCAGAAAAACATCCACATTGGGATCAGACTGGGAAACGTAGCCTGTAGGAATATACTGATGTTTTCGTTGACACCTCCGAGGGACGAGAGAACCAGGTACGACGTAAGCCAGAAGATGAGAAATCCCAATTTTCCGGAGTAGGCAGAGTAGATGTCCACCTGGAAAAAAACCTGCACCAGGGTGTAACCGAGACCAAGCACCAAATACGTGATTTGTGAGGAAATCAGACGGTATGCAAGAAACGATTTGTCTTTGAGCTGCGACGCAATTTTGGTGTGGTACGGCTGGAAAAATGCAAACTGTAAGAGCGATAAAAGATGTAAGTACACCAGGCCAAATTGCTGCGGACCAGACACAATTGGTTCCAGCAGTTTAGACGGAGTGAGGTCCAGAGTCTCGAATATTATGGGAGTGAGCAGTTGGTCCATGTTGGCCAGCTTTTGGGAGTCTGTCAATTGGCTCAAGAACTCTTTGGTCATATTGGGCTGCAGGCTTGTAAAGATCGTTTGCAGTTCACCAAAAGCTTTGGTAAAATATGAGTTTTCTGCTAAATATTCTCTTCCTGTTTCGTAGATAACAGTGACGAGGTTGGACGTGTTGAAACTCGTCTCGTTCACGAGAGCATCAAGGTACCTGGACCCTGCGCCAGGTTGGACAATGACGGCACCCCACACTTTTTGTTTGTGGACATCATTTTCCAATATCGAGCGCAATTGCGAGGTATCGTTCGAGAAGCTCTGGTACGGCTTTGGGGTCCATGTTCCAATTAAGGGAACCTTTTTGGCCGCCTTGACCACGTACTCAGAAAGCAGATCGCTTTCATCCACCACCACCCAGAAATCAAAGCTTGAAAGTCGCGAGTTCCGGTTATACATGGTTCCCCAGTACAAACTGTATATCCCCATAATAACGCTGGTGATGAACAGGTAGCCCCGGAGAAAGTGCACCACGGTTTTCACCTTGTTGAACTTGGGATCAAAAAAACCAATTTTGTTCAGTTTTACTTTCACCTCGTTTGTTACCTGTCTTCGTATGCTGTTGAGCTTGGTGATTGTTGGTTGTTTTGTCAGTTTGGAACTCTCGCTGCCACCATCGTGCCCATTTTCTTCCGTTTCTGAGTCAGAAAAATCGCTGTTGAGCATTGCCGAAATGGCGTCCTCGTTGGCCTCGTCCATGCTGCTTGGAATCAGCCCGTCAACAAAAAAAGGAGATGTACCAGGCGCAGTCTGCTGGGTGAACTGCCTGGTAATTCTTCGACTGGCGGGCTCCATTGTTGCCGAATCGTCAGATCCGGGTGCTTTTAGCCACGATGTCAAGGTTGATGTTCTTCTTCGCAGGCCAAAGCTCGGCCTGCGTTGCGAATCTGTTGCTGAGGACGGCGGGACAGACCCCACTGAGTCTGATCTTTCTCTATCTCTGTCACTATCTTGCGGGCGATACGATCGGATCTGTTCTGTAGTTGCTGCGGTCTCTGAGTTCATAGACTCGGACGACAGCGACGATAGCGACACCTCGTCGATTTGCGAGAGCCTCAAAGGATCCATTTTCTAAAATGCGTGATTAAATTTTTGTGCGTATTTAATTCTAATTTATTTTGGTATTTATTTAGATAAATATTTTTTGGCTTATAATTTTCCCGAATTTTCTTCTAAATGTCAGAAAGTGCTCTGCAAGCACAAATACAGCAGAGGCTCAACGAGGCCAGCATGCGAATAAGCGGGTGGCTTGGAGGCCAGTCGGTGGAGTCCAAAAAAGACACCACGTTTGAAGAACTTCCCGTGATCAAGCCTGGAGCTGGACTGGACCTCTCTGCAGAGAACATGAAGATCGGCGATTTTATCTCTGGAAAAAACACCAAAAAGCCAGCTAGCTCCCAACGCACCCAGTCGCAGTCTCTACAGGCTTTGCAAAACAAAATGCGAAACTCGAACAGGGAAAAGGCTCGATACAAGGTTGAGAAAAGCAAGAAGATGGACAGAAAGCCCAAACAGGTGCTCTCAGACTCAGAGTCCGACGACGAGGTGGTCAACAGGAAGAAGAATGGCAAGACGACCAAAAAGCTGTCCAAACGGCCGTTCTGAGCGTCGTCTCCAGGTATAAATAATTTCGCATTTAATTCGCATACTTAATGTCTAAAATAATAATATTGATGATACATGATTAATCATCCACCAGAGAACTGAGTCTAAGTTTTTTGTTTGTTGCAACGTCTTCATCAGGTCGCGTGTCATATTCGAGCGAGTTGGACGGTAGCTTTTCGGAATTCACTGGGGAAGAGGACCTCTTTTTAGAGGATGTATGTGACTCTGTGTTGAGCAGGTCAGAGATGGCTGAGTTCCGCGATCCGCCCGAGGACGTGTGGTGGAGCTGTGGGGGAGGAACATGGGAGGTGGAGGCAGCGGGAGTAGTAAATGAACCAATCGAGTGTCTGCTGAACACCGAGTTGGATCCAGATGTTGACGCAGAAGAGACGGACGTAGCATGAGTTTGCAGCTCGTGCATTGAAGGTCTCATTTGCCGCATGCGCTGATGAGGTTGGGGAGTACTTCTGCGGGGGGTTCCGGGTTGCGAGATGGAAAGTTTTGGTATGGGGGAATTATACCGGTGGGGTAGCATAGCAGGCGATTGGGGTGTGGACGCCGTTGAGGTTGCAGAGATGTATTCATTAGGGATCGACCTGGGCAGCCGGATTTCGTTGTGCATGTAAGGGGTAGACATTCGGGGGAAAGAGAGGGCCCGTTGTTGGTGAAAGTGCATGGGATGCCCCGGTAGAGGAGCGTGGTGGTCTGGGGCCGGGCCGTTCTGGGGATAATATTGCGGTGGATGGTGAGGTGCAGGAGCCAGGGGGTCCAGGAAAACAGAGGGAAGTCGATTTCTGGACGATGACTGGAATGAGACTTCTGTATTATCGTTAATATGAGTGTTTATGCCCGCTGCTCTGGTCTTATGGTCCACATCCAGCATAGGCGATGCTGAAGCTTGATGGTTGTACTCATAGATAGTGTACGGGTGCTGGTAGGGAGGTGTCTCTGCATATGGGACATATACTGTGGGGTGAAATTCCATATTGTGGTATGGGTCGACCTGGTGCTGCGGCGCAAAGTACTGCGCAGAAACGTACTCTGTGCCGACTGGTGGAGTATTCTTTTGGGTCCCCGAAGAGCGCCGCTTGATGAAACTAAGAGACGCCTCGTCATCCTTGCGGAACCTGGCAGATGTATGGCGAAACTCCCACACCTGTTGAGAACTGTTATACTCTTGTTGTGTGTTGTTTGTAGACCGGGACGGAACTGGAGGCGGGGGGTTGTTATCGGAGACTTTATGGAACCCGTACATGTGTAGTTGTCTCACAAACGAGGCCACATTGCCGTGCTTGAAGTATCCCGTCAGAGCGTTCGCGAATTCTGCCCCCGGAAGTAACGCGAACGTGGTGAAATCGTTCTGGTACGTTCGACTCCACCATATCAGGTGAGAGAGACTGGCATCGTTTAGCATGCGGTAGAGTTTGAGAACAAATGCGGAAACCTTTGGAGGTACAGAGGTGTGTGGATGTTGGCCCAGAGAGGGCTTTCTCTCGAGCGTATTGAGGAAGGACGGCAATACAGGTGGATGCCCATGGGGGTTGTGTGACATTGCGGGATGAGACTAGAAGAGTAGAGAACTTGCAAAGAAAATGCAAATGACAACAACTGTTTGCGTGTTCAGGAGTTGCACATATAGAGAATGATCCGTCTAATGATTGGTATTAAAGTATGGGTCTGTCCAATTCTTGACTTTTTTTTCCAAACCTGGTCTATTTTTTGTTTCTTTTTGTTTTTAATTTGCCGATATGAATAAATATGCACCTATCTTTATTAGGTTTTTGCATACAATAGACTGTTGTGCTTTAGCTGCAACCATCATCACCTGAGCTCCAATTTGGGAGGGGTTTGGCCAGCAACAGGAGTACCAAATTGATCATGCAGCATTGTCTACAATAGAAAGGCAGCCATCGCTTTCGCTTAATGCATCCTTTTCCTGCGCAAAAGTGCACCGCCTCCGTAGACGCTGCACATTTTAGGTTACACGTTAAACTATTGTTTATGAGTATATAGGTTCTGCCACCTACAAGTCCTGCTGGGACTTGCGCAAAATGCTCCGGCCACTAAGCATGTAGTTGGCTTCGATCATGTGTGTCCAGTGCACCTCCTTGCCCTTTCTCAGGTCCACATCCGTCGCCTGGTCCCACAGCATGTCCACGTTCTCGAAAATAACGTTCGTTCCGTGGATACCCAGCAGTTTGGCGTTATTATCCACAATCAGATGTTTTTTCCCATTCTTGTACACAAAACGCAGCTCCGGCTCAGAATGGCCTTTAAAAGTCATATTAGACCCAAATCCTTCTTTCCACAGCTCCTCGATAGCCCCTTGTGCAGCAAAATTATTTTCTTCAATATATTGGCATGCCTTGATAGCAAACCTTGCAGCCAGGCAGCGGTCCATCGCGGACGGGACTTTTCCCTGCTGCACATGACCAGGGATAGCTGTACGACTCTCAAACTTCCCGCCGCCGCTCTCTCTGATGATCTCGGCGATCAGGTTCGTCGAGTATGTCTCGGAGGCCTTCTCGTTGCGGATGAACATCTTTCCCGATCTATTTCCGCCGTCGTCATTCTCAAAGTTTCTGCAAAGCAGATCTAGGTCCTCTTGCAAAGTACGCAGTGTGATTTTTGTCTCGGGGGTGTAAACGGCCAGTGCGCCGGTGACAAGCCCCGTATAAGAAGCGACGTACCCGGAGTTTCCTCCCTGCACCTCAACGACAAAAACTCTTCTTCTGGAAGCCGACGCACTCTGTTTCACTGCGTCGCAGTACTTCACGAGCGTATTCAGACAAGTATCGGACCCGAGAGAATATTCGGTACCTGGGACATTGTTGGAAACCGTCGCTGGCAGACACACCATCGGCATGTTGAAAATCGGGTAATTTTCCTTAGCCTGTTTGAGCTCGTACAGAGAATGGTACGCCTCGAAACCACCAATAATGATCAGACCCTGGATCTCGTATTTTTGCATGTAATAGGCAACTGTACCCATGTCTGCGGACGGAAGGGTTCTGTTTGTACCGAGCTCCGAGCCACCCATGTTGTGCCACTCTTCCACGTCCATCCACTCCAACTTCTTGATTGCCCCGTGGCGGATCAGCCCAGAGAACCCGTTCTGGATCCCGTAAGGCTTGTGGCCCTTGGACAGACAGTACAGCGCGGCCGCGCGCGTGGCAGGGTTCAGCGCTGCGGTAGGCGCACCAACGTGCACAATTCCGATGTTCAGGCGCTGGCTGGCGTCCACGAGCTGCGAGTCGTCGTCGTGCATCGAGATGTCCATGAAATTGGCGTAACTCTCCTTGAAGGTGGAGTCACGCAGAGCAAGGGCCTCGTCGAATTTCTTGGCCTCGATGGCGCTCGCCACGCTCTTGGTGAGCTTCACGGCCTCCATCAGCGGCTGGCGCACAACCTTGCCGTCCAAAATACCAATCATCGGCGATGGGACGTCTGGAGTGCTCTCCAGGACAGCACGCACGGCATCGACTCCCTGCAACGTGGCCAGCATCCGGTCGAACGCCACGGCCGGTCCTCCACGCTGCACATGGCCAAGAGTCGTGATTCTGGTGTCCAGTCCGATCTCCACCAGACACTCCTTGACCTGCTGCGACGTGATCGGGTTCAGCTCGTCGTCCAACGCTCCTTCCGCAACAATCACCGTTGTTTTTCTGCGTCCCTTTTCTCTATGCCGAGAACAAACCTGCTTCAGGTCCTCTTTCCACGACTGGGCCTTTGGAGGACGTTCGGGAATGAATATGAAGTCTGCTCCACACGAAATACCGGCCATCAATCCCAGCCATCCGCAGTGTCTGCCCATCACCTCCACAACGAACGCACGCGAGTGCGACGACGCCGTCGAGTCAATGTAGTCCACCATCTCACAGATTCTCTCCAGCGACGAGTACGCGCCAATGGTGTTATCTGTAGAGGCCATGTCATTATCGATGGAGCCAACCAGACCAACAATGGTCAGATGGCGGTACTTCGACACCTGGTCGGCCGTCAACTCTCCGGTCTTGACCAGCTCGTCAACAAGAGACGGCCACTCGCTACGGAACAGATCTGCGCCGGTCAAGGACCCGTCTCCTCCACAAACAACAAGAGCATCAATGCCGCGCAGAATCATGTTTTTAGCAGCCCGCAAACGACCCCATCTCTCCTTGAACTCCATGCAGCGCGCCGTTCCGATCAGCGTGCCGCCAAGCGAAAGCCATCCACGCACGTCCTGCCACTCCATCTTCTTCAGAAGCTCTCCTCCCTGGACCAGGCCGGAGTACCCCTCGTAACACCCGTACACCTCGCAACCGTAATAGATGCCTGCGCGGACAACAGCCCGCACAACGGCACACATGCCGGGCGAGTCTCCGCCAGAGGTCATGACGGCGATTCTCTTTTTTCCAAGGACCTCGTCCTCCTGTTTTTGTTCCTCTATCGGCTTCTTTCCGAGAAGCTGTTCATCATTGCTGAATTTGCTGTCAGAAATTGCATTGGGGTACTGGCTGAAGCCCAAGTTGTTGCCCAGCGGATCCACAACGTAGAAGTCCACCCGGCCAGAACCTGGAAGCAGCTGGTATCCATTCTTCTGACACAGTTCCCGGACTTTTTCGGGATGTAAAGTGAAGAAAACAAGTTCTCCTGGTAATTCAATATTCTTGTGAACGTCATGACTAACAAGTCTCACCTTGATCATTGTGCCTTTGTTGAACACTCCGGTGCCCTCGCTGCCAAGCGAGTCACAAACGGGAAAGCAGCTGAGCCAGCATTCCTTGCGCGAGTCGTTCGACACACCAACAAGCTCGATACCCGAGGAGTTGGCATCTTTGAAGAAGGTTTTGACCACGCTGAACCCAAAGCTCTTGTAAAATTGGATCAACGCAACATAGTCCTGTGTCCTAGTGGCCACAAACGAGCTGAAATTGAACGACGAAACAAGCGACATACAGATATCTTCTGATTTCCTCTCTATATATATTAATTAAATGGGCCAATGTCTTCCTGATCACCTTACTCGCGAATTTCCATCCCACCCCAGGAACACACACCAGACACCAGACACCATAGTTATTAATCCGTACACCTTACACCTACACTATAACCCTACTTCTTCTTGAACAGTCCGAACTTCTTACGGCGCGGCGAGTTGATCTCGTCCGAGATCGAGCTTGTGGACCGTTCCAGCGAGGTGAGCAGCAACCCTGGAGGGATCCTTGGTCCGTCGTGGGACCGAATGCTCGAAATGGATTCTTCGCTCTTCGACTTTGTGATTGGAGGCTCCGGCAGCGAAGCTGTCGACGCCTGGGAGCTCCGCGGTTGCACAGCTATTTTGTTAAGCTTTTCAGTGAGCACCTCGGCCTCGCTCTTCTCTTTTTTGTAATCTTTCAACTGGATAATCATTTCGCGTGCATTAATGGCACGTAGAAGCAGTTTCAGGTCGCTGGTGAGCGTGCCTGTTTCCACTAAAATGTCAATCATTTGGTCGGAGCAAGTAGGCGAGTCCGCAGACATCAGTTGTTTCAGCTTTGGCCACACCTTTCTTTTGGAAGATTCCACGTTTGGCGGCGAATCCGACTTTCCAGATGTGCGTACATGCTCATCTAAGAGTCCAAGGGTCTCTTTCACCGAGTCGTCCGTGCTGCTGCCCGACCCAGCACTATTATCCCGCGCGTTATCCTTAGCATTGTCCTTTCTTTCTGGGGCAACTCCTTCTCGAAACTGAATCTCGGAGCTCGACAGGCTTCCTCCTATTTGCGAGTATCTGCCAATGGCCTTGGACGCCCTTCTCAATATGGCAACATCCATCAGGTTGTCGTCCAACGTAGCGAGATGCCAGGTAAATTGATCAATTGCAGGAATTCCAGTCTTTTCTCCAGTGGAAAGCTGCTTTGCCTCCTCTACCAATTTGGCCTCCTTCCGCGCTATCACCACAAACAGCGCCTCGGAGATGAGATCATAGAGCAAGGGAATTTCGTAATGTTTGGCGATCAAGATCAATTCAACACACGTAGGAGCCAGCTTCCAATTGCCTCCCAGCTGGCCAGTGTACAGGAACTCAGAAAAAGCCTGGACAGTTTGTCTTGAAAACGGCAAACACAAAGCTCTAGGCATGTATCTGGAGTCCAGTCGTGCTTCCGAATCTTCAGGGAAAACAATACTATTTTGCCTCGACTGGTCGGGCAGACTGGAGCCTGAAAGAGGGTCCAGGCCATCCACGTGATACATAGTGCGAGCAGATTTTCCTGTCAGCTCTGATTTGGATGCAAACGTTGGAGAGAAGAAGTCCACCTCACTAGGCGAATCATCAGTGCCAGGCACATTCTCGGGCATTGGAGGTTGTGGTGGCAGCTCGTTAACAAAAATTTGATTCTTGGCAGATGGTGACTGAGGACGCTCCACATTTTCCGGACCCAGACTGGAAAAAGCAGAGGAAGAAGACGAGCTGGATATGATGGAGCTGCGACGCAAATTGGAGCCCCGGCGAGAAGAAAGCGTAAACTTGTCGTGTCCAAAGGTCGAGTTTTGTCTTGAAGTAGCCGACTCTCTTCTGGACATGGCCAACGAGCTTCTTCTGGAGTTGGGCCCTACGTTGAACGAGCTTCGTCTCGAGCCAGGCAAGGAAACCGCCCTAGAGGCTCCTGAGGTGCTGGATGACCTTGCAGAATCCTGGAAAGGGTGCCTGAACATGGGCGTGCGCGTCTCATTAGAACGATGCAGCCTCAATGACGGAAGGCTGTCGGTTTCTCCCAACGGGCTACCGGTAGCTTCTGTAAGAGAATTGCGATCTGCAAAAGCTCGTGCATATGCATCTGTTAGCAGCTGATCAAAATGGCGACCCCATCTTTTGCGGCAAAGATTCAAAGGCACGCAAATGGAACTACCGTCTTGGCAAATAAATTCAAAATCGGAAATGGAAATCGAGCGTTCAAAAGCACTTTTTCCTAGCGCAACAGCATAGGGAGGGAACACCGACCGAATGGAATTGGTGGTAATTTGGGGAGCGACGTAATGTGAATAGGCGGCAAAGCTTGTGTTTTCGGATTTATTAAGCGTTATTGAGGAGGGAACGCGCTCGGGAAGGTGGGAGGAAATTTCGGAGGAGGCGTGTTCCATTTCAATTGCATATGTGTTAGTAAATGGTAATGAAACGGTGATGAACTGGTTGAAGTACTGTTCGCTCGGTAGAGAATTGATCGTGTCGGCATTGCCCAAAACGAGTACCTTGTGATGTGAGTTCCAGACAAAACCTTTGCAGAATCTATGAGACCAGGCAGAATGTGTGCACAAAATCTGAAGTTTCGACCAGGCATGCGAAATTCGGTTGAAGACGTACAGCGAAATCGTGAACTCTCCCGGCTTAAACCCAGTGACTATCAGATTCTCTCCGAAATACCCCAAGGTTGGGTAATTGAGCTCGAAAGGAATCAATCGCGTGCTGCTGCAAGGTGGTATCTCTAGCTCTCTTCCAGCCAGATACTTTTGGAACTCGAATGTGATGAACGGTTCGTAATTTTGGTTGGGTTGCGTTTGATAAATGTAGATGGGTGGAATTGTTTTAGGCGAGTCAAGCAGTTGGGCTGGAATTGCAGAATTCAAAGAGCGTCTCATCGTGACGAGTTTTAAGTTCTTGCTGCTTCCGGGCTCTTCGTCGGCATTGCGCTCGACTCCGAATTGCAATTCAGGATACCACTGTTCGGAGGCCAAATCGTAAATGTGAGAAATATGCACGGGCTCCGAGTTCTCGTCGATACCACCAAAGAAGATGATTCCGTGATGTGTTGGTTTGTTAATTGTTTGTAGCTGCTGTAGGAACATGGACAAATGCTCAAATCGCTTGTGAAGCACTTGGTTGTTTTCGGGCAGTAGACATTTCCATGACTTGTCGAACCTGTCAAATCTCCACACATCATTCATAATTTCAAGCTTGTTACTTTTGTCAAAACGCAGTCCACCATAAATGTAAATATAGTTATCGTGCACAATCATTGAGTGGTACATTCGGGCTTTAGGCTGTTCTGAATTTTCCTTTGCTCGCAGATGCGACCACTTGCGATCTAAGAGATTGAGCGAAAACATCTCTGGAGACAAATAGTTGTTGTAATCTTGATGCTTGTAAGTTGCCTTTGAGACTGCAGACTCGAATTGGCTCTGAACATCGTCCAGACTGAAACCTGCATGTAATGCCAATGGCAGCACGGAACCACTGTAGGCAAGAATTCTCGATCGGTAAATGTCTGTTGAGGCTCCTGAGCGCACATCCAAACGATTGCAGGGGTTGCTATCATCTGGGTTTGGAAGCTCGGTCCTATAGCATTTACTCGCAGAAGAGTCTAAAGGCGGCATAATATGATTGGCACAAGAGAAACCAATTCAAAAAATAAGTATGGGGAAGAAATTCGACGGCGAACGACCAGACCTCAAATTCTATTAAATAAAAAAGATAATATTTGTTCAACAACATGCTGCCTTTATATCTGCTTACATCTGTTAAAAAGCAGCCAATTTTGGTGGAACTAAAGTCTGGCGAAACCGTGAATGGACTACTTGAGAACTGCGACTCGTGGATGAACCTGACGCTGAATGACGCTGTGACCGTGGACTTGCATGGACAACATTTTGAAAAAGTGCCCGAGATATATGTTCGTGGAAGCCAAATAAAATACGTGCGGATGAGCAACGACATCATCGACAAATTCAAGGACCAAAACAGAGTTCAGAACAGAAACCGTCCAATGCAGAAAAAACCACAGAGAGGTGGAAGAGACGGTAGAGACAGTAGAGACAGACGCAATGGCAACCAGGGAAACCAGGGCAACCAGAGGAACAAATGAATCTGGTGAAATCCAGTTCTGTTGGGGAGAGCGAGGAGACGTGTCCAATATCTGGTCCAGTCATCCGACTGTGGAACGATCACATTTATATCAACTAAGCATGAATAAGACTGCTTTACGGGATAATTATCATCTTGGATTACACTTGCTTGTATCACAACTGACTTTTAGTTTCTTGTGTGATGGGGGTAGATACACCCACGACGGTCACCGAGGAGCCTGCTGTAAAAAGTCGTTTTGCTACCGACCATTTTAATATTAGATGTATTTTAATTTGGAAACCTGTACATTTCAGTACTACATACCAGTTAACATGTAAGCAACCCTAATGCCACCGCCCCACCAGGCGTCTCAGTAAAGTAGCTGGATTGACATCAAGACGGTAACCACCGGAACTCAGAATTTCAGGAATGCTTAGACGGGGCAACGCCCATCCTTGAACCAGATCTTCA
The DNA here is from genome assembly GCA_030674565.1 of Ogataea thermomethanolica. Taxonomy (NCBI): domain Eukaryota; kingdom Fungi; phylum Ascomycota; class Pichiomycetes; order Pichiales; family Pichiaceae; genus Ogataea; species Ogataea thermomethanolica. Next base: position 205,561 of record JAKTYW010000010.1, read on the forward strand.
AAAAATAATTTCCACCATTCTGAATGCTCGCCAGATCATTGCTTCTTTTGCTTGCTGTCTTGGTGCTTCCCTCGGCGTATACCAGGCTGCTTGGCTATATGAATGAGCGGGTACTGCCGTTGGATATTTTGAAGCATTATGTTGAGCATCCGCTGGATGACGTGACACTTAGAATACCTATTGTCTATCAGTCCAAGGAATTGAATTTTCCAGACATTGGCAGGGCACTGGAAATACACATCAACGGGCGACTTCGTGCACATGAGTTTCCTTGTCCTGACGTGAAGTTTGATTTCTACGAGACTTTAAACCAGACAGACGCCTTGCAGCTACGTCTTTTTCTTAGTGACCAAACGGGAGTGTATGTGGACGGTGTAGAGGGTTACGGGGCCTTGTATTTCACAATGGAGTCCGTGGACTCTAACGATGTGCCCTACTTTGGAACACAACTCATTTTGGACCACTGCTACAATCAAGAAATTGAAAATTACTCACTAGACAATTTTGTCAAAGTGGTAGACTCGAACACTAAGAAAACCAGTGTCCTTCACTCAACACAGATAAATCCACACGAAAAAGACCACGTGCATTACGTGTTTGTGATGATGGGATCCGAGGTGGACTGGGACATCGAGAAGGCGGTCGAATTGCACTTGGAGCCTGTGATGAGAGACCTCTCTGCATATAGCTTGGACTTCATCCATGTGAATTCCAGCACCACTGCGGAGCCGCACTTCGTTGACGAGTACTTTCCACAAAATTTGTCTGCATTGCCCGAGCTGGCAGAGTTCTACGAATCGCACCCGCGCAACGATTCCACGATCTATTTGCTGTATTATCCGTTCGAACTGGCTGGCGAAAAAATATCGTCTTTGGAGGTGGATGGAATGAAACTGTACTCCAAGATGCAAAACACCTTTTTGAACTTGAAGGACTGGGGATCCATCTATTTTGCAGATACCAGCAGATTCGAGAAAATCGTCCCGGTGGCCAGTCTCGACGACTGCATGTGGTCTTACGCAGAAACTATTCTGGACCACTTCAAAGTCCCGAATGAGAATATGGCTCCTTTTCTGCGCCTGCAGATGCACAAACGGATAAGCATTGTGAAGAATTTGACGTATTTTGGCTACCAACTGTCTCGTGTTTTGCAGGAGCTGGAAACAACAAGACTCAGTAGCGATCTTGCCGCATCCATACTGCAAGGCTTTGAGTTGCGCGAGAAAGTCAAGGAAAACCTTGAGAAATATGACTGGGACACGTCACTAGCATTGAGCCGCGAACTGGTGTCTCTGCTAGAGGAGCAGACACAGAATAGTAATCCCGAAAAGTTGGTGGTTATTTCTCAAAATTGAGTTCTGCGGCTCAAACACGATTTCGAGTGTTCTGTTCAGCCTGACCGATCATATAACTATCTTGTGGGGTCAGTTGCCCCATTTTCAGATCATGTTTTACGAGCTAAAGGACTGGGGCTGTATAGCTTCCACTGATCGCTCCCACCCACTGATTTTCGAGACAGCCAGAAAACCCTGCTACATCATGGCCGACATAAGACACTCGCAGCAAGATGACCAATTTTTGGAAAATCTCCTTAAAGTGTGCGACCTCACGGGCCAGAGACAAATGCACTATCGAGAGGTGGTAAAGAAGGAGGTGCGTGATCAGCTGGTGCTCAAAAGCTTGTTTTTAAGACTGGCTACCAAAATCTGGGGAGATTCGTATTTGGACTCGCGAGTAGAGAAATACATTAAGAGTCGCGGCATAATGAAGCCGGGACAGTATCCGATCGTCCAAAAGCCAATTCTGAAGAAGGTCTCGCTGGAAGATCTCGGAATCACTTACAACAGGGAGATGGATGCTCTTGAAATTCCAGACCAGAAAAAATTACTGGAGGTCACCAGAGACGCGGATATACTCTACTTGCAGGCCCCGAATAGCGAGAAATTGTATATCCGCAAGATGCGGACTGCGTTCCCGGTCAAACCGCTTCGTAAAGTATGTCTTGCACATCTTCGTTCGAGGGAACGACATTTGGAACACATAATGAAGGAAAACGACCAAAGAATGAACGATTTCGAGTACCGGCTGGTGAACTGGTCGATGCGCGATTACGTCAAGTGAGCTGGAGCCCTATATAATGCTTCAAGGTATTGTGTTCTGCTGGAATCATAATCCAGTGCAAGGGTGTGCGTTCAAAAAATTCACCTCCATCAATCAATCAGAAAAATTATATATCTAATGAAATAATCATGTCTAGCACGTTTACTCAGTCCGCCAAAAAGATAGTTTCCCTGCTGGAAAAGTACCCCACCGACAAGGTGAAGCACTACGCCTCGTTTAAGTTCTCCCAGATAGAACGGTTTTGCAATATTGGGTCGATACCTATTCCGAAGAAAATTTTAGAAGAGCAGACGTTGGAGCAGAAGAAGCAGCAGAAGCTGGTTAAAATTGACGTCAAGAAGTTGAAAAGAATGATTTTTGCAGATGATACCACTGCTCCAAACTTCAAGAAAGAGCTCTTCAACGCCGACATTCTGAACGAGCAATACAAATCTCTCAAGAGCATCTCAGACAACAAGTGGGCCGACGTGTACAAGCTGGACAACAAGCTTTTGGAGCCTAAAGGAAATCCAAACTACTACTCGCGACTGATGAAAGATATTGAGCGTGGAGGACAACAGAAAGAGAGCATATTTGAGGCCATGCGCACGGTCATCACAGGTAAATATTAATGAAAATAGCGTAGATTTTATTACTTTTTGGCGAATTGTAGATAGCAGTCGGAATCGTTGATTCTGACCGAGTTCCCCAGACTCTCGAGACATCTAGCAGATTCCGCATCGGAGCGGAACTCCACCAGAGCTAGACTTCTGATCGGAACAATATTGACGTTGAGGAAACCAGCGTAGTTCTCAAACACAGCAACCACTTGATCTTTGGTAGCTGAGGCCGGCAGATCAGTAAGCAGCAGGATCTTGTTAGGCTCTGATATTTTGGAACCACCCACACGTCTCTTCTTCGCAGTGGTGGGTGTTTGTATAGCCGATTTACGCTTCTTGGTCCGTGATTCAAGTCGCTGCGCCCGTTGTTCTTGAATATATGAAGCGTATTCTGAAGGTTCCATTTGGGTCTCTACCACCGTGTCGCTGTTGGTTTTTGCAAGATACATGTCCATGGGCTGGTCAAAAAGGATCTTGGTGTTTAGCAGGTCTATAGCCCGAACACAATCTTCATGCGATCGTAACGAGATGAATGCCTGGCCGCGCAATTGTAGATTTTTGAACAGCTTGATTTCAACGATGGGCAATTTGTATTCCTCAAAGAGCTCCACTATCGCCGATCGCAGCCTTTCACGCGATAGGCGCTCGTTCAAATTGCGAACGTATATAGTGCTAATCGACATGGCGATTGAAATTTAAATCTAAAAATTGTTCAAGCTTAAATAAGAAAAGCACAGCCCGAGAGCCCGAAATGACCGTGATCCTAAAGTACTATATATCTATAGTTTAGTGCTAGACTTTTGGAGCCCCAGCTCTTCCAGAAAAGCGTCAGAGTTACTCTTTCTACCTAGAAGGTCTTCCAGCAAGTCCATTTCCTCACAGGAGCCTCCCTTTTCGAGAACCTTGGTACGGTATTCAACACCTCTGTCCACGTTGAATGGGTCCTTCTTGAACTTGGTGTAGAAGATATCCGCCGCAAACACTTGCGACCACATGTAGCCGTAGTATCCAGAAGCGTATCCTCCCATCAAGTGTCCAAATGAACCGTATCCAGGACTTTTCTCCCCGCCATTAGAGACCAACGAGATTTCCTCCCGCATGTCGTTCCACAGACTGTCCATGTCCACCTTTCCATCCTTGGACGTGTGGAGAGCCATGTCAAAAAGACCAAAATGCAACTGGCGCAAGTTTGCCAAGGACGCGTTCACGTTTTTAGATTTCACCAGAGACTCGATCAAGTTGTCTGGAAGATCCTCACCAGTAAGATAATGACCAGACAGATACTTCAGCTGGTCCTTACTCCAACAGAAGTACTCCAACAGCTGAGACGGCATTTCGACAAAATCCCAGCTGACGGAAGTACCATGGAACCGTGCGTATCTGGTATCTCCCAGCAGATCATGGATACCGTGGCCAAGCTCGTGGAAAAACGTCACCACCTCGTCATGCTTGAGTAAGGAAGGCTTGTTCTCGGAGTCGCGTGTGAAATTGCAGACCAGTGCGGTGGATGGATACTTCTTTTTGCCGGTCTTCACATCAATATAACCTGGAGATAGACCAAAGTTTGCAGCGTGCCCGTACTTACCCTCTCTTGGATGCAGGTCAAGGTAGAGATACCCAACAAACTGCTCTCCGGAATCAGTTTTCCACACTGAGAACTGTTGCACCTCTGGATGCCAAGCCTTAGGATCGGAAACTTGCTTGAATTTCAGCTTGAAGATGCGCTCATAGATTCCCAACATACGCTCGATGGTTTGTCTCAAGGGAAAGTACTCTGAAATCACCTTTTCGTCAACCTTGTGCTGCTCTTCAAGCATTTTTGTGTGATAATATCTGTGATCCCAGATATAGTAATCAGAAACCTGAGTGTCTTTCAATTTTAGTTGCTTGAGTTGTTCGATTTCTTTCATTCCCAGGGGTCTGAGCTTGGCTTTCAGATCTTCCAAAAACTCCATCACAGTTTCTGGCGTCTTGGCCATACGTTCCTCAAGGATATACTCGGAAAAAGTATTGTAGCCTAACAGCTGAGCCAATTGAGCACGGGTCTCAACAGCAGATTTCAGCAGTGGTCCATTCTGTTTGACCTTTCTCTGGTCGCCCAAAAAAGCGCGCTTTCTAGTCTCAGCATTACGCGCATACTTCAAGACCGGGAAAAGATCAGGATACTTGAAAGTCATTTTGTATTTCCCCTCAGTCTGCTCAAATTGATTAATGACATCTTGGGGAACTCCCTCGAGCTCCTGTTCCGTAAAAAGAATGTGCTCTGTTTCCTCGCCGAGGTTTTTGGAAAACTCGAGCGAGTATTCAGACAGCTTCTGCTTGAGTTCTTTGATCTGCTCACGAATACTTTCAGGCTGGTTTAGTCCATTGCGCTCGTACTGACGATGCAGCTTTTCGAGGAATCGCTTGCTTTCACCCTCAAGATTTTTAATCTCTTTCTCATAGACCTTGTGGATGGTCTGGTACACGTCCTGACGCAGTCCTGATTCGATGCCAAACTCTCTCAGTTTTTTATCGGCCTCGTTCGAGGCGTCTCGTAGCTCTTTTGAAGCAGAGACGTGCTTGTAGAAGGTGATCTGATTGGCCACCTGAGCCTGGATGTTCTCGAGATGAGCAATCGACTCGATCGTGGTCTTGAACGAAGGGTTCTCGGAGTCTCGAGCAACCTCGTCGTCAAGCTCCCGTCCCTCCTTGACCAGCAAATCTGCCAAACGGAGAATCTCTTCAGCGGAATGGTCCCATTCCAATGGTGCTTGTATAGTAGTTGTCATCCTGTAAAGAATAATTGCAAACGCCACAGACAAAAACCAGAACCACCTTTTTGACATTGGATATCACCCCTACACCAAGAACGTGAGCTGGAGCCGTTTGTAGATTGCACTTCTGGATATAATTGGCTGTATCAGACGACCAAGAATCCTTTATTGTGGCAGGATAGTAACAATAGCCGTTCTGCAGAGGTACCTCACTGGCTGGTGCCGTTCAGATCGATAGGAAATAAACGGCATATTCAGGTTGCTTATCTAATCATGGGAATTTTCAGACGCTAAATGGTTTTCACAAAATTGAAACTCTATGGCTTCAAGTAACGAGGAAACAATTAACCAGCTCTCGATACAGCTTTTGGAACAGACGGAGAAAAACTCCATTTTGGAGGTGCAGCTGCTGAACAGTCACCAAAAGATCCATGACTTGAAGCGGCAGCTGGTTGAGAGTCGTAGGCAAAAGGAGGACAGTGATAAGGAGGTGGAGCGATTGAGCTATGAGATGGAAGATCTTAGCGCGACTCTTTTTGACCAGGCCAACGAAAAAGTGAAGGAAGCCAACATAGAAGCAAATGAGTTCAAGATCAGAAACGAGAAACTTGTTGACACGCTCAGAGATCGAGATACCACCATAGAAGTTTTGAAAAACGAGTTGAGCAATCTAAAACATTTAATCACCGAACTGGAGCTCCAAGATCGGTCTGACCTGCAATTGGATGCTTTGGATCCTGAGATAATACCTGAGTCTTATTTCACTTTAGAGAAACTGGTCAAATTCAACGGAAAACACATCTACTCTCCAACGTTTAACCAATTGAGATTTGATCTGAACCTACTTAATCAATTCCGGGACACTTTGAGATCATTGCAAAATATAAAGGAAACCTCTTTCTACCGTCATTTGGTTGCTGAGGAGATTGAGCCAGTCTTGCGTTTGGACCTTTCTCCTTCAGTCAAGTTTTTCCAAAAGAAGTCTTTTTTGAACAGTCTTTTTGATGCAAAAGTGGTAATTGAGCCGTTAAGCGCTTCCACAGAGCTTTGGAAGGCTTCACAGACACAGTCAGCTCCGGGATCGCCGGCGATATCCGAAAAAAGTGTTGATTTGAAAATGTTCAAATATGAGACAGACAGACCCGTTGCTTTGCAGACCAAGTGTTCTATATGTGCAGAAGAACGTATGGGAATTAATTATGCCAGACTGTATCTTTTGCGGGTCAAGGAGACGGAGTATCTGTTATGTATCTGCTGTGCTAATAAGCTGCGTCGTACAGCAGATCTGCTTGCACGTTTGAAGACACTAAAACAAACAGACAACGAAGAAGAACATTACCGGATATGGTGCGAGCTTGCTGAGCTTCGTGCGCGTCTCTTTTATGCGAAGTTAGGGATCTGGGATGAATCAGACGAGAGTGGATTAGTCTACGGCTGGAAAAATAGCTGGCTTGGTCAGAAATTGCAGCCCGAGAACACGATGTCAACCGAGGCATTTTCAAAAACCACGGACGAAGCTGAAGAAACAGAAAGTACTGCTGGTGCGGTGGAAGAGCAGGAAGAGACAAACGGCCCAGTTGATGCTATAGTGCAAGAAGAGGTGGTAGAAGACAGCAAGCAGTCAGAGCAGTCAGAAGAGCCAGAGCAGCCAGAAGAGCCAGAAGAGCCAGAGCAGCCGGCCGGTACACCCGAAATACAACCACAACAGACGCCTGCTAAAATGAGCATGCGGATTGTCTCCGATGACATATTAGACAACTACACAAACACTTCGGACGACGACGAATTCAACGACGCAGAGGAGTCACACTCTGCTGCTTTATAAGGCTGTGTAATATAATTCTTAAAGTTTTCAGGCTGTGTGATATTTTCCATGAGTGAGTCTTCGCAGGTGCAGGTGTTTCGGGCGCTGTATCCATCCAGCAAGCTCAAGTACCAATCTCTGCTGCAGTCAGACTTCATTGCAGACCACATAGATGATGTTTCTATCCAGAAGACGCTTAAAATAAAAGTGGTTACGTGGAATCTCAAGTCTATGGAGACTTGTCCTTTAGACCATCTACGACAGCTGGTAACATACCAAAATGACGATTATGCAGATATCTATAGTGTGGGGTTTCAAGAGACCATCCCATTGACCTCGATCTCAGCCTCAGCGAAGATTGTGGATCAGTGGTGCGACCGTCTTGTGAGTGCGCTTCCTCGGGACGAGTTCGAGGCTGTGCACAGGTATGGATTGCTCGGTCTCACGAGCATTTTGATTGTTCGGAAGGAACTGGAGGGACAGATTTCGGACATCGCAACCCGAACGGTTGGACTTGGGTATCTCAACTGGTACAACAAAGGTTGCATCGAGACGCAATTTTCTATTGGCGGCGTTGACGACAAGTTGGCAGGAACCCGAGTGCAGATTTTCAATTTCCATCTGACCCATGGGAAGGACGACAACGCTGTGGACCTCAGAAACCAGTGCTTGCAAAAAGTGCAAGATACGCTGGGGACCATTGCAAATGTTTCTCTCGGCAAGGCTTCATCCACGTCGCAAGAAAATTCCTTGAAATGCGAGCTCAGTAGCCAGGAAATCGAGAAAATAGGGCCAGAAAAAATAGCACACATTTTTGAACGAGATCAGCGCGCGTTCGTCTTTGCCAGCGGAGACCTCAACTACCGGCTTGATTCAGAGACGCCTGTGGGATTAGTATTCACCGAGAAATACTCGATGCTTATGGGCTATGACCAGCTTAGCCGAGAGAGACATGAGAAGAGGATATTTAGTGGCTTTTATGAAAATCCAATTGAGTTCAGACCAACGTACAAGATGAAGGAGTCCCTGGAGTACGAAGAGGCTCGTACTCCGTCGTATACGGATCGCATACTTTATTATCAAGCTGATGGTCTCAAGTGCGTCAAATACGACAGCTGTGAAATTAATGGATCCGACCACCTTCCGGTGGTAGCTGAGTTCGAAATGGATGCTCGGTTGATCGATCAGACCGCCCTTCGCAGCTTGCGCTCGCAGATTGGGGTTCAGTTAGAAAAGATCGTGAACCAGATGCAGATCGTGGAACTCCATGAAAACTTCATTGAGACAGAGGTTGTGCTGGACATGAAAGATAAAATCAAAACTTCAATCACTAATTTGACTGAGGAGCAGATCAGATATAGTATTGAGACCGACAAATCTTTTTTGAGAAAGCCAATAATAAAAGCGACTGCCGAAAGCGGTGATCTTTCACCGAAGGAAACTCTGCCGCTAGAATTCGAGGTTGTGTGCACCAGCACGGGAACAGTGAACAAGAATTTCAGTATTAGGTTCGATGGATTTGAGTTTGTCAAGTTCCTCGCAGTCTCAGTGACATGTAAATCGATTTTGTCGATACCGGTCAGCCAACTCGAGGACTCTCAATTGGAGAACATCATCCATTCATTTGACTTTATTCTGGACGGGTCTCCGTCGAGCTTGATAGATGGTCTCAGGTCTGTTTCTGACGTCAAATCCTTAAACGAGCTTGAACTGACAGTGTTCAGGAACATGACGCTGCACAAGATCGACTTCCAGTTGTTGGCCAAGCTAAACGCAATGGGAATGCAAGAAAACGAAGGCAGTGTTGCAGTTTTCAATGTGTTATTTTTATGGCTTAGAAACGTTCCTGGTTTGGGAACAGACAGCCGATCTAATTCGGTTCTTCAGAAGCTTGTTAGCCTGATGAAATTTCTGAGTCTTGATGAGATGTCAGGCTTCAGATACTTTGGGTTTCTTTTCCATGACGAATTTGCCGTGAGAGAGCTCCTGGATGACTAGACCACAAGAACATCCAGTAATTTTCCACACTCGAATATTTCACCGCTTCTCATTTCCAGTATCTTCACATCATATAGATTAACAAGTCCCTTTTCGATACCGATAAGCTCGAGTTCGGTCTCAAAAAGGTTGCCTGGCTCCAACCCGAATTTCAAATTGTTAGTTAAGGAAACTAGACCAACCTTATTAAAGTCGTGTTGGAAGGCTCGAAGAAGCTGATTCAGTCCATAGAGAGGAACGGGATCCACCTTGTTCTGGTTGGAGTTCTGAAGAGGGATGGGAGGCACAGATTTTTCATACTGTTTGCTGATGGAAGACTGAATGTAAAGGATCAGAGATAACGACTCTGACGACTTGTTTATAAATTGAAGTTTCCATTTAAACACTTCACCCAGTTTAACTTTGGTCTGTCCCGAAACAGACACCGTAAGATTCTTCTTGTGGTGATTCAGATTAACCGAGGAGTTGGATTTAATCCTTGTTTTCTTACTCAGGCTCAAAGCCGAGCCACTTGACCGCGTTTTTTGGACCCCCAAACTAGGTGATGACATAGCATGCACTGTAGGAGACAAGAGAAAATCGACGTTGGTCATCCACCGCGTAGCCAATCGACGCTTTCCGCCCACTGTGCAATTAATTGTGACAGTCACCGGTTTGACCCATTTAATATCATTGTTGGTAAGCTTGTAGGTGAGACATAGATTAGCGTGTTTCTCCAAAGTGACCGGGTACTCGATCAGCGAATGGTCGACAAATTGACAGTTATAAATGCTGATCTCAACAGAATCGATTTGTACAAATTCTCCCATTTTGCGCAATGGACCAGAAAGCGCAACATCCAGCGACGCCATTATCTTTTCTGTTTTTATTGTCTTAAACCTCATTAAGAACACAGGACTGATTCTGAGGGTGGTGTTCATCGTTCGTATATGGTAGCGGTCAACATGTTTCTTCAAGGCCGTTTCTCCAATTTTAAGCGTGGCTAACGAGTCCAAAACTAGAGTGTCCGTCGTGGCTTTTTCACGGTAGGATGCGCGGATATCGAGTTGATTGGAAGCCTTATCCGGCAATATCTTGACTCTGCATAGCCAAACAGCATAGGAGTCCACAATTGTACATTTATCAATGACCTCGCGTGTACTGTTTTGGAGACTGTATACCAGATCCACCTCCACCTGATCTACCGTTGGAGGAGTCACCACAACGACCTGAACGTTCTCGTCAAAATAGCCTACATCCAGAGTTTTGCACTGATCGATGTCCTTGACGTCGATCAATCCGTCCTCCGGAAAAGCTGTTTCTGGGACAAAAACACGAAACATGTAATCAACAGGAAAAAGTATCGTGGAGTAGAAAATATATAAATAAATATTCGATGTTCTTCATTTTTTTAATTATATCCAGTGCTAAGCCTAGAGTGCATGTTTGGACATGATTAGGGCGATTTTTGTGGCAGCAGCACTGGCACTAAAATGCATATCCGCCTCTCTGGATGACTATGTTGTTGGAGATCTGCCGGGACTATCTGAGATTGCTGAAAAAAGTCGTCCCGTGATGCACGCTGGCCATCTTGAAATTATTCCCGAGAACAACACAGATATATTTTTCTGGCGTTTCCAGGACGCGCATAGCAACAGAACACTTCAAAGATTGCACGAAGATGAGCTGATCATTTGGCTGAACGGGGGTCCTGGCTGTTCTTCGATGGATGGCGCCATGATGGAAATAGGTCCTTTTCGGGTGTCTGATGATTTGAAAGTGACATTAAACCAGGGATCGTGGATGCAAAGTGCGGATCTGGTGTTTGTCGACCAGCCAGCAGGCACTGGATTTTCTTATACCGATGTTCATGATACCGAACTGGAACAGGCTGCGCAGCATTTTCTGAAGTTCTTAGAAATGTACTACGATCTTTTTCCGCAGGATCGCAAGAAAAAACTCTATCTTGCGGGGGAGTCATATGCAGGCCAGTACATCCCTTATTTTGCGCGAGAAATTCTCCAACATCGTGAGATGAATATCGATTTGCAAGGCCTGCTCATAGGAAATGGTTGGATAGAGCCCGATATACAATCGTTGTCTTATGTTCCATTTGGACTCGAAACCGGTCTCCTTGACTCGAAAAGCGATGCCACCAGAAGAATTATGAAACATCATGAAAAGTGTCAGAGAGCTATCCAAGACCCCTCCAATCATGAGTTTGAGAAGGAGGCATGCACTCAGGTCTTCCAGAGCATTTTAGCGGAGACCAAGGATGCTTCTGCCCCTGGAGACAAACAGTGCGTCAACATGTACGACTATCGTAAACGCGATTCGTACCCTGCTTGTGGAGCGCACTGGCCCGAAAGTTTACCGCAAGTCACCAAGTTTTTGAACTTGGACAGTGTCCAAAAGGCGCTGAATCTGCGGAAACCTCGTAGATGGGAAGAATGCGACGGAAAAGTTGGGTTTTACTTCCAGCCCAAATCTTCCGCCAAGTCTTTTGATCTTTTACCAGCTCTCCTACAGAAGGTGAAAGTGATGCTTTTTGCGGGAGACAAGGATATTATTTGCAACTACAAATCGATAGAGATGCTCATAGAGAAGTTACAAATTGCACAAGGTCAGTACGGATTTTCGAGTGGTGAGAAGAAGACCTGGCTATATGACGGAAATATGGTTGGCCAACTGCGCTCAGAGTTCAACCTGACGTACGTCAAGGTGTATGATTCTTCCCACATGGTGCCTTACGACCTTCCCGAAGTTAGCAGGGGACTTTTTGATCTAGCCACTGATGTCATCGCGGAGACTTCGACTGGAGTTGTTACACCGGTCTATGACTCTGATGGAAACTACTGGTTCGATAAGTCTGCCGAAGAACCTAGCACCGACCCGGACACAGAATCTGACGACAAATCACGCAACCACCACAGCATCGCCTTTTACGTCATAGAGATTCTGATCATAGCAGCTCTCTCCTATCTGCTCTACAACTTTTACAAGTCATTCAGCAAATCTCGCAAGTCTGCATTTATGTCATTGTCCGGTAAGAAAAAGAAGAAGCAGGTGCACTGGGTGGACGAGCGCAACCTCGAGACAGAACCTGATTTGGTGGCTGACAATAAGCCAATGAACATGTTCGAATCAGTTTTTAACAAACTCGGATACGGCCAGTCTGGCCACCATCCGCTAGCACGCAGTGCCACAGACATCGAGATGGCTCCTGTGGAAGAACAGGACGACCAATTTATTGTTGAAAGCGATGAAGAAGAGTTTGGTCATGCATAGATGGACTAGTCGCGACGGGACGATTAAATAAATTCAAGAAAATATTATCGAATATTTTACGCTAGTGTCTATAATATGTCGCAAAACTGGTTACTGTGGAAACGGTCGCTTTTGACAGGAGGAGGAATCATTGGCAGTGGAGTGCTTCTGTTCAAGTTCACGACTCCGACAGAGGAGGATCTGGTGGCCCGTCTTTCGCCCGAGTTGCGTGCAGATTACGAAAAGAACAAGGAGTTGCGCAGAAAGGAGCAGGAGATGCTCATGGAGATCGTCAAGCAGACCGCAGCATCCAACGACCCGATCTGGAAAACAGGACCGATTGTTTCGCCGTGGGACCGCAACTTCCAGCCATCAGAGGAGAGCTTTTTGGTGAAGAGAGAGAGATTCGAGAAGGAGCAGGCAGAGAAGAGCCAACGTGAAGAGCTGGAACGCAAGAAGTCCGAAGCACAACTTGTGGCTGTTGAGGAAAAGAACGCTCCTCGCTGGAAGTTCTGGAAACGGGAATGAACGTTGTGTACATAGTATTTAGAAATTATTCCTCTCATTACTTCTGATATCGTTAGCGACATATAATTGACCGGTCAATTACATGAGTGAGGTGAATCGCTCACTGTGTCATCTCCACCACGTCTTTTGCAGAGTCGAGACATCCTGCTTGTTTGCTTCGTCTATGGCAGCAACGATCTTTTTGATGCTTGTGTCTATCACCATACCACCTTGGACAATTTCCTCCAGCGCTGCCTCCAGGACCTGCCATCCAAACACCAGATCCAGCTCGCTGACATTGTGGAAACACGTATTAAGCACCTGGACAAAAACCTGAATCAGGTCGAGAATGCCCAGTTCACTTTCCTGCTGATCCACCACGAAAACAAAGTACAGCGTCGCATAGTGTCTGTATATAACTCTAATATCTGCGTGGTCCTCCAGCAGCGGTGGAGGTGTCAAAAACGAGCACTGAGCGTCTGTTCTTGCTACCACTAGTTCGTATACCTGTTGCAGTAACAATTGCTGTGTGGCAACGTCCACGGGCGTATAGAACTTGGTGAGACGCGGTATTCCCTTGGTGTTGACTTTGGTTAGTTTTTACCCGCTTGAGGATACCTGGACAGGCATTGGAAACTTACAGATTAAAACAGAGTGAATCATAGCTTAGCAAAAAATAGCATTCAGCCACTTTACACCAGATGCCGGAAAAATAAACATCCTCTCTTAAAATAGTAAAGTTGAGACAACTCCTGTGCACAGATAATTCTCTGGTAAAAATTCACTTTTCGTTCTTCATCCTTTCATATGTCCTCTTTGAAGAAGCTGTTCAGACGAAAGAAGTCGTCCAGCACACAAAGTCTCCCTGAGACGGGTACCAGTACGGTCCAGAGTTCGTCTCTATCTGATCCACGGTCTCCGAAGGATGTGCCTTTAGCGTCCTCAAGAACGTACTCCGATTCGCTGCGGAACGTCAGGAATCCGAGAAGAAGCATGACGGCAGACTCTAAACGTCTTTCGTCGCTGCCAACCACCTTCTTGAGACAAGGAAACCACTCGACTCCAAAGACGTTGTCGTTGGCAGACAGCAAGACAGAGTCTCCCGAGGGTCTCTCGAAATTGCCTGCAGAACTGATCCCGATGGTCACACTTTTGCATGCGCAACACGCGCGTTCGTATTGCGAGATGATCGTCCAGGTTCCTGTCGAGAACGGCGAGGTGCAAATGTCAGCCTCAAACTGCAGCTGGGTTTATGTCAGTGCCAAACTGAGTGGAACCGAGCTGGCGATCTGGGAGATGGACAGTAACACAGCGCAGGAGCTTAGAAATGACGATAACGGAGGGTTCAAGCCCATCTACATTAATACCGTGGATGCACAGTACTCGTACTCTAGCCAGAACGACGTTCACGAACTAAGCATCCTCCTGACGGAGACCAAGGCTTATATGCTTAGATTTGGCTCGAAGGACGAACTCGACTACTTCTACGCCAGTGTCCTGCTTGCCCAATTTGAGAACAGACGTCTTCAGGAGAGTTTCACAGGGGCCCTGTTCTCGAGCAAGGCTATCACTTTTTCTGATGTTCGCACTCTCTTGGCCCCAAATAACAATAATCTCAAAGAGGAGTGGTGTGTCATGAGGTTCCCATACTTGAATGACAAGTGGATACGGTGCTATGTGGTCGTCACACCGAACGTGGGGTCCAAGAAGCCAGGAAACGTTAAAATTTACACTTCCACCTCCAAGAGCAAAAAGAACTTGCTAGCCACCATCAAGACGGCGAGGTCATGTGTGGCGGTTTATCCGGAAAACCCCGAGTTCATCGACAACAACTCTCTTATCCGACTAAATGGACAAATATACATCAACCAACAGCTCCTGGATAAGGTCATCAGCGGGGAGGTGGACACTTCTCCAAACGGCCATTCAAGAAATAGATCGGCTTCTAGCGGACTTGCCAAAAAACTTTCAAACTCATCGCTCAAATCGACCAGAAATAAAGACATGCAGAAATCCAGTCACACCAGAGGCGATTCGCAGTCCAAGGTCGGCTTCCATAAACGTGTGAGCTCCAACCTGTCTATTGACTCGGTAAGAAAGAAGATAGATCTGAAGGAAACAGACTTCGTCTACCTCATACCGGAATCGCATTCGGGTGTCAAACCGACGGAGATCATGATCAGACTGTTGATTCCGTTGATGAATTCTTTCAAGCTCTACGGCAGACCTAACAGATTTATTTCCAGCAGGGATGACAGAGACTCTCTGCTATTTGGGCTTCCTCAGCTTCCACACACTCAATACCTGGATAATGATATAGCCCACCAGCTTGTGTCTCTCAATATTGCCAATTCGCTGGCCGAAAATTGGTCTGGATGGGACTGGATGCAGGTTTTCAAGGAGATGGTGTTCCACAAGATATCTTCCGGATGGCAAGGATCAGGATCGCTGATAGAGACGTTCAAGGAGGGAATGGTTTACAACAAGGCCAGACTTGAAGAGTACGACAACTTTGACGAAGACTTTGACGATCCAATTGAGGACTTTGTGGACGCTGGCGACCAACGAGTCGATTCACCCGACCAGAATCAGATGGTTCCGCCTCCGCAAATTCTCAATTTGTCCAACGAAAACTCCTCTCCACACTCAACCTACTACAATGCGACAGAGTCTCCGAAAATCGAGAGCTTCGAGAGCTTCGAGAGAACAGTGCCACCTTCTGTCTCTGCCTAGGAAGCTCCTGCACAGCCACAAAAGTTATAAATATTTGTACAAGCATAATAAATTGTTCCTAATTACATAACACGACCATGTCGGCTTCTAAGCTTTACGCGCGTGTGCGGGCTTCCGAGATTGTGAACGAGCTCCGTACGAATGAGAAGAAGCTGCGTAGCGGCACGTTCCGAAAAACAACACTCAAGAAGATAATTGCCAACATGTCCTTGGGAAACAATGAGATGGCCGTTCTCTCTCAGGAAGTCCTATTGATCATGACAGAGCTGAGTGGCGACGTTGAAGTGAAACGGTTGGTGTATCTGTATTTTGGGACATATTTCCAACAGAAGTCTCAGGATTGTCTGAAGCTACTTCCCGTGCTAGAAACTGACATCAACAGCTCATCCCCAACACTTCGGTCTCTGGGTATACGAACCCTGGCAGGGATCAAGTTGCCCGAGTTTTTGAGCATGTCGCTGACCAGTGTTTTCAAACTTATGGAAGATCCGAGTGCACATGTGCGGAAGTCTGCGATCTACGCCATTTCTCGAATCTACCCTCATGCTCCAGAAGACACCAGACAACGTCTGTTGCAGACACTTAACAAGATGCTGCGCGACGACTCAATTGAAGTTGTGGCTGCTGCTGCTGACTGTCTGAATGATTTGGTAGACAACCAGGAAGGTCTGCAGCTGTCAATCGACAGAAACAATTGTTTCCGCATCGTGGAGCAGATTTCCAATTGTGATGAATGGAGCCAGGTCAGTTTGCTGAACTCCATCATGTCCTTTGTGCCACAAACAGAAGAGGATGCAATCCAGCTGGTTGAGAAATGTATTCCGCTGATGCAGCATGGAAACTCCAGTGTGGTTTTGAATGCTCTCAAAGTCATAGTTTATCTGAGTAACTACGTCAGAAATTTTGTGGATGTCCTCCCCAGTATACCCAAACGTGTGTCGGGTTGTATCACCAATCTGATGTCGAAACCAGCAGAGATCCAATTCCTGGCTATGCGAAACGTGATATTATTGCTCCTTGACAAAGAAAATCTTCTAGATCTACAGGTGTCTATGTTCTTTTGCAAATTTGATGATCCTGTATATGTCAAGGACACTAAACTGGAGCTGATTTTTCTGCTTGCAAATGAGTCCAACATCGACGTTGTTCTGCACGAGTTGGAGGAGTACGCTCTGGAAATTGATGAACAGATGGTGCGCAAGAGTATCCGCGCAATTGGAAATCTGGCCATAAAAATACCAGTCGTCGCAGACCGCTCGATGAAGGTGTTGTCAGGTCTACTTTCGAACTCGTTGTCGTACGTTGTTCAGGAGACCGCCGTCGTGCTAAAGGACATCTTACGCAAATATCCAGGAAAATACTTCGAACTCATAGATGCAATTGTTGCAAACGTCCATCTCCTCAAGGACTCAGATTCCCGTGGTTCTCTCATTTGGATTATCGGAGAATACTGCTCGTCCATCCCCAAATCCGCCCAAATACTCAGCTCTCTGTACGAAAACTTCGACATGGAGCCTATCCAAGTGCAGTTGACCTCACTGACGGCAATAGTCAAGACATATCTGATTTTACCATCTTCGGAAACAGAAAAGCTGGTTCTCGATGTGCTGCAAAAAGCCACAAACGAGGCGAACGAGCCAGACTTGCGCGAACGAGGGCTGTTCTACTGGCGTTTACTGTCTTCGAATCAGAACGTCAAGCACATCATCAAGCCGACTCTCCCGATTATCGAGAGTTCTACCGAACGACTTCCATCCGAAATTCTAGAGGAGTTAGAACTTAACATTGGTTCTCTTGCATCTATTTATCTGAGACCCGTTCAGCAGGTTTTCCGTCTCGCAAAGCCGAAAAGGCTTCCCGCTTCACCAGCTCTAGTGAAAGAGAACTCAAGCTCTACTTCACCTTCAGTGTCTGATTTGATCCCACCAAACACATCAGCTACTGCTGTTTATAGATAGCAAATCGATTAAAGGTTTTTTATGTCTTCGTCGTCACTGAACTCATCTTCAGATGACAGAATCACGTTTTCTGGTTTGTATTCTGTCAAAGTATCAATACCTTCAGTTTTTGGAATTGGAGTAAGAGGCTTCTCTGCTTTTCTAACGTCAATTATCTCAACGTCGGCTGAAAACTTGACTGAGCCTAGATCAGCAGGAACAATAGTCTCGATATCTATTTGGGGCATATTCGGCTCAGGCCCC
The DNA here is from genome assembly GCA_030674565.1 of Ogataea thermomethanolica. Classification (NCBI taxonomy): domain Eukaryota; kingdom Fungi; phylum Ascomycota; class Pichiomycetes; order Pichiales; family Pichiaceae; genus Ogataea; species Ogataea thermomethanolica. The sequence goes on from JAKTYW010000010.1 coordinate 223,526, forward strand.
ATAGGAATTGTTTCCATGTCGAGCTGATGACCCATGATAGTAGACAAAATGATAATGGCCGCATATTTGGACAGAACCAGAGAGTTTTCCTTACAGAAGCTGGCAGCACAACAGTTTGGACACCCCCAGTCGCAATCGCATTCCAAAAGCTTGTCCAGAGACTTTTGCAGAATAGACTCGATGTTGTCAAAGGCTTTCGTGCTCAGTCCTGAACCATACTGTCCTCCTTTGTTGTCGTACAAAATGAGACGTGCAGGTCTTTTCCGTTTCGTCTCTCGCTTCGCAAACTCTTTCTCAGGAGCCTTGCACTCTGTCTGGATTTCGTCAAGTCCTGAGAGAATGTACAGCGGAAGAACACTGATCAAAGCGTGCTGTGCGGCGTGAATTCCTCCCGCAGCATTCAGATCTTTAGACCTGATCAAATCCAGTGCTCTTCGTGGAATATCTATCCATATTCCCTTGGACCGTATTAGAACGGGGGGATTGTTAACCTCAACTGCGTCCAATATCCGCTTCTCCCTATCCATTTTGAAAAACCCAAAAACCACTGTAGTGGATAGTATCTTCCCAAAATAGATGGGAACGTCGCTCGTGTTGATGGACCGGATTCTCTCAATTTCGTAAGGATCCACGTTGGTAAAATCTCTTTGCGAGGTGGACCAATCCACATTGACCCTTTCAACCTTCGCGTATTTCTCGTCTGGGTTGAACTCTCGCACCAGGTATGATAATCCTTGGTGGATAAATATTCCACCATCGTACAGCGTGAAACTGGTGCGGGACGCTTCAATCTCTTCGATAACAACATTCCGGCCGTTCGTTATATCGACAACGGCAAACATGTCCTCTTCAATTGCGCGAATAGAAACGTGTGCTGACGGCCAGGGTAAAAATCTCGCGTTTGCATGGTATGTTCCATCTTCTTGATTGTACATCAGCTTGGTCTCACAAATTTGTTTCACTATGTTCGGGTTACCAAAATATCTTTTCTGAATAGTGTCTTCATCAATTGGCTTCTCGAACGCAGCACATTGTAGATGGCCCTCCAGAACGACGACGTTCTCAAAATCAAGAGCCAGGTCCGGATAATTGGAGTTCACAAACTCCTGAGGGTGTCTCATATAATACTGACTCACAGGGTCTCCTCCGCCCACCAGTAGTGTCAAAGAGTCGTTATTTCTTCTACCAGCACGACCACTCTGTTGGTGGAAATTGGCAATCGAAATTGGAAACCCGCACATCAGAACAGCGTCCAGAGAACCAATGTCTATACCCAATTCCAGGGCGTTAGTGGAAATGATGGCCTTGAGATTGCCTCGAAACATTTGGTCTTCAATCTTACGACGGTCTGCCGGCGAGTATCCTCCTCGGTAACTCATTATTCGACCAATAAGCTCGGCATCGCCGCTCGCAGTCAACTGGTATCTGATCTCTTTCATCAGGAGCTCGACAACCTTACGCACAACACAGAAAACGATTGTTCGGAAGCCCGTCTTGACCATTTCGATTAGTATTTTGGCAGTTTCGCCAATGAAAGGCTTTCTCCCGGCCATTGGATCATGTGCGTCGATGTACGGCGGGTTCCACGCAACAATGTGTTTTCCACCGTTTGGCGAGCCATCCTGATCGATGTTGTTAATTTCGTTCGTCGGAAGACCAAAAATGTCCTGCATGTGTCTCACAGGCTGTTTCAGGGTGGCTGAACATGAGATGAACACCAGCTCGTTGTTCCCAAGCATCGAGCACACTCTTCGCAGGCGCCGCATCACCAACGAGAAATGTGACCCAAACAGACCTTTGTACATGTGCAACTCATCAACGACAACATATTTCAGATTGCACAGAAACCGTCTCCAGTACGTGTGAGACGGAAGAATACTCTGATGAAGCATATCTGGATTTGTGAAAATCACAGAAGCCGAAGAGCGCACAAACTCTCGGTTTTTCTTCTCCGTGTCGCCATCGTAGGTTTCAACAACCATGCTATGTAGTGCCGGTATCACATTCAATAAATCTTTAAGCGAACGTCTTTGATCCTGAGCCAGTGCTTTGGTAGGAAATATGTACATCGAGGTAACACTGGGATCGTTTTCCAGTGCTGTGATCACAGGCAGTTGGTAAATAAGAGATTTTCCTGACGATGTTGAAGTGGACACAATAACGTGATGGTTGGAGTGAATGTAATTAAGTGCTTGAGCTTGGTGAGAATAGAACTGTGTAATATTTTTGGTAGCCTTTAGAGCCTCGCGAACAACATCGGATAGCTCGTAATCCAGCTCTCCATAACTTGAGCCGCGAGCCGGAACTGTCAAATGTCCGTTTTCAACAATCTGGTCTTGATAGAAATCGGTCGTTTTAAGTTTCTCAATCAGTTCATTCACTGAAATATGGTTTTCCGCAGAGGCGGAGTTGGCAGAACGAGCCACCATCTCTTCTATGGGGTCCACAAACGTCTTGGGCCGTGGAACAAGACTCTCGGCCTTGTCTGTCAATTCAATCCAGGGGTCGGCAATTCCAGAAGCCTGGCAGCTGGAGAGAAAATTGTTGACTGCGAGCTTGAACTTTTGGTTCCTCTTCAAAATCATCTTTTTGATAGAGTCCTGTGTATACACTGGTATTTTTATCTCTGTAAGATACGTTGATCTGGTTTTGGACTTGCGCAGATCACCATCCACAAACTCAAATATAAGAAGTTGTTTGGATGACTTTTCGGCGTCGTCCTTGATGTCGTATATATCCACTTCCTTTTGAGAGAAACCATCTTTCCAGGTGAAATGTTTCTCCTCTAACACAAACTGGCTCTCGTCCACATAGTCAAAAAGAACATCTCTGGGTATCAGATACGCTATTCTGGCCACATCTATAAGCTCCAGAGGTCTGTTGATGGCTTTTTCGACTGAAGGCTTCAAGAGATCAAGGGTGGTAATAATATGCTTGCGCGAGGACAGGAAGGTGAAGTACGAGTTCAAGCGGAAATGTATTGTTTCGAGCTCCTTAAAAGTAGACGGCCAGTCAACAACTTTCAGCTCGGCCTCATTTTTGGGTCTTTTTGAATTTGATGTCCCACTGAGGGCCCTCTTCAGAGACATGTATTATAGTTTTAATATATTTATTTATCTCTCTATATTTTTTGATCTATGAATAATGTGTTCAAGATAAACACCTTTTCTCTTAATAGGAGCACAAAATCGCCCAAGGCTTGCGGAAGATGCCGTAAATTACACGCAAAATGCGTTCTGAACGATGACATTGATGGCTGTGAGCAGTGCGCAAAAATCAATCAGGTTTGTGACTTGACAAGTGCCAAGAGAAGACGGATGCACACTGATTCGAGTCTCAACGGCAACCCTTCTGTGTTTGAGAATGACCACATATACGCCAACGCAATGAAAAATACAGACAACAAGTTCCAGTTTATCACGACTGCACATCCCTTGGCCCCTCTATTCAGCAAGGACTCTTTTTTGGCTCTGTCTGATGGTGAATTCTTCAATTTGTACTTCCCTTGGAGAGATTTATTTCTGCCGGCTAGAGAACGATACACCCGCCCGTTGAACGTGGACGAGGAACTGTATCAATACGTCAAGATGAAAGGCGCGTTTGAAAAGGAACCTGTCCGCAAACAACGCAAGTACGTTCAGCTCTTCTTGGACAATATATATCCCCTATATCCCGTGGTGGATCGCGACATTATCAACAATTTGGACCGGATTCCTCCTTTATTGTTATCCGCAATGATGCTCTGTGCTGTGAGGTACGACAAAGAATTGAAACCGGAGGAAATCCGCCAGACGGCAGAACAGTTGCGCCGCAAGTGCGAGCTACTCAAATTGTGCGAATTGAACAAAATCACTCTTATCCAGAGCTTCCTGCTAATGAGCAACCAGGAGGAGTCGCCAACAGGTCCGCAGGTTTCGCGAGAATATGTTTCTCGGGCCTGCATTCTGATCACCGATCTAGCGTTGCACAACAGTGCTGCTCGAAACCAGCTTTCCAAGCTGGAAACCGACTCCCAGAGCCACAGCACCGGGTCCATCTTTTTCCGCCTTTCGCATAAAGTTTCTTTGCTTTCCCGCTTATTCTGGACCTCGTTTTGTCTCGATCGAGTTCTTGCATTCACCAGCTGCTCCACAATGTTTTACAACACCCTGGATCTTGCTGTTGATACAGTCCGGCCAGAAGACTTCGACGGTAACACGGCTGATTACGAGATTTTTAACCGATGGTACAAAATATGCGACCTTCTGGAGCGCATCATCGTGTGCAGATACAGGCCTCCGGGTAATAGGTCTTTGGATCTGAATCTCGAGCGCGACATCGTGAGTTTCTGTGACGACGACTTGGAGATCAAAAACGGTGGAATTATTGGAGAACGGTACTCTGCCTTTTTCAAGACATGCACCAGCTTCTGTGCGATAATGTATTTACGGTCGAAAGTGGATTTCGTCAGCATTCTGGAAGACGAAGGGGACGGTGCAAAGCTGATTGAATCGGATTGTCCACTTTCAGACAACAAAATGCACTATCTGTCTAGATTTACCCGAATAGTTGTGGAACAGAGCAAAAAGCCACAGGTACAGCACACTTTAACTATCCATGCAGTGTTGCACGTCATGGTCCTGCTGCATCTCGAAATTGAGGCACGTCTGCATGTGCAAAACCTCGAACAAGACCCGCTACACTTGATCGACTACAAGAAGAAGCTCTTTCAGGAATGCATGAAATTCCTGGAGGAAAACGAAAAATACTGGTTTTTCAGCGCCGCGTGCTACCACCTGTTCCAGGATATCATGTCGTTCGGCATGGAAAGCATGGAAAACAGATCGAGCTCGCAAGACTTGCTGTCCTTGCTCTTTGGCAGCAACGTGGCATAAGCTTGCAACTTCATTTATTATCGCTATTACACGGCTACTCATCAAACTCCTCATCAGACTCCTCGGATTCCATCGCGTTTTCCATCTCCTTTCTTTCCAAAAGAGCCTGCAGTTCAGCGTCCTCGGTGGCAGTCACAGCCTTAGGAGCCATGGCCACATCGCAAACTCCTCCGTACTTGAGGATTATCTCGTTGACCTTTTCTATAGCCTCGTTCAAGCAACTGATACCGGTTTGTTTGTCCAACGACTGAGTAGTAATAACATATCTTGGAGCAGCCACAAGTTTCACCTTGATCAAGTTCTGTTCTGTGCTAAGAGCCTCTGCCGCGGTCAGGGCCTCCTTGATGGCGTTGATACCCTCATACGAGAAGCAGGAGACTTCAATGTCAGCTCTACATTTGATAGCTTGTGGAGTCAATCTTCTGGAGATGTGGTCTTTGAGTTCCTCCAGCACTTCTTGGGAAGGAGGTGTCACTTTGTTGAAAATGGATGGGTCTGTGATGGAAATACGGAACGCATCAAAAGCGTGTCCATATTCTCTACTAAGAGGCCATGCAACGGTCTCATAAAGATGCTCGAGCGGGATGTTGTGTTTTTCAGCACATCTTCTCAAAATCGAGTGCACTGCCTTGGACTTGTTGAATCTCTCCTCACACTTCACGATTTCTTCAGATGAAACTCTTCTTTTGGAAAGATCGATGTATCCCTTGTCCTTGTCCACTCTCAAGACAACAGCAACCTCGTTTCTACCCACTCTGATCAGCTTTTGAATCGATCTAATACGTCTTCTGGAAAGCTCTGACAAGAGAACCATACCTTCGATGTTATCGTATTCGAGGAGTTTCACGTAAGCTCCCATCTCAGCAATTTGCTGGACGTTCACCATCACCACCTCGTCCACTTCTGGATACTTGTTTTCATAGAATCTGCAGTTTGATGTGCTCATGGTGGGCAATGAGTCGATGAGCTAAAAATTTTCAGGAGAATATTTGAAAACTTCCTGCTGACGTAACACGTGAACAGACCGAATTACATCATGGGCTCGACACCTTGTCCACTAACAATTATTTGGGGCCATACGGCCAATCGCGTCTAGGGGTTGCGGCATTGGCGCTGCTGGAGACGGCAACGCTTTTAATTTTCATCCTCTTTTTGATTTTCACGTAATCGATATCTAGGTGGAATTGCATCACCAAATAGTATTTATTTGTATTTATTTTTGCCCTCATACTGTGATGTCCCTTGAAGGTAAGTTTCCCGATGCAAATCTAACTCAAGTCACCGTGAAACACGCTGGGAAAACCTATCCCGTGTCAGTGGATTTGGAAGAATCTGGATTGACGTTGAAATTGCAGATTTATTCTCTGACCAACGTGCCTCCAGAAAGACAGAAGGTGCTGTTGAAAGGTGGCCAATTGAAAGATGATGCCGATCTAAAGACTTTGAATTTGAAACCCGGTCAAACAATCATGGTTTTGGGCTCTGCAGACGCTCCGGTCGAGGCTCCTAAACAGGAAATCAAGTTTGTGGAAGACGTTGACCCAAAGGACTTAAATTTCAACCCCAACAACGATCCTTCTGGTCTTGTGAATTTGGGCAATACTTGTTACTTGAACTCGTCTCTACAGTCTCTCTTTGCTGTTGACGAATTGAAGTCGCGTTTGTCTGGGTTCACCAAGAACGGAACTGCCGTCGAACAGACCCTTGTCTTCAATCTCAAAGAGCTCTTTGACAAGATGACCCAACGCAAACAGAAAATTACTCCTTTGAACTTCCTTACCACCATGCGTTTGAGCTTCCCTCAATTCAGTGAACGAGATGACAGTGGATTCTACAAGCAGCAGGATGCTGAAGAAGCCTACTCTCAAATATTGAGCACTGTTTTGGGCCAATTCAATGGATTAGACCAGTTTTTCAAGATAGAATTTAAGACTGCAACAAAATGTTTAGAGACCTCGGAAGAGCCTGTGTACGGGTATGAAGATGCGATGAAACTTGCATGTCACATCACTATCAACACCAACTTTCTGAAGGATGGTTTGATTGCAAATTTGAAAGAGACGATAGAGAAGAATAACGAGTCATTGGGCAGAAATAGCGAGTATGAGATCAGTCGCAAAATCACTCGTCTACCTAAATACCTGACCGTCCATTTCGTTCGGTTCTTCTGGAAGAGAGACACCGGTAAAAAATCGAAGATCCTGCGGAAAGTCCAATTTCCATTCCAGCTGGATCTGATCGACATGGTTGACGAAGGAATCAAGGAAGACAAGGCCAAAGTGAGAGATGCGATCTACAAGATAGAAAAGCAAAACGAAGACGAAAGTAGAGCTTTCAAGAAAACCAAAATGTTTGGTGATTTGAGCACCCGTGAGCAGTATGCACAGCAAGCTCGGGAATTGGAGAAGCTGAGGTCTAAATGGGCAGACAATTTCAAGAGTGCTCTTCCGGATTCTTTTGATTCTTCCTCGGGAGAGAATCCTTCATCTCTGTATGAACTCCAGAGTGTGATTGCGCACCAAGGTTCGTCTGCCGATTCTGGACATTATCAATGTTTTGTTAAAGACGAAACTGACCTTACTGGTGAAAAGTGGTTCAAGTTCAACGATGATAAGGTGAGCGTTGTCAGTCGGGACAAAATCGAGGCTCTGGCCGGTGGAGGTGAAGGAGACTCGGCCCTAATTCTCATGTACAAGGCTGTAGGTATATAAAATGTTAAACTGAGCTTTATTTATTCTAGACAGTTATGACGCGTAACTAGATGGTGGACGCAAGCTGTTTGAACTTCTCGACCTCTTCCCAACAATTTAGCGGCTTTTGCTTGTTTAGTTTGAGACAGTTAGCCACTGCTGATTCGGCCTCGACCAGCGCACTCGATTTCACAGGCTTGGCGTCGTTCAGTTGCTTCAGGCTGTCAACTGCTTTGGTGAGCTGCTCATTGACAGATTTGACGCTCAATCCGTCGTCATTCTTGCCATCCAGAAGAAGAGATGTGAGACTAGCGTCCAGTTTTGTGAGTTTGTTGTTTTCCAAAGCCTTGAGTTTCTTTCCGACTTCCTTTTCGATGACTTGGCCCGAAGTTTGCTGTCTCGAGTAGTTCGTTTCTGGAGAGCTGTCAAGGGACGAGATGAGGCTGGAATTGAATTCCACCGGGGTCTGCGGATAGAACGTTCTTGACGACATAATATAAAAAAAACTAAGGTGCACGGGTGAAATTTATTTGGGCAATAGCAGTTGGACAAACTACTGGTTGATCTGATATCAGTTGTCGAGCTCTCAAAATCCATATTTTTGTTTCCATATTGATCCTGACCGCTCCAGCACTGATATTTGGTCTCCAAAGACTCGTCCAACAGAAGCTGCGCCGAATAGTAACTACTAATCTTTAATTGTATTCAATTATTTTTATTTCGTATCAACCTCGCTTACACTGCTGTTTTCACCTCAAAGAATCTCTTAAGATAGAAGATTTGGAACAGCGAGTTCAACACAACGACGAGCAGTTGCAGAACCGACCAGTATTTGACTCTGCTGTTGGTGCTCTCTGCTGTGTTTCTATGTGTTCTCTCTCTGACAACAATGTAGTTTTGCTCATTTTTCACGTCGTACACGAGCTCCATCAGCTTTCTCACAGAGAAGTCGAGGTTGTCGTCAGAGTTATCGTTAACATCCACGTAAACAACCCCGTGAACATTGAAGGAAACGTCTTTTGTCTGCAATGACGAACCTTCATTCGAGAAACAGTACTCAAACTTTCCGCCCTCGTTGGCTTTGATCTGCACTTCTCCATGGGAGACATCGGACAATTTCTGCAAAACCCTTCCGGATGGGGCCTTGATCCAGAAATCAGCTGTCAGTTGTTCTGTCGAGTCCTCAGCACGGTCTCCAATTTGGAACGTGACGGCAAGCTCGTCCTGGGCTTTGAGAACTTCAAAGAAGCACTGCTTTCCACGTGGAGGAAGCAGGGCAATGTGAGCAAACGTTGGAATTGCAAGCAGCAGAGAAATAAGAAGGAATCTCATGGCGTAAATTAAAAATAAACAAGTTTTTTCGGTGAAAATGTTCACTCCACCAGCCCAGCTCAGCTGGTGATTCTGGCCCTGCAAAATGTCCCGCAGCCAACACTTGCCACTTTCAAGCTGCTGGTGTTTCCCAGAGGGTCTCGTTGGGTTTTGAGAGCATTTCGTTGTAGAGAATACTCGTGGTTTGCTGCCAGATCAGAGCACTACATAATTCGAAAAGCTACGGTTCAAGACACCAATTCCTGCACAGTCTACGGACTGTAACCATTGACTGTAGCCAGTGTAGACCAGACAGCGTTCTGGAACACCACGAAACCGAGAACGCGGCCTGGTCAGAGTAGTCACGGTGCATTTGTCGAGATACCTCGACTATTACGAGCCCGCACGCGTCGCGAATCTAAAAATATTCTCATTTTTCTTGTTTACCAAATGCTCTCCAGACTTGTTGTGTTAGGCCTGTTGCTGACCTACGTGTCGGCCACAGCACTTACTTTTACATTGCAGCCAAACGAAAAGTCATGTTTCTACATTTTCAACCAAAAACCACAGTCCAACATTGGTTACTACTTTGCTGTTCAAGCAGGAGGGTCGTTTGATGTGGACTACAGCATCAAAGCCCCTGGCGGAAGAATCTTGGATCAAAACCAAAAACAGAGACAGGGTGACTACATCTTCACTGCGGACGCCATCGGGGAGTACGAGTTCTGCTTCTCGAATGAGATGTCTACGTTTGCCGAAAAAGTTGTCGACTTTGAGATCAAGGATGACGCCGACTTTGCTGCTGCTCTTCCGCACGCTCCAGCTGAAAATGCTGCCGTCGAGGGAATGCAAGCCTCTGCTTTGAGAATCGAGAAGAGGCTCGGCGAGTTGTCAAATGCCCTTCAATACTACAAGACCAGAAACAACAGAAACCAATCCACAGTCAAGTCCACCGAGGGACGGATTTTCTGGTTCTCGATCTTTGATGTGCTCCTCATGTGCAGTATGGCTGCTTTCCAGGTGTTAGTCGTCAAGTTTTTCTTCCAGGGCTCCAGAAAACAACTGGTGTAAATATATCTATTCATATATCTATTAACTCAATTACTGATCATGTAGACAAAAGCGTAGCTCAACAGACTGCCTGACAATAATCCAACGTTGATGAGGAACGCCGTGAATCCACCCGCTGCTTTCTTCTCGCGGTCGCTTGTCAGCAGAACACCCATTGTCATGAAGGCAGACGAAAATAGCTGTCCATTGGAAATCCCAAACAGAAGCTGCAAAAGCAGGTACACGCCATCGCCAAACACACCGCCTCGTCCCTTGACGTTACACATCATGAAAAGAGGAATAAACACCACGCGGCCAACCGCGTACAGAATCATTTTCCGTTGGTCTTTGATAACAAACATCGGAAAGGCAGTCAAGACTCGTCCAGCGAGGTCTCCCGAGTTCCACAGCAGAAACGCTATTGGGATGAAGTATTTCTTGTCCACGGAATCAGACAGAACGTTGGACGCGAAAACAGGAAACGTCAGCGTCAGGGCCAGGACCAGGAAAATGGTGATCTGGACGTACTTCAATATTCCCCAGAGTTCCCGGAACGAAACGTGCTCCTCTTGATTTTGCAGCGAGTCTGTTTCTTCGCAATCGTCAGCAGCTGCATCTGGTAGTATCTGGAATTGGCCTGCTTTCTCTTTGAATTTGAACGTGACCCAGATGAGACCCAGAGCCACAAAACTGATGCACATGCTCGTGAAGAAATAGTTGAACACCTCGGAGTCCCTGCTTTTCTCCGGCGTGCTTGCAAGGATCGATAGAATCAGCGATATCGAGGGGAGCACCCCTGCGACCGCGTTCCCCACAACATTGGCATTTGCGTATATCGGCCCCTCCATGTTCACCAGAGCAAGAACGCCGACCTGAGCAAACGATGTCGCACACGAGCTCACAAAAACGCTAAGCATCACAAAAACAAAGTACCCTGTAACCGGCTTGTTGGTCAAAAATGTAGACCCCGTCAAAAGGAGAAACACGGCTGCCTGAAGTAGATTTCCAACGTTCAGGCGGAAACGGTAATCTGCCCCTTTCTGTTTCTGCGACAAATACAAGTTGAACGAAGCCGAAGCAAAGGTGGAGATTGTCATCATGGAAGAGGAATAAGTATCTGCCAAAATGGGCTTGCTGCTGAAACTGTCCTGGAAGTACTCAGATGCAGACAGAAAGCAGTTCCAGGGCCACAGGTTAGCAATACCGCATGTCATATAACACACATATTTGAGGGTGGATAGTTTGAAGGGTGGCCCAACAGGCAGCTGGAATATAACTATGTCCTGATCCAATGAATTGGCATTGGTCATGGGAAAATAAAATACTAAATAGAAAATAAAGATGTTTAAATTAGATGTGAAATAAATGAATCAACCCTAGGAGTTTAGAAAATATGTGCATTTTGTAAGATGCAAATTGCTTTCCTTCTCAAATGGTTTGACCTCTGAGTACCTGAGATTCCATCTGCCCGGCGTCAACCCGCCCTCGCGCTCGTTAAGCAATCTTTTGTAAATGGGAGCACCCAAAATGTACGAGTAGAACGAGTCGTGGAGCTCTGGAGGGGAGCAGACTCGAGCAACAACGACGCTAGGCTGAATCTGGCTCGTTGACTCCAGTATACGCAGCGTTGTGATATCTTTTTGTGAGGAAATGTGACTTATGAGGATCCATTCGCAGCTGAGCTCCTTCTCAAGCACAAAGGATTCCAAGCTTGGCGTAAAATGCAATTGAATTTGTTTGAGGCCTGAAAGCTCGACAATGTAGCAGACAAGCTTGATTTCCTCCTTCGACATGGTTTTGGCTTCGAAAACCCCGTGCAAAACGAACATTTTATTGGTTTTTCTTAGCATGTTGGCAAGGTAAAGGAGCCCAAAACCGAGATCATGCTCGGCCCCAACGAACATGATGGTGCAGGGAGACATCTGTTCAAAATAGGGAATTAAACGATGCAGTTGCGTGTAACAAGTAGGTTCGCGCGAGGGATACATATCGAACATCTGAATGGTTGCCACCAAGGAATCAGGTTTGTTTCTTAGTTGCTCAAGTGAGCCAGTCTCCAAAATGCTCTGAAAGAAACTCATAGCTTATAGCTTCTTTTGCAGGGTGGGGAATAATGGAAGGATAACTTATATCTGGGGTAAAGTAGCCTGATCTTTTGTTTAGCGTCGATCGGCGCGCCAAATGGACCCCCGGGACAAAAAATTATTAAATTAATCTCCGATTAGTAATTGTCTGGCAGTGATGTTTTATGGTCGCTTGATTCGCACTAATCTGAGAATGATGCCCCCGGCTCGTTTTCGATCGTTGAAGATGCGCTATTCGACCTCACCTCTTCAGGATTTCAACAAGACCAAAGTCCAAAACCAACAATATTCCGATCACAACAACATGCCTCTGTTTATTGCCATCACTCCGAATGCTGCAGAGAAACTGAATCATATAGCCAAAGAGGACAAGAACGACAAAATCGCATTGCGCGTTCAAGTGGAAAGTGGCGGATGTCACGGGTTCCAATATCAACTCAAACTTTCGTCTGTGGACGATTTCGATCCCGAAAACGACTCCGTGTTTTACAGAGACGGAGCCCGAGTGATGATCGACAAAACCAGTTTAGAAATACTTCGAGATTCCAAAATTGATTACGTTCACGAACTGATAGGATCTCAATTCAAGGTCGTTGACAGTCCATATACAAAAAGCAGCTGTGGTTGTGGATCTAGCTTTGACTTTGACTTTGAGAAATTGGATCATAGCACATAGTTATTTTGACACGCATACATCGCATATTGATATCAGAAACGGCCACAGTGAGGGTCGTGAATCGGTCTCGTCCTGAAATGGTTTGAACGAGAGCTCGTTGGTGAAGCGCACGCGGCCTTCCGAGAGAAACAAATACAGATCGGAGCGGATTTTGGTGAGCTGAAGTTGTTGAAAGTCGATGGAAGTGGTTTTGGATAGGTGTTGGAACAGCGAATCTGTGAATTGAGATTTGGGGAACTTTTCCACGTCTGCAGCCGGTATATTAATGACAATTTGGCTGAGAGCATTGTTCAATGTTTTGATGCTGGCGAATGCTAGTTCGAGATCACCGAAGATTGGTGGCTGTAGATGTGTAATGGTAGAATTGAGAGTCTCCTTCAAAAAGGCATCGTCGAGCTCTATTGGACTGATGAGACAGCCCATGTCGTTGACCAAGAAATCGGTAGCCACCTGGTGTAGTTTGGGCAAACATTTGGCCATCAGAAGTAAAGTTCCAGGCTCTATTTCGATGAACACTAGGAGTTGGAACGGAATAACATTCAGCAGTTTGAATCTGAATGCCCCCATTTTGAGATTACGTTCGTTGCACTCAAATTCCTTGATCTTTAGCTTCACCTCCAAGTGTCTGTAAATATCTGCAAAGTCCGGTTTGTCGCTCATCGAACGTCCTCCGCTGTAGAATCGGGAGCTGCTGGGTATCAGCAGTCCAGAAGAATTGGATTTATACAGCTCGTTGGAGAGTATGGCTGCAACAATGTTTTTCTTAAAGCTCTTCACATCCTCGTTGGTATTCAGCTCGTCATAACAGAGACGGTCCACTACCGATTCGTGTCCCAAACAGCGAACCTTGAGCAACTTGAAATTATTATTGACCAAGATACGAGACATGAATGGTAAATAAATACGCGTGAAAAAATAACAGCCTTGATAAATCTTTCTGGCTGTGTTGAAGTATTCGCAGTATATTTCTTATTCTTGTTTCCAATGTCGTTTTGGGATAATAACAAGGACTCAATTAAATCTGGTAGCCTTGCTGCTCTTAAGGGAGCAGGTCATGCAACGGCTACAATCTCTAAATATGGCTATCACGCTGGAAAAACTGCATACAAGAACAACAAAGAAGGAAAGAAGAACAACACCGAGGAGGAAGATATCCCAATAGAACCAACACCACTGCAAAATCTTCGGGACCCTCACACCTTTGCCCCACCTCCAAGACACATTGCGATTAATGGTCAAGCTCAGCCCAATCATCAGTATGTGCAGCCTGTCCAACAGCCTGTAGGACAACCTGCTCAACAGCAATACCATCCGGTACAGCCCGGACAGCCCGTTCCTGTTGGTTTGGCTAGCCAGGTTCAACCAGTCCCAGTTCAGCAAGTTTTTTCACCGTACGAGGCGCAGAACCCGCCTCCCAACTACACTCAGACAACTCCGGCGTACACCCAGTCGAATCAAGCTTACGCCCAGCAGCCGTATCCCTACCAACCTCAACCTCAATTCGTGACTCCTGTTCCGCCTCAGCAGCTTGCACAACAGCCCACGCCTCCAGCAACTGCTCAACCACAGCCCTATACGACTGCTTATGAGAACTATGCGCCGTCACAAGCCCCTCTTCCTCCAAGACCAGTTCCACAGCCAATGGCACAGCCAGCAGTCCAGCCAAATGCACAGCCAATGGCACAGTCAATTGGACAACCAACTGTCCAGCAAGTTCCACAAACTACAGCACAACCCATTCCACAGCAAATTATTCAGCCAACACAGTCTATTCCACAGTCTATTCCACAGTCTATTCCACAACCTGGCGTGCCATCAAACCCGCCAACTGCGTACCAGCCTCTGATGCAGCAACATTCTGAGCCTGCTCAGTCTCCACTTCCTGCTCCAATTCCGACCAGAGATTATGCTCACATCTCCGCGAATATTCCTTCTCCATACAGCTCTCCACTGGAAGCAAGCACAACAATTACATCTCCACCACTGACACGTCCAACAATTACATCTCCACCACTGGCAAGTCCAACAGTCAATTCTCCAGTTGTGTCGTCTGTGGCTAGCTACGTTCCTCCAGGCCAAACACCAGAGCCTCCAAAACTCAAAAACGGCCTTCCTCCTGTCGAGGAACCGAAATTCAAACAGTCCTTGATGGATTTTGACATTACCAAATACGGTGCACCGCCTCCAAAAGCGCGTCTTTCTGAGCAGGAGCAGCGCAAAGTAGAGAAAGAAAGAGATTTCAAGATGCGCATGCAAAAGATGAAAGAAGAGTCACAGGAAAAGGCCAGGGCCAGTGCTCATCACAATGTTCCATCACTCGTCATGTCTCCAACCTCGTCAACATTGGTGTCACCTTCATCAACAGGCTCTAGATCCAGTGTTCCTTCTAGGACAAATTCAGAATCAGAGGCGCCCAAAAAGTACGAGTTACCTGATATCTCAAAAATCCAGCCCCCACCACAAGCCCCAAAGCCTGCTGTTGATAACCCTGCGACGGCTAATCATAGTGCAGCCAACTTTCGCAGCTCCACACCAAGGTCTGTTCCATCGGCTCCACGTCCCTCACTTCCAAGTCGTGCAGTTCCTGTGCCTCCAACCGCCCCTTATTCTCCATCTCCAACTGTATCTCAACCATACACACCGTCCTCTGCTAGTCCGGTGAGCACAGTCAGCTCTCCTAGTAACAGTGCACCTGTCCGGCCTTCCAAACCAAGTTATTTGAGCTCAAAACAAAAGCCTCCGGTGCCTAAGAAATTGACCGACAACCAACTTGTTGAAGCCAGCTTATCTAAGCCGAAACCGCCTGTACCTACTAAAAAGGCTTCTACAATGTCTACCCCAACCACATCTAGCCACATCAATGAGTTGCAATCAAAATTGGCTGGTCTCCAATTTAATAAATGATCCGTCACAAAAAAATATAATGCAACTTCCATGCCAACCAGCCGTCTTTTGAATCAAGTTCGCATGCGTTCATGGTTTGCTGGACGATAATGTGAACCAGCCATTCATTTCAAATGGTATATTAAGATTTTGAAATGTCCTGTTCTTCCAGTTCAAAACAGATGACTATTGAATACAAAGCAGTTGACGTGAGCAACATGAAAAACGTTCGGGCTTATGGCACTTCGGTGCTGAAAAGACTCACTAAAAAGAAGACAAGACCTATCTTGATGTGTTTCCAAAGCTGGATGGCCGAGAGGTTTCCTACTTTGTCATCTGAGGATGAAGAATCGCCTGTAAACGAGGAGAAAGTTCTTGTTTTCAATGACAAGTATATAATTGTTCTTCTGTCCTTCATTGAAGAGTATTGTCACCATAAGGATGAGCTTGTTGAATTAGTGGCCAACATCAAGGATTTGAACACAATGGTCAACGGCAAGCTTGTTCTGGGTTATATGCTGACAGACGAGGAAGTCCAAATGATTGACTATCTCTTTGAACTGCACATCCAGCGCAGAAAGGTCTTCCAAGAGTACTACTACCCAATCGACTACGAGGACCAGCAAACTGCTGTGGCTAAATTCGAACAAGCGGAAGTTACAGCAGAGGTTATCGAGACGGACAAAGTCTCAGTTGTAGAGACGGAAAAGGTCTCGAAGCAAGCCTCTTCTTCTGAACCATCGAAGTTAAACACTTTGCAGGCTGTCCCGCCGTCTGAGGAACCAATATTAGAAGTCGAGTCTCATAATTGCTGTGCCAAGCCTGCTAACACTGTTGCGATTCAGAAAGATATATTCGACGATCTGGTGAACAAAGTTCATGGCCTTCAATTGTCTATTAAACTAATGCAGAGTTTATAGTCTTAATTTTATAGTTCAGTTTTCCATTTTTCCAGCATGTCTTCGGCCCATCTGGTGTAGAGCAACTCCTCCACGTCGTCTCGAGCACGTTCTTTGACTTTATCTGTAGGCATGAGTTTCTTTTTCAAATGTCTGTTTTCCGGTAGCATCATTTTTTCCAACATCGTTCTGAAATAATGGCAAAACACGTCACGGTAATGTTCGTCGGCGCTCAACGCTATGGAGTCCATCATTATCGACTGAAAATTCACCAGGTGATCGTATTGCGAGGTTGAGAGATTGTATTTCTCGTTGATGGTGTTGAACGACTGATTGAGAATTCTGTTCAGGGCACGTTTCAAATTAACGTCTTCCTTTGTGCTGTCGTTTGCTTTTACAGGAGACAACGGGACTTTGAGTGGCTCTGTGGGTTTGATCGTGTCTTCCTGGTCTTCCTTTAAAGTTAGATCAAAAAATGGCGGGTTGCTCTTCTCAAGCGTCGGGGTGTAGTAGCGTTTCTCTGTGTTACCAGTTTCTTCATCCCATCTGTGTTTCCGTTGAATCAGCGAAGAGATTTCTTTTGGACTCACCGAAGACCCGCTCTTTATGAATGGATGGTCCAGTAACTCTTTCGCAGAAGGTCTCTGACTAGACTCTTTTTTAAGACAACAGCTCACAAAATCTCTAAAATGTCCACCAAAACTCGAGTCCAGCTCTGGAGGTGGGTCTTCGGCGATCCTGAACAGCACATCAAACGGATGGTATTGGGACAACGGTGGCCTTCCGTATGCCATCTCGATGCACGTGATTCCCAGAGACCAGATGTCCGCCGAGTATGTGTAGGCCTGATGAAGAATAATTTCCGGAGCCATCCAGTACGGGGTCCCCACGAATGTGTTTCTTTTAGACAGTTTGTTGGAAAGCTGCGTCGCAACTCCAAAATCTGCAATCTTAACGTCTCCGGTAGCACTGACTAGGACGTTCGCGGCCTTGAAATCGCGATGAATCTTACCGTTGTCGTGTAGATAAATTAATGCCTGAACCAGTTGGTTCATAATGTAGCTGATGGCTTTCTCGCTCAAAGGACCAGCATTTAGTAGTTCAGAGCACGAACCTCCATCCAAATACTCCATGATAATCCATAGCTTGTAACCTTTGAGAAAACACCCGTGGTATCGAGTAATGTTTCTGTGCTTGCATGTAGATAGTATCTTGATCTCCTGCTGAATTTCACTCAATTCATCTGCACTTTCCAAATCCACCTGCTTGATAGCCACTATTTTCTGTTGCACTTTATCTAGTGCGCGGTAAACAACTCCAAATGCGCCGCGACCCAGTTCCTCATAAACCTCAAACTGGTCTGGAGACATCAAAAACCTGAATTATTTTAGCTCGAAAAAATTAAATTAATTCTACGGTTCAGTTACAGCATGAGGTTACTAGGAACACGGTTATTTTCTGCTCTGCGACCCCTGCGAGACCTGGACAGTTTTATCCTTCAACGCTCGCTGGCTCCAAAACATGTGGCGCCCAACTTCAACACCTCACTGCTCAAATGCGTGGTGTTTGATTCAAAAGGGAACTTCACCAAAATGACGTCTGATGTCAAGAAGACGCAACTAATTCTCAAGCATGACCTTCTGCCACGGGACCTTCGCAAGATCGATAAGGGATATGAAGATATTGTCCCCTCGATTTTGGTTCGACAGAATTCCGTGCTGCTGAATATCCTCCATATCCGCACCCTGATTAAGGCCGATTCTGTTGTACTGTTCAATTACGATCAGACTTTTGCGACCGACCAGCTAATTGCCAACTTGTCTCAAAAACTTCAAGAAAACTCGCAAGACTCGCTTCCGTACGAAATCCGAGCACTGGAGACCATCTTCATGAGTGTCATAGACAATCTCAATTCGGAGATGAAAGTGCACGTCACCGTTGTGAATGGGATTCTAAAGGAGCTTGAGGAAGACGTCGACATGGCAAAACTAAAATACCTGCTTTTGGTGTCAAAAAAGCTGCAACAGTTCCAACAGAAAGCCACTCTGATCAGAGACCTAATCGATGAAATGCTGGATCATGACGAGGAATTGGTTGAGCTATATCTGACCGACAAAATGCTGGGTCGTCCGAGAACTGCACGGGATCACGAAGATGTGGAAATGTTGCTGGAATCTTATTCCCTGCACTGTGACGCGATTGTGCAGACTGCAGACTCCTCCATGAATAATGTCAAAACTTCCGAGGAGATTATCAACATTATCCTGGACTCCAACAGAAACCAGTTGATGTTATTAGGTTTACGGTTCAGCATCAGTTTATTGAGCTTAGGAAGCTTCCTGTTTGTTGCAGGAGTCTACGGGATGAATCTAGAGAATTTCATTGAAGAAAAAGATTATTGGTTCTTCATAGTATCTTCTTTTTCGTTGCTCCTCTGCGTCTTCATTTTCCGCAAATGTGTTCAGAGACTGAACCAACTGAAACGTATACAAATGTCAAAATAAACAACTTCATTCGTGTTTCATCTTTTTTGCTGGGACATCAGCTTCTCCTTCCTTTTTCTTGTCAATCAAGTAGTCCTTAACGGCACTGAGACTTGTTTTTTCTGGTTGGGCATACAACCCGGTGGGTTTTCTGTACTTTGGCTGTCCATACCCAGGACCATGTGAATAGCCTGCCGGTCCACTTGCTGGTCCACTTGGCGGTCCGTTAGGTGGTCCACTTGGTGCGCCTGGCGGCGGCCTTTTATGAGGTCTGTTGACTGGCCGCATATTTGACCCGTTCCTGTAGTCTCTTGATTCCCATTGGTTGCCTTGATAGTCCCGTGAAGGCGGATAGTCCCGGTAGTTTGAATCTTTGAAGTCTCTGGAATCGCGTGACCAGTCGCGACCCCACTGATGTGGTCTATCTCTATTATATCCCCATCCTCTTCTGTCTGCTTTCCAAGGAGTTTCTTGAGAGATATCGCGGCGTTTACGAGGTGTCTCAAAATCTGCACCATAACTGGAATGGTCCAGAGACCTGTTAGGAGGCCTCACCGGTCCAGGTCCCACCGAGTCATGAGAGCGCTTCTTCTCCTCTTTGTATCTCTTGATATCCTGCTCGTGACTCTCTTCAAACTTGGGTAGTTCCTCTGGCAAACAGGCAACAGGCTCCATCTTAAAAAAGTCTGATTCCAGAGCTTTGGCAGCATTGAAACGCGCTTTTGGGTCCATCGTTAGTAACCCAGATAATAATCTCACGGCAGCCGGGGTCATGATGGCGCCAAACTCGCTCTCTAGGGATCTCTGATAATCAACATGCAAATTCACACCATTTCTATTGATCAGCTCGGCGTTGGGGAACGTTTCGGGAGTAGGACTTCCTAATAACCTAAATATCATATCTGCTTGGTCTAGATCGCTCTTTCCCTCCAATATCGGCTTCTTCTTGTACATTTCTCCCAGAACGCACCCAATGCCCCACATGTCCACAGCAGTGGTGTATTTTCGTTCTCCAAGTAAAAGTTCTGGGGGTCGGTACCAGCGGGTCACCACAAGACCCGTGTACTCAACCAGACCTCCTCCTGATCCCGAAGACGCATCCTTTGGTGCCGGGCCATGGTAAACTCTGGCCAGCCCAAAGTCGGCGATCTTCACCACTCCGAACCAGTCGAGAAGAATATTAGCCGTCTTTATATCCCGGTGAAGGTAATGTTCGTTGTGAATGTAGTCAATGCCTTGCAATATTTGTTTCATAATACATTTTATCTGGGGGTTGGTTAGTCTCACTCGAGGGTTGTTCAGAAGTCCGTTCAAGTCAGAGCTGATGTAGGGAGTGACAGTATAGAAAAATCCGGTCTTCTTGACGTCATCCGAGCTCTCGTGGATCATATCAATCAGTTGGAGAACATTAATGTGTTTGAACTGCTTCATGATGGTGATTTCCCGAAAAGCCGTAATAGGAAAGCCGTCCTTCGAATCATGGACGATAAGCTTCTTAAGGGCAACCAGTTTACCGGTGCTCTTCTGGCGCGCCTTCATCACCATTCCAAACGTCCCCTGACCAAGCTGTTGCAAAACCTCGTATTTGTCGAGCTTGCTCATTCCCACATACCGGCTAGGACGCACAGCCCGAGGTACGTGTTCAGTCATCTATAAATTATGAATTGAATTATATCAAATTATTTTTCAAGTTCTGTCAATTTTCAGTGCGGCACGAACTTTAGCTTGCCCACAAGAGCATCTTGCAAGGAACCAATTAGCGCCCTCTCGTCCTCCTCGACCGCCATTTCCGTCGCCAGAGCAGCAGTGTTGACAAATTCCGAGAGTGGAATCTCGAGTGACTCCATCAAACGAAGCACATCCTGGGCTGCCACCATTTTTTCATTGACAATCCACAAGACCACGCGGTAGCTCCACGAAATGCCCTCGAAAATCTCTTCGTCCTCGTTTTCGTCCTCTTCGTCAAGCAATCTCCACAGTTGTAGCACTTTTCGCAGGATATTGAAGTCTTTGTTGATTATTTTATTCGTTAGTCTGATTCTCTCATCAGTCCCAAATGGAAGATAATTGTACCACTGAGCGATCACTTGGAGTATTAACAGCGAGCACGAATTTTCCTTGGGAATCTTCACCTCAAATTGTTTCATCAGCGGTTTGAGGAATCCCATTCGTATGGTTTCGGGCGCAGTTTTGTCATCAAGCACAGCGCTCAATATCTGGAGACCAGAGTATACATGCAGTTTAGAAACACGGCTGCTCAGGAAAAGCAGACACAGGTCCAGTCCCTCGTTCTCAAGAAATCTTTCCTTATAGCTGTCTATGCGCAAAAGTCTCGACAAACCTAATATGCAGTTACCCCGAAACTCTACCATCTCAGACCCTATCAAATTCACCTTGAGTAATTTAGACCATGCAATCATTAGCATTTCGATCAGGTCCGCATCGCACGTCTTCTCCACAGACAAAAGCGTCGCCTCGCTGCTGTTCACTATGAGCTCCATCAAATACTCGCTCGCATACTGTAGCGTTCTGCTAATCGAACCACTTTGAACAGTCTCCATAAGATCAAACACTTTGTCGTTGAGTTGGACATTTTGGAAGATCTGGACCCCTGGATAATCGGCCAATGCAATTGCAAAGCCCAAACACAGAACGTTGTACTGCTCTTGCAATTCAGTATCCTCCACAGAATTGGTAGTTTCTAGAAATCGGCCCAAAACGTCTCCAATTTTGCATTGATCAAAAACAGGCCCCAGTATCGACCGAGCCTCCTCACGGTCGTCCTCGACCAGATCCACCAGAATAAGTAGAATTTGCTCCTGAACGTCAACGTTAGGATGCGTGGCCACCATGCCCAAAACATCTGCAAACACAGGACTGTGGACAAGCTCCTGATAACAATCTTGCCAATCCGACGCTTCAAGCAGAGCAATGCTAATTTCAGACCATGTCTTCAGGCCCTGGTAGAGTTCAAACTCGCTGTCAAACAGTTTGGTGGGGTCTGATGAATTCTTCTCTCGCGATTGTACATTAGATGCAATGAGATCCCCAAGCTTGGATAAACTATTCCTCACCCATTGGACGTTATAATCGACAGGCTCATGAGACAGCTGCACATTTTCGTGATCAAGGACTTCGAGAATATGCTGCTCTCTGCCTAAATTCGCACGCTTAGGATTGCTGCTTACCTCCTCTTCCGCACCTCGTTTGTCAAACAGCTTGTCCACGTTCATCTGCAGAAACACACACCCGTACACCAAACTTTTGGAGGATAAATGGAAAAAAATCTCGTGTTGTCGCAATTCTGAAATTGGGGACTGCAAAATTACCAAAACGTCCTACACCTTAACCCAAACATATATGTCATAGTTGAGGGTAAATGCTTGGCACCGTTGCTTAAGGTGCCAAGGTAGACGTGCCAAGTCCACACCTCTTCTCAAGCCAGGGCGGTATACATTCTAAATTTGGTGGTCTGTTACTTGAACATAATCATGACATATGCTATCGTGATCTCCTGATTAAATGTATTTATGGAAGTGGTGCTGCATATTTTAGTTGAGAATTGGAAACGGCACTCAAAATACAACTCTTATCACAAAAAACCTAAAATTATATTAAATTTTTTTTCGTTTCGTTTGAATAGTATCAAGTCGATGTTCAAGAATCTAAGATGCTGAAGAGCTTAATATTCCCAAACAACGGACTGTGTTTGTTGCAGCCGGTTCTGGATTTTATGGATGTGCTTGTTCCGTGGACTCAGAGAGTCACCGGTGCGGAGTCACTGTTTACAAAATCTTTTGTTGTTGACAAGTCGTTGAGCAACAGTGCCATTAAAGCATGTGCTGTTGACGAGTTTGAGTATGATTTCAACGATCCTAACCCATTTAACTGGGATATGACTGATGTTATCAAACAGCGCAACAGCAGAATGATGGATAAGGCCAAACCAGTGGAGTCTAGTTCCGAATCCATGTATTATATTGCTGACCCTGAGGAAGACTCCTCCGATGAGGAAGACTATCTGGGAAACGAGTTCACACTCGACCAAGAACACTTTTTACACTTTCAGAGACTCAACTTAGAGTCTCTGGCCCCCCAAGAGCATGACATTACTCCGCAAAAAAATGTCAAGCAAGAGGACTCCAGCGAACTATTTTCAACCGACGCTGGCTCTCTTACCTCCTCCTCCACTGTTTCCGAAACTCCGCCCGCTACCTCGCCATCCCTTTGTTCGACTAAAAACACCCATTCTGCCGAGTCAGAACCAGAGTCCTATACCTGTGAGATTTGTCACGTGACTCTGAAACTCAAGTCATATCTGACTAGACACATGAAAAAGCACCGCGACATGTTGCCTTACAAGTGTCCTTTCCACTCAGGAAATAGAGACAAACATCCCTCAGACTTCTGGGGTGATAACTACGGAACAATTTGTCATCCAACAGGAGCTTTTTCTAGAAGGGACACTCTGAAGATGCATCTGAGAGCCCGTCATTTCCTCTATCCAATGGGAACTCGTTTGCAGGGTAGAAACTCGAAACCTGGTAGGTGTGCTGGCTGCTTCCAAGAATATCCTAATAATGCTGAGTGGATGAAGGACCACATCTGTAAGAACGGATGCCCAGCATTTGTCATGAAGTACACTTAGGTTTAAAATGAGATATTTGATTTACATTAAAGCCATAAATCCTCCGTCGACCATAAGACAATCTCCGTCCACGTAGTTACTTGCATCTGAGCACAGAAAAATCACCGGTCCTTTGAAATCTTCAGGATCTCCCCATCTACCATGAGGAATCTTGCTCAAAATATACGCATTTCTTTCATCGTTGCTGGTGATTGGCTGCGTCATGTTTGTCCGAATATATCCAGGACCAATGCAGTTGACGTTAATTCCGTACTTGGCCCACTCAACCGCACAGCATCGGGAAAACTGGAGAAGTGCGCCTTTAGACGTGGTGTAGGCGGATAAGTTTGAGGCAGCACGGAACGAAGTCAAGCTCGCAGTGAAAAGGATCTTGCCACGGATCTGCTCGGCTATCATGTGTCTGGCAGCAATCTTAGCCAGCTCCATAGGAACGTTCAAGTTGACATGGAGAACCCGGTAATAATCTTCCGCAGCTGCATCAATCAGAGAGTCCCGATTAGTCATACCAGCATTGTTGATGAGAACATCAATTTTACCGGTAGGTGAGACGGCCAGAGCGGGATTGAAGATTTTGTCTTCTAATTCGTCAATTTTGATGGTTGCCAAGTCACACTCAACGGTAGCGATCTTAGCTGAAGAGTCCGGGTTTGAACTCTTGAGAAGCTCAACAGTTGGAGATGGATCAGTGGCAGGCCGATGGGTCAGAATGACTGAGGCGCCAGCCTCATACAGTCCCTGTGCCATTGCCTGTCCAATGCCGTTGGTGGCTCCTGTAATGAGCACAACTTTATTCTTGAGAGAGAAGAGATCTAAAATACTCATGGCCGGATTAATTCAGAGATAAGAAATTTAATCACATTTCTGACAAATTATTTATGAATTGCTCTGCAGCACTACTCGCGAGGCGCAAACTGCTGTTGAATTTTCCGGCGGCACTGAGGTACTTGTACATCAAGCGCAACTTATCCATGAGATAGTTGGCACGTAACTTCTCCAAAAGAAAGCCATACAGCTCGGGGTCCACTTGCAGATCAAGTATTTTATTTGAATCTTTTGAAACGGTCACCACATGCTCATCGCCTATCTTTTCAGGTTGTAGCTGGTAAGCTTTCATAATCATCAAAACAGAGCAGAAAATAGGAATTGCTTGGCATGTGCTCAAAGCGCAGAATTCTGGGTACTGGACCCACGGCTCAGTAGTAGGATGAACACTTGATTTGGCGACCAGCGTAGGATCAGTGCTGAAACAATCTTCTTCCTGGTTCACCGAACAAGGTCCCACCAAAACTGGGAAAGCCATATTTGCTTGAAGAGATTCAGCACAAATTCCCTCTCCTAATTGAATCAAGGATGCAATTTCGGAGGCGGATCGTAAACACACAAATAGTGACTTCCATTGGCGTGCATCAGCATCAATTTCAAGCTCGGATGGATCGGGAAATGGAGACGGAACTTCGTTCATTGGAGAAAGTTGGCTTGGACATTTCGCAGCATCCTTAGGCTGAAATGGAAGCATGGACCAACAAAGAGATGAATGTAAAACAATGCGTGTTAAGTGATTGACAAAATTCGACACAAGTATGTTGCTGTCAATGCGAATCTGGTTCTTCTCAATTTGATATGGGCAGAAGTTGGGCAGTGATGCGATTTTGAGTAATTGGGAGTCAAATTTCACCACATTCTCTGCCAATAGGGCATTGTCAACCACACTGTCCATCACCTCGTCAAGTATATGACACGAAAGAATAGACATGACAGAGTTGTTTATTGGTATGCCTCTTGGATCGTTCAAATTAATTCTTCCTGAAGAGTGTGACTTTTTAAATTCCTCCTTGAAGGAAACCATGGTAGGATCTGATCTGTAAAAAATCATATCATCCATTGGGAGTTCCAAATAGGTGGGCAGCTTGAAGAAATCATGCTTAGCATAAGGATATCCGTAATTGACTCTGCGTCTGATCTGCAGTTTGTAGACATTCCAAACGGTCCTCACTACCGACTCGCGGACTTTGAGTTGTCGTTCTGTGCAGATGTCCAAATACTTTTCGTAATCATGGTTTGTTTTTTGGTGCAAAATTTCCAGAAGACCTATGGCTTTCATTTGGCGCAGACAGCGGTAAAGCTGCTCGTCCTCGCCAACCCTGCAAGTCAAAACCAAAAGCAAAATTTCGTCATCAACTGTCAAGCTTTGATAGTATTTTTGACATAACTGACCCCAATAATCCTCACTCAAAAACTTCTGATCTTCGATCTCGTCGAGATTCACATACTTTATTGTCATTTTGAATATTGCGCACAGAAGAGCCACTTGATCCTCAATGAGCGAAAAATCATTGATGAAGTAATTATAGTTGGAGAAGGCCAAATGGTCAAGATGCACGTATTTGTAATACAATTGTAGCACTGTGCAAATTGTTTTCCAGGGTGGAAGTCCGAATTTTGCAAGATCTGAGTTCCTAAACACCTTGCCGGGTATGATGTCGTCTTCCGTCCCTATCGTGTGAGTACCGTTTCGGGCTATAGCTGACTCTTCCTGGTTGACAAGCTGACTGTGAATTTCCTTCTGCCGGTTGACCCAGTTTTCAGTGCTTGTCGACTGCTTCGCACCTTCTTCATCAGCGTCGTTGGTGGGACGACCAAGAGGAGGGAGTGTGGTGGTTCCAGTATTGGGTTCTCCTTCACCGACATATGATCCTGAAGCTCTGCTCTCGTTGTCTGAGTATGAATAAGGTGATCTCCCCCCAGGGGAAGGAGGAGCATACGGGAACCCGTAGGGATGTGGATGATGATTAAAATAAGGGTCCGGATTTGGGTGATGGTGATGGTGCATTCTATGGAATGGGGGGTATAATCCAAAACCTCCAATCGGAGGTGGCAAATGGTGGTGGTGAGGAGGTGGTCTGGGAAGTGGTAGGCCATGGCCAGGAGGAAGGGGTGGAGGAGGGGGTGGGTGTCCGTAGTAAAAATAGCCATCAGCGTATGGGGAGTCTGGGGGCATGTATTTGTCCCTTCGAGGATCATTGGGGTGTCCGTATTTTCTGGAGTCAGAGTATTTGCCTGTTGTTGGAGGAAGGTGGCCCGATATGACCTTGTTTGGCGGAGAGAGCTTGTGCTGATACTTTCTGAATGATTTTTCATTCTCTTGCGTTTCTGAGTTGATTCTGTGTCCATTCAGTATCGGGTTGGTCTCCGAACGGTATCTTTTGGTTGCATGCTCGTCTTTGGAAGAAGACGTCTCGATGGAAGGTGTCACCAGAAAGTCCCCGGAGAAATTCTTTCTTCGACGTCCTCCTCGTTTGCTGGGCACAAAAACGCATTCTATAGCAGCTGAAGCACAATTCGTACACTTCTGATAGCTCTTGTTACCCGATGTGTCCAGTTGGACCTCTCCATCGCATTTGATCTTCTTTTCTCGGCAAGCCAAACAAGCCCTTTTGGCCACGGGCCGTCGTTCCAAATGGTGCTCCATGAACTTTATAGACTCATTTGATCCCGCTGGATGTCGTGAAGTTGACGACAGTGAAGAGCTGTTGGGGCTCATGAGGTTTTCTGTAAAGCGCAGAGGCAAAGGATTGAGAAACGAATGATCGTGTCTACTCAAATGAACTGGGCTGTGTGAAGCTGAGATTTAAATTTTAAGCAGGGTATTAAACGACAAATCTTTACACCGCTATATAAGGTACGTTATTTAAATAGCAACAGACTTGGCAAAGTTCTTTCCGGCGTAGATGGCCTTGTCACCCAATTCCTCCTCAATTCTGAGGATTTGGTTCAACTTGGCCAATCTCTCAGATCTGGCTGGAGCTCCGGTCTTGATTTGACCAGTTCTCAATCCAACAGCAACATCAGCGATGGTGGTGTCCTCGGTCTCACCAGATCTGTGAGAAACCATGACACCCCAGCCAGCACTGTAGGAGAGCTGAGCAGCCTTGATGGACTCGGTCAAAGTACCAATTTGGTTGAGCTTCAACAACAAACTGTTGGCACACTTTTGGTCGATGGCGGTTTGGATTCTCTTTGGGTTGGTGACAGTCAAGTCATCAGCAACAACTGAGATCTTGGAGGTCTTGAAGAAGTGAGTCCAAGCTGCCCAGTCGTCCTCAGCGAATGGGTCCTCAAGAGAAACAATTGGGTACTTGCTGATCAGTGTGTTGTAGTAGTCGGCCATTTGCTCACCGGTCAACCACTTGGATGGGTCAGAGTTCTTGTTCTTGAAGTCTAGGTCGTATTTTCCGTCGTGGTAGAATTCGGAAGAAGCTGCGTCCAAAGCAATGGCGACCTTACCGGTGTAACCAGCCTTCTCAATTGCGGAAACAATCAAGTCAAGAGCATCCTCGGCGTTGGAGAGGTTAGGAGCAACACCTCCTTCGTCACCGACGTTACCGGCACTTTGACCGTACTTCTCCTTGGCCAAAGATTTCAAGTGGTGGTAGACCTCAGAACCCATTCTGAGACCCTCAGAGAAACTGGAAGCACCGATTGGGCAAACCATGAACTCTTGCAAAGCCAATGATCCACCAGCGTGGGAACCACCGTTCAACACGTTTTGGAATGGAACTGGAAGAACGTATGGCTCTGGAGTCTTGGAAAGTTCCTTGATGTAAGCGTACAATGGAACACCCTTGAAGGCAGCGGCAGCCTTGGCAGCAGAAAGAGACACACCAAGGATGGCATTGGCACCCAACTTGGACTTGTTCTCAGTTCCGTCCAAGTCGATCAAGAATTGGTCGATCTTCTCTTGCTCAACAACAGAGATGCCGGCCTTGATAAGAGCAGGGGCAATGATCTCGTTGACATTGGCAACGGCCTTCAAAACACCCTTTCCAAGCCACTTGGACTTGTCACCGTCTCTGAGCTCGTGGGCCTCGTGCACACCGGTACTGGCACCAGATGGGACGATAGAGCGGAAAAGACCCTTGTCGGTGGTCAAGTCAACCTCGACGGTTGGGTTTCCTCTAGAATCGTAAACGTATCTTGCAAAGATCTTGTTAATGGTGGACATTATATATAATCAGTCAAACAATTGAACCAATAATTTGTGGAAAGGTATTTAGCCCTGCTTATATAGTTTTTCAATAATTCGTGACACAGCAAAATTACCATGCAGATTATCGTTGCACAGCCCTGCAAACGGCCATAAGAAGGCCGTCGTGGTCAGATGCTCTGTTTTTTCAGCGGGGCTGCATGTTAGTTACGCCACTCTCGTCGTCGGGCTGTAGCTGGACGTGGTGGACCTCACGTGCTTCGGTATTGCCATTGCATCCGGCAAAGCCATCGTAAGGCTTGCACCTCCCGCACTGTACTCCTCGCACCGGGAATAAACTGCTCACCCTTTCTCCGAAACTGACACCATCTCCGGGGTGGAGTGATGTTCGTCCACATCATGTGGTGCACACTTCAGCTCCGTGAACTCCGTATTTTATGCCAGGAACGCCGCCACCTGTGTTGTTTGTCCACGCGTCGTTGCGTCGGTCCGTCGCATCCACTCCCACACTATTTCTGGTGTGCTCGGAGCTCTGTTTTTTGGGCTGTCGACGCAAGTAATTTTGTCGACCGAGAGGTTCTGTCGACGTAGCATCCACTAGTCTACTAGATTATTTGCCTCTTTCTACTTGCTTTCCCATATGCTGCTTCCTCTATCTTTCCTTTTCCTCCTACCGCTTTCCTACTGTTTATCGCTCAATCCATTTGCCTTTCCAGGACAGGATACCAAGCCCGTCCCAGGAGAGTCGCCGCTGCTTCTGTGCGATGCCTCGTCATCTCAGCTTTTGAAGCTAACCCATGTGGACCTATCGCCTAACCCACCACAAAGAGGTGCAAACTTGACCATCATGGCTAAGGGCATTTTGTCTGAAGAAGTTGATGAGGGAGCTTATGTCGAGGTCGACGTTTCGTACGGATACATCAAGTTGTTGCACCAGACCTACGATATCTGCGAACAGTTGCCTAATGTCGACATGGAATGCCCATTGGCCAAAGATACATACGACCTGGTGAAGGAGGTCGAAATTCCCAACGAGGTTCCTCCAGGAAAATATGTGGTCATTGCTAGGGCCTATACTGCCGATGACGATTTGATTACCTGTCTTACTGGAAGTATTGAGTTCCCTCCCTACGGATCCAAAGAACTTACACGATTCCTGTTGCAAAATTAGATGCTAGCTTAGTTGTTTGCGGTGCCCAAAAGGGTGGATTCCTCCTGGTCGCTCTGGACCAGTTCTCCCTGCTCCACGCTGTGGTTGCTCGATATGTCGTTGTATCCGTGTATAAGATCATCCAATAACAATCTATCCATCACAATTCTCTTCCTTATTTTTGACATCTGGAACCGTAAAGGGACTCCTGAAATGTATCCTTGACGTGAGATTTGCTCTCTTGTTTTGAGCAAAAATATCACAAAGCACCAGAACATGATGTAAGAGATGACAGAGCCATACGTAGCGGAATTAGTCCAACCAAGAAGCGCGTTGAAAAGCATCCATCCACCATCTGTCAATCCGTTGCAGCAGTTGACATGCCACACAGACTTGGAGATGTCGTAAGAACCTGGTCCGTTTCCTGTTTCTGAAGTATCCTGACCACACTTTTGAACAAATTGTTCAAGCTCGAGGAACCACACTCCACGCGACATCAGCCCGGCGGCCACCAAGTACAAGAAACACGTAGCGATCACCAAAAAAAATTGCAGAGACATTTTGTTTCCACCTTTGTAGAGCCCAACACCAATACCTGTTCCGGTCAGTGCCCCCAAAATTATAGCAAGCGGAAACGACGAAACCGGTTGGTTGACACCAATTCCTCCCACAAACACCACAGCTTCAAGGCCCTCACGCAAAGTGGTCACAAACGGCAAAATACCCAAAGCATATTTGCGGGTGAACCTTCTCAGTTTGGCACGCACACGGACAGAGTATGTTAAATACTCTGACATTGGCTCTTCGGAGAACTCCTGCATATGCTCGTCGTTATCCTCGTCCGGGCCATTAAGAGCAGCACCTAGCTTCCACTTCCATTTGGATTGCAACTGGTTGATACGCAATAGCGCCAGTCCCATAACGGCAATGATCAACGAGCTGACGATGCTGAACACCCCTTCCCACACTCTTTCTGCCACAGACCAAAGGTCATTTCCAACCAGATAGAAGACCGCAACAAATGCAGCGCCAATGCATAAACAGATTCCCATACCAGCAAACGCTCCAACCCAAACTTGGAGCACAAGCCCTCGATAAACAGATTTAGATCCCTGAATCACGGGGATACCGTTTGCATCCTTGGCGGTGAAATTCTGCTGCAAAAATGAGAGAAGAACAGAGACAATTATTGCCGACTCTAAGGTCTCACGTAGGATGATAAAGAATATCTGAACCGAGAAATAGTCTTCCCACATATTGAACCTATTCTCCGATAAAACAAAATCTTTCTAATATTTATCTCTAGTTTTCAGTCTGGACAAATATCAGGTTGGGTCGATCGACGCAGGCGGATGGAGACTATGACAGGGGCAAACATTTTTATTTTAACAGATAACCTGTATTCTTTACACCATGGCAGTGCTTGGTAGGAAAGCGGCAAGAACAAAGAATGCTGGAGCTGCTCCTCCCTCAAAGAAGGGCAATGCTCCCGTCAAGAAGGCTCAATTCGATTCCCACAAGAAAAAAGAGGTGGGTGTCAGTGACTTGACCTTACTGTCTACTATCAGCGACCATTCGATCAACGAGAATTTGCAGAAACGGTTTGAAAACGGAACCATCTATACATACATTGGCCATGTGTTGATTTCTGTGAATCCGTTTCGGGACCTCGGAATCTACACCGACGAGGTTCTGAACTCCTATAAGAACAAAAACAGACTCGAAGTTCCACCGCATGTTTTTGCAATTGCTGAGAGTATGTACTACAACATGAGAGCGTACAACGAGAACCAATGTGTTATTATTTCGGGTGAGTCTGGAGCAGGAAAAACTGAGGCAGCAAAGCGAATTATGCAGTACATAGCTGCTGTTTCCGGATCATACTCTTCCTCCACCCATATTCAGCGCATAAAGGATATGGTCCTTGCTACGAATCCCCTTCTTGAGTCGTTCGGATGCGCAAAGACTCTTAGAAATAACAATTCTTCCAGACACGGTAAGTATCTTGAGATCCAATTCAATAAGGCTTTTGAACCTGTCAGTGCCAACATTACCAACTACTTGTTGGAAAAACAAAGAGTTGTGGGACAGATCAGAAACGAGAGAAATTTCCATATCTTCTACCAGTACACCAAAGGTGCCAGTGAGCAATATAGACAGACCTTTGGTGTTCAAAGTCCAGAGCAGTATATTTACACTAGTGCATCCGGTTGTACCTCGGTGGATTCGATTGACGATGTCAAGGACTTTGAAGAAACTCTAGCTTCTATGGCCACAATTGGATTGACTCAAGAAGAACAAGACCAAGTGTTAAGAATTCTGGCTGCCATTTTGTGGATTGGAAACATCACCTTTACCGAGGATGATGAGGGAAATGCGCAAGTCAAAGACAAAGGTGTTACTGATTTCGTTGCATATTTATTGCAAGTGGATTCCGAAATTCTGAGCAAGTCCGTTACAGAAAGAACAATGGAAACCTCTCATGGAATGAGAAGGGGATCGGTTTATCATGTTCCATTGAATCCTGTCCAGGCAACAGCTGTTAGAGATGCTCTCGCTAAAGGACTTTACAACAATATGTTTGAGTGGATTGTGGATAGAGTTAACAAATCTTTCCAGAGCATGCATCTGGAAACCCATAGATCGATTGGAATCCTTGATATTTATGGTTTTGAAATTTTTGATCACAATTCCTTTGAGCAGCTGTGTATCAACTATGTGAACGAGAAGCTGCAACAGATCTTTATTCAATTAACCTTGAAATCTGAGCAGGACGAATACGTTCGTGAAAAAATTCAGTGGACACCAATTGAATACTTCAACAACAAGATTGTCTGCGATTTAATTGAGTCAAAACGTCCACCTGGAATTTTTGCAGCTTTGAATGATTCGTGTGCTACAGCTCATGCAGATTCTTCAGCTGCCGATCAGACTTTTTCGCAGAGACTTAACATGGTGTCGTCAAATCCTCATTTTGAGCTGAGATCCGCCAAGTTCATCATCAAGCACTATGCAGGTGATGTCACTTATGAAATTAATGCGATGACTGATAAAAACAAAGATCAAATGTTAAGAGATCTTCTGGAAATGATAGGAACTTCGCAAAATTCTTTCGTTCAAACCATATTCCCTGAAAAAGTGGATACCTCATCAAAAAAGAGACCTCCAACAGCCGGTGACAAGATCAAAACTAGTGCAAATCTGCTGGTCGACACTCTTTCACAAGCTCAGCCATCCTATATTAGAACTATCAAACCTAACCAAAACAGATCACCTTCAGAGTATGATACCAAAGCGGTTTTGCATCAAGTTAAATATCTTGGGCTGCAAGAGAACGTCAGGATCAGAAGAGCAGGTTTCGCTTATAGACAAACATTCGACAAGTTTGTGGAGCGGTTCTACCTGTTGTCTACTAAGACATCTTATGCTGGTGAGTACATTTGGAGTGGAGATGCCCAAACTGCCACATCTCTTATTCTCAAAGACACTGGAATTCCTGATAGTGAATGGCAATTGGGAGTCACTAAGGTTTTTATCAAAAAGCCAGAAACTCTATTCTCTTTGGAGGAAATGAGAGAGAATTATTGGGCAAACAAGGCCAAGGTCATTCAACGTGCCTGCAGAAGATGGCTCAAAAGGAGAGAGAACGCGGCCAAGTTTATACAGAAGATGTGGAGAGAAAGAGTTGGTGGAAACAAGTATGAAAAACTCAGAGACTATGGTAACTCTTTGGTGATTAACAAGAAGGAAAGGAGAACTCTCAGTTTGTTGGGATCCAGAGCTTTCATGGGAGATTATCTTGGTTGTAATGACAAGCCTGGAGGTTTTGGAAAATTCTTGATGCAATCTATCGGCTTATCTGACTTTATCATTTTCTCCTGCAGAGGCCAAATTCTCCATTCCAAGTTTGGTAGATCCTCACAGAGACTGAACAGAATCTACCTGCTAACAAAGTCGCAGTTTTACGTGATAGCTGAAGAGCTTGTCAACAGAAAGGTTTCCTACGTTGTTGAATCACAAGTTTCGGTCTCCTCGATTCAGAAAGTGTCTTTATCTCAATTCCAAGATGATTGGGTTGCTTTGAATTTGAATTCCCCTACTCACCCTGACTTGTTCATCAACACGATGTTTAAAACCGAACTGGTTACCCATCTCAAATCCATGAACAAATCATTGTCGATAGTTGTTGGACCAACCATAACTTACAACAAAAAGCAAGGAAAGCCGCATGTTGTCAAGTTCGCTGCGGACAACACAAGCCCAAAAAATGGAGATGCTTATAAATCTGGTACTGTCAAGGTTGCTTCTGGAAGGCCTGCCTCCAGTGTTTCTAAGCAAAAGCCTAAAGGTCGCTCTATTCTTACAAATGGAAACTCTATTGCCAACTACAAGAAGTCAGTTGGTACCTCTGTTTCTATTCCTAAGGTTTCGAACCAAGCAGCTGCCGCTGCCGCTGCTGCATACCACCCCTCTCAGCCCACCACCTCCAATACAGCTTCAACAGCTGCAGCAGCCTCTATCCCAAAACCACCGATTAACAGGAAGCCAATCAATAGAAAACCTGTTCCTGCTGTCAACAAGCCTAAGCCTGCTCCTCCTCAGAGCCGTCAAGCGCAAGTCGAGCCTGTTGCAGCTGCTAAGTCCAGCGCTGCTCCTCCGCCTCCTCCACCTCCACCTCCTGCTGCTGCTGCTAAACCCAAATGGCCGACTTTTAAAGCTGCCTACGACTTCCCTGGGTCTGGTTCGCCTTCTGAGTTCCCTGTGACTAAGGACACTATCATGTATATTTTGCAAGATCAGGGTGCAGGATGGTCATTGGCCAAGTCTTTGGATGAAACCAGGGAAGGATGGGTGCCAACCGCGTATATTGTTGCCTGTGACCCCCCTGCCAGTATCTTGACGGGTGCCCTGGGTAAATCACAGGACACGGTTTTGGCTTCCTCTGCTGTCTCTACAGCAAATGGATCGGTTACTAACGGAACGATTCCAACCACCGCGTCATCCTCCAACGGAACCAATGGAGCAGCTACGATGTCGACCAACGGTTTGGCAGACGGCTTGGCTGCTGCTTTGAAACAGAAGCAACAAGAAAGCCACTCTCTTGCTGGAGGCTTGGCTGCAGCGATTAGAGAAAAGGCTCGTCGTGATAGTGACGACGAAGAAGACGATGACGATGATTGGTGATATATTTTATACACAAAAGTTCACCTTTAGTTTATTTGCTTTGATAATTCGATGGCTCTTAGCAGTTCTTCGTCCTCATCCTGTGCTTCAATATCAATAGATTCAGAGTTGAGAGACATACTAAGGGCCATTGCCATTTGTAATTCTTCGTCAGAATCTTGTAGATGGCTCCCGTTGTACTTGCGGAATCTTGATTCCTGTTTATACTCTTCGGCCAGATCAAGTTCGTAGTCCTTAATGGCTTGCTTGACATGGTTATTACTGGACTTTCGTTCCTTGAGGTTTTTTTTCCTGTTCTTTAGTTCCAAGTCTTTGTAAAAATCACCAAACTTGAAAAACTGCACGATCGATCCGTAAGTCACCACCCCTGCTGACAATGACTGTTCCATGACAATGTTGGATATGGGGAAAAGCTGGTTATTTGTCTGTTGCAGAAGCTTGGAGTTAGGTTTGATGGCAATTTTGCGATAGAACTCGCCACTGGTGATGTCGTAAAACTCAACTTTGCCGTTAAAGGATCCAACAGCCACGACCAAGGAGTTGATAGCCACCTCCGACAACGAAGGCAGGTCGAAGCTCTCGTTAACGAGCATGGCGCGCTGGTAGTCTTCATCCTCGTATGCAAGTCGAGGAACAAAGTCCAAAATGGGCTTTATTTGGTACTCGTAGTCCCGCACGTTGATTATGAGGACCCTTCCCGATCTCAGCAGAAGAGCCAATAACAGGGGATCTGAGCCGACGATATTCACATCTCTATTGGTGACTGCTGTGTTGTTCTGTTCTAAACTTGACTTGTAGAATTTATCCTGTGTTTCCAGTGTGCGCACTAAATTATCGGTGTATGAAACAATCTCCAATTTATCTG
This sequence comes from Ogataea thermomethanolica, assembly GCA_030674565.1. Classification (NCBI taxonomy): domain Eukaryota; kingdom Fungi; phylum Ascomycota; class Pichiomycetes; order Pichiales; family Pichiaceae; genus Ogataea; species Ogataea thermomethanolica. The sequence continues at coordinate 259,307 of JAKTYW010000010.1, forward strand.
CGTCTATGAGGATAATATTGCTATCACCATAATCAACCATCATTTTCACAGACAGAATGTTCAACGCATCGATGTTGAGCGCAACTTCCAGTTTCTCGACTCTTGGAGTGCTGTCGAACATATTAAACATGTTTCTCACCACATAAAGCTGTCCTTGGTTATCGAGAACAATCACCACGTCTTTGTAGTTCGACTCGATCTTGGAGATGCCTGTATCTCCAATTTTGCAATGTGCTGTCTGTTCTCCCTTCTTGAGATCCCATCCTACCAAATTACCGTTTTCGTCTCCCGTAAGAGCCCCGATCTTCCCTTCCTTTCCAATTTCGGCCGAGTTCACGCTGACACTTGTCACCATCCCACAATGGCTAGTTCCTTTAAACTCCTTGATCCCAGATATTAGTATATTTTTGTGATTTATTAGAGACCCGTAGACCTTGCTGTCCCAGCGTCCAAAGACAATGCTATGTTTGCTCATAGCATAGGCTGTCGTCCCGCTGGGAATGATGGAAGGTTGGAGGTCTGTGTTTGTGCCGTTATTCAGAGTGCACGAAACAAGGTTGCCTGTGTTTTTGTTCAGGGAGATCAGCTTGTTATTTCGGAAGTCGCATTGCAGGTCCGTGGTGTAGAACAAGCTTTCCAGATGGTACGTATTGTAAACCCCTTTCCCTTTTTTCCAATTTTTGGCAAGCGTCTCGCGCTCAATCAGCTCGGTGCGCCAAAGTCGGGTCCTTGAGACACGGGGGAAAACTGTGGCAATGTGACTAAAGCGCTCCTTGAATATCTGCATCCACATAGAATTGTCCTTCGAAAGGCGATACCACGTCTTGCACACCAGCGCCATGTTTTTCAGAGACGACGGGTCCAAAAACCGAAAAACAACCATCAGCAGCTCCAGAGGGAGTGGAGACGATGCGCAAACAATGTCATGAGCGTTTGCGGAGTCGTCTACCATGATGATAGATACTTTTGCTTGGGAAAAAGTTAGTCTTTTTAATTTTCGTCGCGTCGATCTGCCCAAGGAAGCAGCTTGGAATCTCGTCCACGTGTCTGCGTATACGTCTGAACGAAGGGAATGATACAGCTGATGACCATTTTATTCACATTTTTGGTACAAATGTGAGAGTCTCTCCCGTGCGCCTCTTGAACTCAAATCCCCCGTATCAAACAATCGTTGCTACCAAAGATAAATTTTAGTGTAACATGTGCTTTATATTATATATATAGTCCTACACCCCTTTTTCTCGACTTTGAAGCGCTACTGGAATCTGCTAACATATCCAATCAACCTCCCCACATGCATTTGCCATTAACTCATTTTTTGCTTATCTCGAAGCGAACTTCAGTCACACTAACTTCAGCACCTGCGTTATCATCATAATCGTACCATTCACCCTCACTGAGATCCACTTCCGTGAACTTGGTTCCGGCCTCACTCTCGCACTGGAAGTTCCCAACCGGTATAAACTCGACCAGATCAACTCCCCTAGCCTCAATGTCCAGCAGCGTAGCACGGCTCACGTCTGCAGACAAGCCAGCAAATTTCTTCGGCAATGTAATCTCGACGTTGGCGTGCTTTCCGCAAAAACCACATTTGAAAACGAAGTTGGCCTCTCCCCGGCTTCCTTGAATCTCGTGCTTCTCAAGCAGATTGATGCTGATCTCTTTGTCGTGTTGTTCTCGGCATCCAGTGCACTGGATCTTGAAAGTGTATTCAAATGGTGGATTTTCCACAGGCTTGAGGTTCGTCACCCCTTCCAACTCTGCTGAAACGAATAGATGAGAGACCATGCTTGATATATCGATGAAATAAATGTTAAATCAACCCTTACACCAAAATTTGTTCCATCAAATGCAAGTCATCCTTACACCGACCCAAAACCGTGGCATTATATTTCAATTATTTTCTTTCTATTGGATAACATTCAGCACGTCGCATGTTTAGTCGTACAGGTTTCAAGGCTTTTCGCGGCTCAAGCTGGCGGTTTAGCCAATTTACCTGTCCTCGATGGATCCACATGGCTGCCAAAAGGCCGGTTCCACGCAAGTTTGCGGGATCTGGATGGGGTGTTTTTGAAGATTTGAAAATGGTGTCATTTGGTTCGCACCTGATATTCTTCATGCTGTTACCTCCTATTATTAAAGAATATACCACAAGAATTGACGTTTTGCATGAAGATGCTCCCTTAGATTTTACTCTTGGCGAATTTGGTCTGCTCGACGGTTACCTGAAAAGAAAACATTTTGAAAAAGTCACTTTTCTTCAGCCTTGCCTGCACAAGAAAACCGATGAAAAGCCACAAGTGCTTTCTGCAGTTGAAGAGATGAACTTCAGCTTGCCTACCACACCAGAAGAATTAACAGAGTGCATCGGCGTGCCTATCTATTTGGACAATATGAATTTGAGTGTTCCTAAAGAAGTTGACGCTTTACCGTCCACGCTGGTTAATTCCTATCGCACGAGTTTCCAAGCGCAACCTTTGTGTGAAACAGTTGACCGAAAACCGCGTGGACTGCCTGAGTACAGGATGCAACCGTATTCTCATGGCTCTCAGTTCAATACCGCAGACATTCACAGCCAATTGCACCAAAATTACGACCTGCTTTTGGACGGTCAACAAACCAAACTACAGTTTGTGATGAATCTCTCACGCATACTGGACAACTTCTTAAAGGAAGTGGTGGACTACAACAACGATTCAAACCATGTTTTCAGCATTGTTTTCACTCAATTGTGCGATCAGCAGCTTGACAGTCTTGCTGAAACTCTTCTAAACGTTGTCAATTCTACTCCATTGGATGAGAAGAGCCGTGCGCTGAAAGCGGCCCATAAGTCCCATCTGAAAATGTCGCATAAATTTCTGAAATCGAAGGCCAAGGGTGAGCGTGTTTCCGTGGCCAAGGATCAGCTTCGCGAGAAGCTCAACTACAAAAGCATGTCGATATACAATCTCCCATGGCTGGGCATGCTGGTTCGAGACGTGGATTTGTTTGCCAAGGTGGTGACCTTTTGGAACAGACTCGAAAATAATCCTGTGGCCTTGATTAAGAGTATGTTTGATACTTTACTTCTCGATGATCAATCCAAAGAGCAATCGGTGGACGATATAGCTGCGCTGCATTCTGCACTATTGAAGACAGGTCAAACACGTTGCGCTAAACTCCTGGCCAACGAGATGCGCCGTCGCGGAATGAAAGTAAGTACGACAGATTAATAGAGATGGAAAAATTATCAAAAAAAAATTTAAATTTATTTCAAGATCTATGGTATGAAGTTTCTCACCACGAACTTTGTCAAATGTGCGGTCAAGGCTTGTGATGGCTCAGAGCTTTCCTTTCCTCTGAAGTACGAGGATTGCGAGCTGGAGCTTGTGGAACAAGAGTACAACCCAGAATTCCTGATAACCATGCTATCTAGACTTAACTGGCCAGCTTTGGTTCAAGTTGCCAGTGACTTGGGAAACACGAGTCTTCCAGGCTCCAAGCCTGAGAATGTCGAGAATAACGAGCAAGTGCTCAAGGATCTACACTCGTTGCTACTGGAAACACAGATAACGAACGGTAAAATGACCTGTGGTCAGTGCGGACATATTTACTACATCAAGGACTCGATTGCAAACTTCCTGTTGCCTCCGCATCTTGCCAACAGCTAGTAATGTTAATTAATGTGATAGTTAAACCCTGTATATTGCTTTTTAGACGAATATATTTTTCTGCAGAAAAAAAACTGTTTTCAAGGCTTAGTGACCTTTGTTGACTCCAACACGTTTTCTAAAACACGCTGTATCTGGCTTTTTTCTCAATTGAGCGTTACAAAGAAGCTGGTTTTCGACAAGTTTCTGTACCGCTAAGAAAGTTTCATGATCTCGGAAAACAGTTTGGCCTCAGATACTAGTCACCGGGACATGAGGGAAACTCACGGTGCTTCGATACCTGAGATCGTCGCCCCTGGCACCCCTCCATCTGCCGGTGTTTCCCAAGATGAGTTCCCTGACTCGACAGGCCTCAGCAAAGAACCTATAGTACTCCCCGAACACTCCTCTACAGGTACAAAATCACATAACCGAACCCGATCACGATCGAGATCAAACTCTCGCAAGCTATCCATATCCCGGCTTTTCAATTTCGTACAAGACTCATCACAAACCAAAGGGACTTTTCACGAACAACCAACAACCCCAACTATCGATGAGACATCGGCATCTGTTGGCAATCAACTTCAAACCCCACCGCCCACAAATGATGATACCCGACAAGATTATTTCAACGTCAAGGATGGCCGTACCAACGAAACAGATGATGAGGATACCACCCGGAATACTGCCCTCACGAAGATCAAGAAAATGTTTCGGTTCAACTCGGTACTTGACCACGAAGAATTACAGTTACCTCAAGATTCTCCAACTCAGGAACTCGAGGAAGAGGACCGTCAGGGAAGCAACGGAAACTCTCTGATCAAGAAATTCCGGCGTATTCGGTCGCCCTCGAGTCCTGTGCCCGTTTCAAACGTCCCAAATATTTCTCTAACTGCTGCCCCACAGGAATGCGACATCGCTGAACAAGATTACATCAACCCAGTGGACGACTTTCAGGTCAAGTTGAGACACGATTATTCCGTTAATAACTCTTCCACAACGCTCAATAAAGGGTCGGCGGAAGATGAACAATCAAAAGAGACATCAAAAGTTGCCTCGAAAGAATCACTGGCTCAGAGCTCGAAGTCCGTGCCTCTTCATAAGAAGCTAAAACGAGTTGCCTCCGCTCCTTTAGGCCTCAAACAGATGGTGGAAGCATCGAACCCTGTGCCTGCTTCTGCTCCTGCTGTTAACGACATTGCTACTCATATTGGAGAAATCACACTTACTGGTTCAAGTGGATCTAGCTTGCCCTCTGTTTCCGGCAGAAATTACTCGAGCAATGCTACAAGAGTTTCTGATGTTGAAGTTTGCCCACAATCGTTTGAAAAGCTCAAGCTTCTCGGAAAAGGAGACGTTGGAAAAGTGTATTTGGTGAGAGAGAAATCCAACAAGAAGCTTTTTGCAATGAAAATCCTAAACAAAAAGGAGATGGTGGAGCGTAACAAGATTAAGCGAGTTTTGGCAGAGCAGGAAATCTTGGCCACGGCAAGTCATCCGTTTATCGTCACCTTGTACCACTCATTCCAGTCAGATGACCACTTGTATTTATGCATGGAGTACTGTATGGGTGGTGAGTTTTTTAGAGCATTACAAACACGCAAGATGAAGTGTATTCCTGAGGCTGATGCTCGGTTCTATGCATCTGAAGTGGTGGCAGCTCTGGAATACTTACATTTGATGGGATTTATTTACAGAGATCTCAAACCTGAAAACATTTTACTGCATCAATCGGGCCACATCATGCTCAGCGACTTTGATCTTTCAAAACAAACAGACCACATAAAAAGACCAGAATTGATTTCCTCTCACCGCTCGTCAACAACCTTGCCTCAGCTGGACACGAATGCCTGTATCAACGGGTTCAGAACTAACTCTTTTGTTGGTACTGAGGAATACATAGCTCCTGAGGTTATTTGGGGTAAAGGACACACCGCGGCAGTTGACTGGTGGACTTTGGGCATATTTATCTTTGAGATGATTTTTGGAATAACGCCTTTTAAAGGATCCACCAGAAATCAGACGTTTTCCAACGTTTTGAAGAACGAAGTTCAGTTTCCAGATTACAACTCTGTTTCAAGTAACTGCCGCAATCTTGTCAAAAAATTGTTGATTAAAGATGAAAACAAGCGACTCGGATCACGAAGCGGAGCATCCGAGATCAAAACACACTCGTTCTTCAAGAATGTTCAATGGGCTTTATTGAGAAACCAAAAACCTCCTATGATCCCTGTTTTCACTCAAAAGAAGAGCAGAAAGGATAGAGAAAGCAAGGCCAACCATAGTTCCATCGGAACCCTGAAATCCAAAAGAAAAACATCGACGTCGCCTCCACGGTCTACAAATGGGCCGGATCCCTTTGAGAATTTTAGCTCTGTTACTATTCACCACAATGATGACAATAACGTCATGCGTTTTGAGGGCACGGAGTTGGGAGACATATGTTATACATTGACTAGACCAGACACCATCAGCAACAAGCGTTTCATGAAAATGTGATCAGGCTAAATCATGCGCAATCTCAAGAAGCTTAGAATAGCCTTTACGCTTCGTCAACGTGGCATAATTCCGGGCCAGGCTGATTGCCTCTTTCGTGCTCCACTCGCTTTCAAACTGTTCTGAATGCAATTGTGCCGATTCGAGAAGAGAAGCTGGAAGCCCTGCCAGTCTCGCACAATTTATGCCATACGATCTGTCGCAGCATCCATCCGTTATTTTGTATGTGAACAAAATATCTTCGCCCTGCTTTTGAAGTCCTAGGTGGTAATTATTGACTGGTTGGAATCTCTCAAATGTTTTGAGATTTTGATAATGAGTGATGAATAACACAAACGGTGACTTCTCCATCACAAGATAGTTCAAGATTGAGTGCGCTATAGCAAATCCGTCCATAGTACTAGTGCCTCGTCCAATCTCATCCAATAAAACTAATGATTTAGATCCACACTGACGTAAAATGGAGCTACATTCGTTGAGTTCCACCTGAAACGTAGATTCGCCCTTTATGATGTCGTCCTGGGCCCCCATGCGTGTGTAGATGGCCTCAAAAACACTCAATTTTGAGTCTTCTTGTGCCGGGATATAGCATCCAAGCTGGGCCATGATGACTATAAGTGCTATCTGGCGGATGAATGACGATTTTCCACCCATGTTAGGACCAGTGATGATGGCTATTCTACCGTCAGATTGAGACATTTGGAAATCGTTGGGGATATACTTGGTGCTCATGGCAAGACTCTCGGAAATGGGGTTCCTGGATTGCTTCAACTTGATGCAAGGCTCGTCCACGATGATCGGTTTTGAGTATCCATCGTTTAGAGAGGAAGCTGCACTCAAAGAAATCAGACAGTCTAAAGTAGCCAAATGACGAATTGCTTTGTTCAGATGCAGAAAATGGTGGTCAATTCTTTTGATAAACTTGGTAAAACATTCATCGCACTCTTTCTGTAACATTTCGGTATGGTACTGGATCATTTTGTACATTTGGGCTCCAGATGGCGTTCTAAACCGTGAAACTGATTTTGTACCCTGTATTTTGATCCAATCCTTCGGCAAGGACGATGTTTGTGTATTGCGCACTTCAATCAGATACGGGTCTTTATTGCTCGTCACATAAGTCATGCCCGGTCTTTTGATTATTTTCCGTATCTCAACTAGCTCGTCATCCAGCTGTTTCTCCACTTGGGCAATGTCATCCAAATGTCTTTGGATCAAAGGGTAGTCAAAGAATTTGGAGTTGAAGTAGCTTGTGATATGCTCGTTGTTGGAGTCGTCAATTGCAGCGGGTGAGTGTATCATCGTCAGCAGTTCCCTGAACTCTTTCAAATTGACGGAAGAGAGGCTTTTCAACTCGTCCAAGATTTGGGCCAAATATGGGTTGAGCTGGACACCTTCTGTCTTGATGTCCTCGTACAGCTGGAAAATCTCGTTCAGCTTCTTCAGGAAAAGGTAAGTTTCCTTACGCTTCGAGCGTCCATAGTGCACTCGCGACAACGCAGCCTCTAAGTCAGGACAGTTTCTTAAAGCCTTCAAAGTACACTCTATCGGTGGTGACTGGTAATGCTCCATAAAGCTTTCTATGGAGTCTGATCGTTTGGCAATCTCCTCTCTGTCAGTCAATGGTTTGCCCACCCATCTTCTCAGCTCCCTGCGCCCAAACTGGGTATTTGTGTGATCCAGCATCCAGAACAGCGAGCCGTATTCTTGTCCATTCGTGGAGTTTTTGTATATTTCGAGGTTCCTCAAAGTGTTTGCGTCTAAAATCATACATCTATGCAGGCTCGAGAAATGCGTGTATTTTTCCACCAGGTCAAAGACATTGCTCAACTCAAACTCCCGTAGAAAAACTATCAGCTCCGAAAAGCAGCCTTGGAGTGGTGTGGAAAGTCCTGTTACGAGCTCGAAAGCCTCGTCATGCAATGTTTCGTTGAAAATGTTGGTCACTTCAGCATACGAGCTCGGAGACTTATACTCGCATCTTAAGGTCTGCATCCCTGGCTTTGCTTGCATCCTAAACAGCTCAATCAGTTTTTTTGTCTCCCGACTGATGTCTCCGACCAAAATAAACTCTGTAGGGTCCAAGTGCGACAATCGCGTCTCGAGCTCTGCTCTAGCAAAATGGTCTTCGAACTCGTCATACACGATATCTGCAGAATAAACGTCTACAGCCACAAGAGATATGCTTACGGTGGTGCCAGTCTGTGTCTCGCTTAGTGCAACCACAAATCGTCCACCTCTGGAAATTTCGTCATCATCAATGTATGTTGACGAGGTGTAGACCTTGCTGATTCGGCGCTCAAAAAGCTTGTTCTTCGATGCACTGTTAGATTTGATGGCCGCAGTTTCATTCTGGTCCACCACAGCAACTTTATGGCCTGCACTGAGCAATCTCTTAAGATGTATGTGCAGTCGCACATCAGGAACGGAGCAGTAGGCAAGCTTGTCATAAAGTCCATTTGTGGACGAGAAAAAGAGCTTCCCCGGAATGTTCATGATGTTGAGAATGCTGGAGGCCACAGCAGCATCCTCGCCAAAAAACTTGTACTTGTACCCGACCTGGACGGCCAGTAATTTGTCTCTATTTTTGAGCTTCAAATCGAAGATCTGCTGCTCCAACGGTGTCAATTTCGTCGTTTTGGATTTCTTGGGTGGATCAGTCGACTCTGCAGACTCTTCGTCTTGCGAGGAACTCGCACGTTTTCGTGATCCTGCCACGTAGGTCCTGATCGAGTCCGCATGTTTTGACCGCGTAATTTGGCCAGTACCAGTGGAATACTTGAACGCGTCGATCGAGACTTTTTTTGTGGCATTCGTCGTCTTGGAAGCCTCTTCAGAATGATTCGTGGTTCCCTTGTGGTCTTTCGCGGCATTTTGCTCGCAGGGAAGCACATCTGAAGCGCTGGGGTCGCGTTTAACCCATCGACTTAGCATCTGTTGAGACATATTAAATGATCTGCACAGCCCTCGGAAAAATAATTCTTCAAATGTATAACGGGATAGGACTAAGCACAGCCAGGGGCTCGGGAACCAACGGGTATGTGCAGAGGAACCTAGGGACAGCCAAAGACGGTTCTCGTGTAGACGAGACTGGTGGCAGACAGTTTTTAAAGCGACAGTTGAAGGAAAAACATACACGCAAACAGCATCTCTCTTTTACTCGAGATCGCGAGCTTGATGCTCATGAGCGCAAGCGGCAGCTGGAGGTGAAGGTAATGGAGTACAGGGAGTCTTTGGAAGACCAGGAAATGGAAGATTCAGAGATAGACAAGAAGGTGGAGGTGTATCGAGAGAAACTAAAGAATCTTCAGCAGTCTAGGGATCGCTCACCGGAGCGTGCAAAGTCAGAGGATTCAGCAAAACGCGAGGAATCCAATCGGAAGCCCTATAACGAGAAGCCTGACCCGTTTGAAAGAGAAGAAAAGAAGTCGACACTGTCAGGCAAGCCGAAAAAACAGAGTTTTGCAAGTATGTACTAAGAAAGGTTTAAGAGCGCAATCTAATTTAGAATTAACACCATTTGGGAGCCCGCAGATACACTGTGGGACGTAACCTCAACATCATGAAGTCTACACGTTCATTCGCGATCGAGAATTTTCATCTTGAACATAACCGATAATGACATCAATTGTGTCTTATCTTGTGCCGCTCACTACCGTATTGCCCTCATAAAATTTTGTTAAACAGAACAAACGGATAAGACGTGTAATTTTACATCTTATGATAATCATTTGAGTGGGATATTCGTTTCAACAACATAGACTCAATTGCAAATTCATATTCAAAACAGAAAGACTATAATCGGTTGGTATACACAGAATGGGTTGTTGTTGTAGTAAAAGCGAACACGACACATTGTATCCGCAACTGTTGGCCGACAACGAAAGAGACGCCATTTCTGCATTGTTGCAATATTTGGAGAACCGAGGCGAGGTCGACTTTTTCTCAGACGGTCCTTTAAAAGCGCTCAGCACATTGGTTTACTCTGACAACATTGACTTACAAAGAAGTGCAGCACTGGCCTTTGCTGAAATAACAGAGAAGGATATTCGTGCTGTTTCAAGAGACGTTTTAGAGCCAATTCTCATATTACTGCAAAGCTCTGACCAAGATGTGCAGAGGGCAGCCTGTGCTGCGCTGGGAAACATGGCAGTCAACGACGATAACAAAGTGCTTATAGTAGAGATGGGTGGATTGGTTCCTCTCATTAGACAAATGATGAGCTCCAACATCGAAGTTCAGTGTAATGCGGTTGGTTGTATTACCAACCTTGCCACACAGGACAAGAACAAAACCAAAATTGCCACCTCTGGTGCTTTAATTCCTCTGACCAAACTCGCCAAATCTCCAGATCTCAGAGTGCAAAGAAACGCTACTGGAGCGTTGCTCAACATGACACACTCACTAGAAAACAGAAAGGAGCTTGTGGAAGCCGGCTCCGTTCCTGTTTTGGTCCAGCTGCTCTCTTCGTCAGATCCAGATGTGCAATACTATTGCACCACGGCCTTATCCAACATCGCAGTGGATGAGATCAACAGAAAGAAACTGGCTACTACGGAACCAAAGCTGGTCAGTCAACTGGTTCAACTGATGGATTCCTCCAGTCCAAGAGTTCAGTGTCAGGCTACATTGGCATTGAGAAACCTAGCATCTGATGCGCTGTATCAGTTGGAGATTGTGCGCGCCGGTGGTCTACCTAACTTGGTGTCCTTACTCAAGTCTCAACATGAGCCGCTGGTACTTGCTGCTGTTGCTTGTATCCGCAATATATCCATACATCCAATGAATGAGGCACTCATTATTGATGCCGGATTCCTCAAACCTTTGGTCAATCTTGTTGATTACACAGACTCGGTCGAAATTCAGTGTCATGCAGTTTCGACACTGCGAAACCTTGCAGCCAGCAGTGAAAGAAATAGAACAGAGCTTTTGGAAGCGGGAGCTGTGAAGAAATGCAAGGATTTGGTTCTCAGTGCCCCAGATAGCGTCCAGAGCGAAATCTCGGCATGTTTTGCTATTCTTGCTCTGGCCGACGATCTGAAAACGAAGCTTCTTGAGATTGGAATCATGGATGTTTTGATTCCATTGACAAAGTCGTCTAACCCAGAGGTTTGTGGTAACTCGGCTGCTGCGTTGGCTAATCTATGTTCAAGAATACAAGACTACTCTGTCATACTCGAGAACTACGATGGAATTTCGAGCTTCATCTCGAACTTCCTTGACTCTGGAAACTCGACGTTTGAGCACATTGCTTTATGGACCATGCTTCAGCTTCTGGAATCCAACAATCAAGAACTAAAATCCAAAATAAAAAGCGAGATCAACAAAGGCAAGATGAACCTAAACAACTTGACTGGAGATGATTTCAATGGAGCGGATGAGATATCCAACCTGACACAGCAAATTTTGGATCTCATCAAGTAAGAGAGATTCTTTCTACACCCCTTTCTAGAGTGTTTGCATGTTGGCATAAGTATTCATTTCGCTGGTGTATAGCTAAATTAAAACAAAATTGGTCGTGTACGAACTTTGCTTCAATAGGAAACCTTATCCGATTGATAAATATATTATATATATTAGACGATTATTGCACATCACACATTGTTTAGGCCATCTGTTCATCATGTCTGTGAAGGGCTCTAGTTGGCAAGGCAAACTGCCTACTTATCAACTTGATGCCAATTTGGTTTTCTTACCGGGTATCACGTATCGAATTGTTCTAGACCGTGAAATTGCTTCTGATCTTCACAAAAAATGGAGTGAGGTCACCGATCCCAAAGCGGTTTCTGTCCTTGGATCCAGGTTCAAGTCATCATCAAAATTGATGATTGCTTGTATTCCGGGGTCTGAAACTCGGGAAGTGTGCACCGTGTGCTCGCTAACCGGTTTTTATGAGATGTCTGAAACAACAGTGATCAGTTTCAAAGCTCTTACCCGAGGCTATATTATTGAGGCCGAAAATAACAGTGGTCTAATAGATGTTGAAATAAGTCACGAGCCTATTGATGCCAGATCTTTTGACACAAAGAAAGTCTTGCGACTGCTGGACAACATTGATCTATTTCTGAATGATTACAAGAACGATGGCTCTTTGGATGCTGAAGACAAGTCCGACAAAACTAGTCATATTTTCCTACGCTTGATTCCTCTGGCGTCTCTGCTGTACAACCAGCTGTCTGCGACAGATGTGACCAGCGGACTCAAACGTTTGAAGGGTGCATATATCAGGTCCACGGGAAATTTTGATCAGTACAACGATATCCTGGTGGCCCTTTTTCCTTTCCCCGTGAAATTAAAAACTGCGTTTTTGGGAGCTAAAAGAGACTCGCGCCTCCACGTTTTTAACCAGTGTGTGGATTTCGCAAACACTGTTTTCGAGCAATATCTGAATGTCGAGTACTTGACTGAAATTTGGGACAGTCTGGATTTAAAGAATGGCAAGTCTCGCGGAAATTTAGCACGGTCGCAATTCATCTCCAATCATTTGCGCAGTCTTCGTCGTCTTGTTGAAGAGTTGGGCATCACCAGAACTACCTCTAATAGGCCAGCTAAGTCTTCAGATGATGAGGACGAGAATAAGCCCATCCAGGAGTTTGTCGACTCCTTGAATAGCTATAAAATTGCTGATGATGGTAAACGACTGATTACAAAGGATTTTGAAAGACTGAAGCAGATGCAGTCCAGTTCATCAGAGTACCAAGTCCTCAGAGCGTATCTTGAGGTTGTGATGGATATTCCGTGGACAAAGATTGGTGGCAACATCGAAAAGATCGACTTTGACCTGTCTAAAACTAGACAAATTCTTGATGCAGACCATTATGGTATGGACAGTGCAAAAGAACGTATCATTGAGTATCTGGCCGTTTTGGATTTGCACTCACGTAAACATCCAGTTCAGGAGCCGGAGTTCGTTTATGGAGAGTCATCTCAGATGGTTTCGAAGTCAGAAGCTCCCAAGAACGACCTTAAAGCACCCATCATTCTTCTCACAGGTCCGCCTGGTGTCGGAAAAACCTCGTTGGCCAAATCCGTTGCTACAACCTTGGGACGCAAATTTCAAAGAATCAGTGTTGGTGGATTGAACGACTATGCTGACCTAAAGGGACACCGTCGCACATATGTTGGTGCCATTCCCGGCTTGATTATTCAGGCTTTAAGACGATCACAATCCATGAACCCAGTCATTCTGCTGGACGAAGTGGACAAAATAGGTTCAAACTCGCGGAAGGGAGATCCTGAAGCTGCCCTGCTTGAAATTCTTGACCCCGAACAGAATACCAATTTTCAGGACCATTATCTTGGATTTCCAATCGACTTGTCTCAAGTCCTTTTTATTTGTACGTCCAATGATCAATGGGAGCTGAGCGCTCCGTTACGCGATCGGATGGAAGTCATTGAGCTTTCAGGTTACAACTACATGGAGAAAGTGGCCATCTGCAAGAGATATATTCTTCCTCGGCAACTGGAACGTGCTGGGCTAAACAAGAATTCTGTGACAATGGATGACAGCACGATCATGAAAATTGCAACAAACTACACTCGAGAATCCGGAATCAGAAATTTGGAACGTCTTATTGGGTCAATTTGTCGTGGAAAAGCTGTCGAGAGCCATACTGGAGGGTATTCTAAGCAAGTTACAATCCAGGATCTTTCGAAGTACATAGGGGTTCCTCCGCATATGAGAGCTTCCTCAGCTAATGCCACAAAATTGCAAAATGCATACGGAGTAGTGAACGGGCTTTCGTATAATACTGACGGTTCTGGGTCTTTGTTGCGGTTTGAGATGATTGGTCTTCCAGGCTCCCAAAAGATGAATTGCACGGGAAGACTCGGAGAAGTGCTTCTGGAAAGCTCCCAGATTGCAAATAGTCTGGTTGGTTATCTCTTGCACAACAATTTACTGGCAGGATCCCAGGAATACAGAGACGAGCTATTGCGCAGGTATGAAAATACCAGTGTTCATTTACATGTTCCGGAAGGAGCAGTTTCAAAAGACGGTCCATCGGCAGGTATCACCATGACCTTGTGTCTGTTGTCTCTGATTCTACAACGTCCTGTGCCGGAATCTCTGGCCATGACTGGAGAAATTACACTGACGGGTAAAGTGCTTCCTATTGGAGGAGTGAAGGAAAAACTCTTAGGGGCACATCTTGCCGGAAATGTGAACAAGGTGCTTTTACCGCGGCAAAACCGAAAGGATGTGATTGATGACTATGTATACAATCTCAAAGACCGGACAGTTGCTAAGGAGCTTCTCTCCAAGTTGTTGGAGGAAGAAGAGAATCTGTTGAATGGGGATCAACCACTAGCAAACTTGACAGGGGAGCCTGAAAAATGGGTCTATGAGACTCTGAAACTTCAAATCAGGTATGTTGACGACTTTGGCGACGTTTTGGCCAGTGTTTGGGACGGTAACGTTGTATTAGCCGGCCAGATTCGCGAGGCTCGTATTTAGTGGGTATACCTAATGTGCAAATCTTTCGGTCCACTGTTTAGCAGTATTAATGGCATTTTGTTCGTTGCTCTTCCACTCCTCGGCAACCTCGTTGGCCAGTGGGTCGTCTGGGTTGGGGGAACTGAGCAATGCTTGAATGGAAAGAAGAATCGTCCGAACTTGTAATGCTGGTGACCAGTTGGCCTTCAAAACATCCAGGCAAATTCTTCCTAGTCGATCGATATTAGGATGATAAATCTTGGTCAGGAAACGCACTTTTGGAGCAACCATGGGATACTCATCTGGCAAAAAAAGCTCCAACTTGAATTTGCCTCCCTCATAAGGTGAACCCGAAGGACCGTCGATCGTCACGTTGAAGTACCGTAAATTGTCTTCATGAGGGATGGCGGAAATTCCTGGTACAGGGTCTGATACAAGACGCTCGGTTTCCTGGAGTTAGCACCCTATTTAAACTCAAATACTCACTCTTATTATTCTCTTGGGAAGCGACATGATAAGAAAATAAAATAATGTTATTTTTAAAGGTGGAGGAGGAGTTATTTTGAAAATTAATATTAACATTGCAAATGCGACAAAAAACAGTTAACGGTAGATTTAATGTGGTCACCTTAGGGGTGATAGCTGGATTCCTGTCCACATTCTACCTTCTCAAGGATTACCAGCTCGTGAAATACGGACCACCTAACCCTGACAACTTTGACGAAGAGGGCAAATGGAAACACCCCTCATTCTTCAAGATCAGAATCTCGGATCATGTAGCTCCTTTGGAGTTGAAACCGGAAGTCGCCGAAGCCCGGAAAAAAGCAGAATCCACGAAAACCACATAGCACCACTGGTCGAAAAACACATCATTGTTGTCTTTGGTTCATCATCATCTCCTGCTGGCTCTTGTACTGAGGATTGATATATTGTTGTTGTTGTTGGCGAAGTTGCTGGGATTGCTGCTGCAAATACATCCGCCGTCTCATCATCATCTGCTGTTGTTGCTGAGGAGTCAAAGGTATCTGTTTATCTTGTTGAGGAAGCATCCCGGCAGCCAGCTGCTGGGACGGATATTTGTTTTGCATCTGGACCTGTTGCTGTTGCTTCTTGGCCTGTGCCAGGCGTAACTGCTGTTGCTGCTGGGCTAGCAGCTGCGCCTGCGCAGAAATTTGGGACTGTACATCCACTGGTCCTTGAGTCCCTGGCTTATTCATTGGCGCGGCCGTCCGCACCTGCGACGATGCTCCCATTTTCTGGTGCTGTGAACGAACAGGGAACATATATTCCGTTGTCTTATCAGTATCCACTACTGCTGTACGCCCTTGCATTTGACCCAGAGGATTCGAGGGCATGCGAGGCAATATAGCACCAGCAAACATTTCTCTCATACGAATGAAGGAATTCCGTAATTTTGTAGGCATAATAACCTTGCGCTCCAAGGGCCAAGGTGTAGAGCGTGTAACACCGTCCAGAACTTGGTGTGTTTCCTCTTCGTCGTCCAAGGGCACTGCGGATCCGTGCATAAGGTCGTCTTGGGCCTGTTGAGCAGCCGCTGCAGCTGCACCAATTTTGGCCTGGTTCTTACGCTGGTACGCGGCTAGAAGCTGGTCATATGGAGCACTTCTTCCAGGAACGGCTCTTTTTGCACCCATGGAATGAGTTTTACAGGTCAAAGACCTGGCACAGAATCCTCCATTAGGTAACGGAACACCACATTGCTTCTCAACGTCCACCGGTCCTTTAGGCTTTCCTGTAACTTTGGGTTTGACTCCCTTTCGAACCTTTTTCTCCTTTGGTGCTTTAGCCACCTTCTGGCGTTTGGAACTGCCATTGGAATTATTGGCAATTTTAGACTCTTCGAGTTCTGGCGTGTTAGTGTTGCTAGAGTTGAGCTCTGACGTTTCTTCAACACGACGCTTCTTCATACTATTGCCGTTTATCGTTGTCGAGTTAGCAACAGTTGCAGTCTTTTGTTTATTCTCCAAACACTGTTTGATATGATCTCCAAGATGCGTCTCTAAGATAGGCTTGTCACAATGATTGCAAATCCGAAAAACAACAGGCTTTGATAATGGATTTTTGCTGTTAAGATCACTGTCTTGTAAATCTGCCGATCCTGGTGTTATTCTCTGTAAACCTTCTAAATATGAGCCAAGTTCTTTCCAGTGTGTGATATGTGGAAACGAGTTCCCAGATTCTTGTTTGTTGCTTAAATCTGGTATCACCTGGTCTTCACCAAAAACGTTTTGTTTCAATTCTGTAGACACTTCAATTCCAGCTCCAGAACTTGACATAACACTTATACTTTAGAAACCAAGCTTCTTTCTTCGTCTTAATTTTAACAAAAATACTGAATGAATTAATTCAGATAAACTTGGTCGTGCATCAACCCAAATCTATTTTCATCGTCACCTCAGTCTACTAGGGCCTTGGTGGTGCTCCTAAAGAGTGCACACAGGACAATGCAAGGTCTTTGGCTAGGTAACCCACTGAAAGAAAGTAAAATTATGGAAGGGAAAACGGTGGCTTTATTTTGTGCCAATCTACAAATGGCTCTGTGCTACCAGAGTTCTTCTTGGTGATCCAAATTTTAGTTTACTTATGACTGGCAACCGTCTGTCTGTTTGTCTGTCTTCTTCTTGCAAACACTCCCACTATTGGCATTTGAATTAGTCTGCCAATCATTAAATCGAAAAAAACAGTGTGTAAAATCAGCATAATTATATGACAGTGTCGAACGAAGCGTGATATCCCATCGAAGGAATCTTAATTTTTCAAACGAGAACAAGTACCTAACATCAAAGAATTAGATACTCAATTCTCGGTATCACCTAGCAGCTGTCTACCCAAACACACAAGTTTATGACTGAGCTGACTCTTCAGCTCATAATCCAAATTGTTGATATTCACATCAGTGATATTATCAGCTTGTTGTGATTTTGAATTCAGCTGAGGTAGCGAATTGGACGCAGTAGATCCAATTCTTAGACGTAAAAATCCAATGATAGACTCGACTGTCTGTCTATTGTACTCGTTAGTCTCATCAAGAAGATCCAGCTTGTCTGTAATAGCACTCACTGCGTGAAGAACAGCAATAAGTGTCAGCAAGGAGACTGAATCGGATGGCGGTGGTAGACTTAGGTATTTGACCAAGCGACATGCCTCATCTTTTTGACCAGCGTCAAAGAAATGTGCAATCAGTATGCAAGTTAAAATGATACGTGTCTCGTCTGGAATCAACTTCTGTGGCCGCGTTGACTGGTTAGCAAATTGCAAGATTTTGGTGATATGCGGGTGACTTGCTTCGATATCAGACTGTTCCACCTCAAACTGTTCGATTGCTTCACTATAGTCGACCAGTTCACAGACCATATTGACCGTAGATTCCAAGATCTTGTTGACGTTCTCCGTAGACGGATTCAACAAAGCGTTTAGTACATCTTTCAATTTTCTTAATTTGATACAGCTCGAAGGTATCATAATTGTCTCTGAGTTGACTATTTCCAAGATTGGTGTTGTGTCCATATTGTAGTCGCGTTCAACTGCGGGGTCAGAAATTCTGTCCACAAGCTGCACAACATCTTTTTTCATTGCATCCGTCATTATCTGGAGAGAGCGGATAGTGCAGATGAGGTTGATCAAAGTCAAGTCCTTATCTTCGGAGTTTTTAATGAATTCGTCGATACATGAACCAACATGTCTGAGTTCGCGCCATTTAAGAACATTGCTCAGTTTGGTGAATAGCTCCTCACTCTCTAAGAAAGTAATATCGTGGGACACGAATGTGAGAATTTGGTTTGTTTCATCTGAATATCTGTCTGTTGCTTTGATCTCCTTAAAGTTTTTTATCATTCCCAACATGAGGCTATCCAGGATGCGCTCGAGACCCAAAACATTACTGAGAGTTTTTCCTAACTTGATCATAACCATCTTAGTAACAATCAATCTGTAAAAATGGAATTGAATCGTTTCGTCAGATTTCACAACTTGAATGATCTTGCCATCGATGGCAAAAGACTGCAAGTAGTAGCGGAAAAACTGCTTCCATATCTCTCCGTAGTTCATGTTCTCCTGATTGGAAAGAATGTTCACAAGCCATTGTTCGAAATATAAATTCAAAGTCTTAATTTTGTCCAGTTTTTGTGTTAAGTTAAAGCTCACAAGTCTCAACTTGACAGCGGTCACTTTCACTATGTCATTCATCAAATCAAATGCGCCAACATCGAACTCGGTCTTGATTCTGACCGGCACTTTTTTCTTTGGGGCGGTAAGGTACAAGTAAAATGGTTGCAACAGGACCGCAAGCCCGCTTAAAAACAATAGCGTCTTGAAAAAGTGGAAGAATGTAGCAGCCTGGGGCGATGATAAAAGAGGAAACAGTTGATGAATGGGTAGGATAGACAGTCCTTTGAAACTGTCATCGCTGAATCCTTGAAACAGTTGAGAGCCAACCATGGCGGTCATTCCACCCATCAGTACCTTCGAAGATGTAGGCATAGGCTGACTGTTGACCACGTATCCAGGATTCCCAGGGTTTCCCTGCATGTAGTGTTGCTCCATCTCCATAGGGTACTGGGGAGGAGGAGGTGGAGGAGGAGCAACATTAAGATTTGTTTGCATCATCTGATTGTCCAAACTGCTCCTAAGCATATAAATTTCATTGAGAAGAGAGGCATTTTTTGATTCCAAATGATGAATGTACTCTGTAGCCTTTGATAGGATGTTTGCTTTGTTCAGTTTCGTTGCGGGAGTTAAACCTTCTAGCTCCGCCGGAGATGTTCCCTTGCTACCTGGTACAGCTCTTCTCAAAGAAGGAACTGCGTCACGGAGTTCGATGATTTTGTTGTTAATGTTCATTCGGTATTTCTTTTCCACAACGTTGTGGGACGACCTCTCTTTCTTAATCTTGGTGGACTTAGGGTTCAGAATAGGCGATCGCTTGCTAGGGGCTGAGGATCCTTCAGAATTAGATGTAAACGACTCCGGAGGTGAAATCATGGGAATCGGATTATTTTCGCTGTTTGATTCACTAACTGTGACTTCCTCAGGGGCAATCCCTAACGCGCCGGAATCTAACCAGTCTTCAATGTCATCTTCAAACTTTATATTTTTGTCAGAATAGTCGGCTAAAGACTGAGAATCGGAAAACTGAAGCATATTCGCAAAGTTCGTAGAGCTGTCCTCTGATCCATCGGTATTTAAGGACGACAGAAACGCTTCTGTGTCGTTAAAATTGTAGTTTAGGGTCATGACCTGATGATCAAAAAAGTTGACCTGTGGAATCACTATTTGGATTACTTAAGAAAGTGTCAGCCGGAGCTTCAGTCGCATAAGAAAAGTTTGTTGGGGCCGGGTAATGGCAAAACTGTGCAGCCAAAATAGTCGGCCGGGAGAGGATTTCTCGAAACTTCTGTAATACCCGGGGAGAAAATTTCGAGCACCGCCACAATGTGCGCCCATCGCGCTGAGCGACAGACCTGGGAATTTTTGGAGGGAGGGCGTAGTGGTGCTGGCTGGATTTGTTTTGTTGCTCGTTTGAGTGAATTTCTTTCACTATAAAATTTAGAACCCCATAATTACACATGTCGTTAAAGAGAATCAACAAAGAACTCAGTGATCTTGGAAGAGACCCACCTTCCTCTTGTTCCGCAGGCCCAGTTGGAGACGATCTGTATCACTGGCAGGCGTCCATCATGGGTCCGCCAGACTCGCCGTATGCTGGAGGAGTGTTTTTCCTTTCGATCCACTTCCCTACTGACTACCCATTCAAGCCTCCTAAGATCTCTTTCCAGACCAAGATCTACCATCCTAACATTAATTCCAATGGAAATATCTGTCTTGATATTCTGAAAGACCAGTGGTCTCCGGCTTTGACCATCTCCAAGGTGCTCTTGTCGATTTGTTCATTGCTCACAGATGCCAACCCAGACGATCCTCTGGTGCCGGAGATTGCTCACATCTACAAGACGGACCGTGCAAAGTATGAGGCCACGGCTAAGGAGTGGACTAAGAAGTTTGCCATTTAGGCGTTGTAAGTAGGTAATAAAGCATATAACTAGCGACCGACTCGATCGAGGTTGTCTTGTCCTATAAAATCGATGTAGCTGCTTTTTGATCTGTATGATTTACGCCCCTGATCTTGTGCCGTCCTTGCTGCTGGCTAGCTGTTAATACTCGTTTGACTAATATATTAGTCGCGTCGATAGTCTCTTTCTAGATTTATGGATAAATCCAAGTACAAGAGGAACTACCTAGCCTGTTTAAACTGTCGCACGCGTAAGGTCAAATGCGACTTGGGTGCTCTCGACTCACCACATGAACCTCCGTGTGCAAGGTGTAAAAGAGAGCGCAAGGAGTGCGTTTTTGCGCAAAGCCGTCGTGGTGGGACGAAAAACATCGTTGCCGGCAGAGCTCGAAAACCCGAGACCACGTCGCCGGGCACTTCCAGCCCTCTTGGATCTTACGGCTCCATGCTCCAGAAATCAGATGGCCTTGCTACGGAGTTTCCTGACTTCTCTTCCGATAATCTGTCTCGGAATACAGGCAACTCCACCATGGTGTTTCTTGCTCACATCGCTGGAAAGTTTGCCAAGTCAGACGAGCGCGATAAAATCAATGCCTACGAGCATATCCAGAATCTTGAGAACAAGACCCCGGTGCAACTGCCGTCTGCGTCTCCTGTGAGCGAGAAATTCTCCTTCTCTGATTCCTTCGACCAGCAGAAGCCTTCCTCCAGTGCTTCCACGGACTCTTTCTCTAGTGTCCAGGAAACCACGGACAAAGGCGAGACTTTTGGACATGAAACCAGTTTGCACCCGCTTCTCAAACAAAGTCGACTTCACGTGCCCCCAATAAGGTCGACGTTGAAGATACGACCTCGTCCGACCTCGAAACTCGAAGACATCGAATACATAGGCCCTGACAAAGTCCTGACCAGCGAGGAGGCGCGCAAGCTGATCAAGCTGTTTTTCGCTACGATGCACCCTTTTTTCCCCTATATCCCGGCGGACTTGCACGATCCAGAAGTCCTTCCAGGGTACCCTATGCTCCTGTGCTCCATTTTGACCATTTCCTCGCGCTATCACCCTCTCGAACAGCAAAATCGGAACATCGAGGTGCACGAACAGCTGTGGATCTATTGTCAACGACTCATCAGTATGACCGTCTGGGGAGAGTCCAGTAGCCGAAGTATAGGGACGCTGCTTTCGTTTTTGCTGTTCACCGAGTGGAACCCACGAGCAATCCACTTCCGGTGGGGAGACTACGCAAACACACCAGAGGACGAAAACCAGGAGGAGTACACCGGTCTCAGCGCCATGAAGCGCTCGGAGATCATGTCATTCATGCTCATTGGAACGGCCACCAGACTGAGCTTCCTGCTAGACGACCATCCACTGACCTTTTTGGCTACTCACATTTCTGAGACTCACTCCGCGATCAACATCAATAAACGCTCCATGCTGGCCCACACGCTTAGTGAGATCGATGTCAACGACTCAAATTACGATTTTAACCAGTATCAGAAAGCCACCGTGGAGCTTCTACAATTCTCATACTTATGCTACGAATCGTTGTACGTGAATAACCCCACGCTGGGCTCTTTAGACAAGCACCAAAATCTGGCTGTTCTTGACATCTTATCTCCTCTGCTGAAGAATTGGTACCAGAAATACCACAAGCTGTTAAAACCCTCGTCTATGCATAATCTAGGTCAACTTCAGGATGAATCTACATTGCAAAACATCACCCCGAAGCTTCAGAAGGAGATCCACCACCAGATGGAAAAAGAAGCTTTGATATTGGACTATTACTACGCTAAACTGTATCTCTTTTCGCTGGCTCTGAATGATGATACATCCGTGAACACAACAAATAAAGTCAAGAAAGGCCGCAATCTGCGCTTGGATGAGCTGGCTAAATACTCGCGGTACGTGGAGCTGGCTTACAATTCAGCAAAGGAGGTTCTCGCAGTGATGCAAAGAGTCAACAGATTGAAGCTCCTGAAGTTCATGCCTGTCAGATGGGTCATACGTGTGATTAAAGCTGTGGCTTTCATTGTTAAATGTTACTTGACACTCACTACGGAGGGAAAAGTGGACTCTCAGACAGCTGACCAGTCAGCAAATGACATTATCAGACTAAGTGTTATTCCAGTGGAGGAGATCATATCTTTACTACAAAAAACTGCATTGTGTCTCAGAGACGCTGCTCCTGACGAACTCCATCTGTGTACAAGATACTCAACGATTTTGATGTATTTATGTTCCCAGTTCAAAACGAAATCCGTCAAAACCAAGGGCGTTGTGGACTACGAAGCAGAAATAAACAATCAGTCCATGCAAGAAAAGCCCGAGGCCTCAGGCAAGCCAGGGGCTCAATCAGACTATTCTGTCAGTCAACAGTATCCGCCATATCCCAATAACCTTGACCAGCAAAGTTTTGATGACTATTTTACCAATCCGTCAGAAACGCTGTTCAACTGGTTTTCTTCCAACAACAACCCCGGCTTGGATTTCGTCGATCAGTTTACCAAGGAAATTGAAAACGAGTTCCTCAAAACTGGAATTTCCAAGCAGGATTAATGTATCATTTTTTTAATAAAACGTTTCAGCGCACGATTCTTTCTCTCCGATCGCTCAGTGTTCTTGGTACCATCCACCCGACCTATTTTTGACCCTGTAGAAACGGATGCCGATATGCTAGATGCCTGGGGTGAGACAGCTTCGCTTATAGGCGTAGAAATTCCCTCTCGTGGTTGAAGCGAGGGAGATCGTGTCACGGCCGGCTCCTTCCTCATTCTGGGTGGAGATCTCAAGGATGTTCTTTCTTCATTCTCTGTGTCTGTTGAATCAGCGACAGGAACTGAATGTGAGGAAGAAACCAAGCTTCCAGGATGGGACATGCTGTAAGTGCTTGCACTCACAGATCCACGTTTCAGGTTGAGCAACCTGGAGTTGATTTTTTCGATAAATCCTCCCTCGTTGTTCTCTATAGTTTCGTCATTTCCGGCCCAAACTTCGGGAGGAGAGCTGAAATCATGAGCTTTTCTAAAACACCCAGATGAGTTGATATCGTACCAATAAAATTGGCTTTCTATGTCCAAGTAAGCGGGATCTGTTGGGATTGTATCACCATCTATCGTTCTTCTTCCTTTCGAGCTCGACCTCGAGGCAACATCAGCATGATGAATTTGGGGCGTAATAAGATTGTCAACCTCAGTACTTGGTGGCTCTACGGTAATGGATGGAGTAATACCGTTGGATCTCAAAGACAAGTACGACATCTGCGAAACAACAGAACTCTTTCTGGCCGCAAAAATAGAACTGTTATGCATGCTGCACTCGCTATCTGAAGTCCAGAACTTGTCTTTAGCTCCTCTGGGAGGCTTGATAGTACTCTCATCACCACTTGTAACGCTTCCATTGTATTCTGATTCCGTGTCTTCATGAAGTTCCACAATCTTGTAGAACAAAATGTACGGATCTTCCTGCTCCAATGCTTCCTCTAAGGTGATTTCCTTGGCCTTTTCATCCTTGTCAAGAACATCATTGAAAAGAATCCAGTTTTTCTCTTTCAAACTGCGTGACATTTTAGAATTAATTGGACCCTTTCTCACCAAAGAAACATAATGGCCAGAATTGACTGTTTTCCCACGATGGCAAATGCAAGACTCTAATACTAACATGAAAGAACCACAGGGTGCTTTGTTGTCCGTATTTCGTTTGAAGTCAACATATTCTGGTTTGGTGCGATCTTCAGCAATGAAATATGGGTATTTGATAATTTCTGGAATCTCCACTTTACGGTTGATTTTGTGCGAGTGGCCATTTTCATCCCAAACGTATTTCTTGAGACATATAGGAATTATTGGTCTTTTGTCTTTGAATCTGTCTTCAAACTCCCAAAACTGTTGTCCTTGTTCTCCGGAAAGAGATGACTCTTGAGTAGTAATTCGGGAGATCTTTTTGTACGATTTCTCTGAGTTTTGGAGTCTCAGCTTAACCTTTGGACTCGTATAATATGGTAATAGTTGAAGGAACATCCATGCTGGTAACATCACCTCATTATTGGAAACTGAAGAGGACCTGCGGGTCAGCCTCGAGTTGTTCGGAACCATCACATTATTCAAGACAGATGCGATGGTCGACGACCTCGTTCTTGTGGCTTCCATTCGTTCGGTCAGTTTCAAGTAAGAGCCACCTGTGCCCATACGTTCATTTATTGAATCCGAAGCCGTCACCGTAGAATTGCTCAAGGCAGTGCTGAGGTCGGCTGAGGACGACGATGCTCTCGAGGGCGTCGGGTCCAATTGATCTTCGTTTGATGTGACAATTCCTAGTTTCTCGTAATGCCGCAAATCCTGGGTGATTTCTTCTCTAGTTTGCTCGTCTATTTGGTCATCTCTGTCGAGAGTACGCCGTCTTTCTAAATGTCTTCTAACGGTGATGCTGTTGTTGAAATAAGAGTTCAAGCACTCTTCCATGGTTATCGGGACATCTTCTTGCTGATTTTCAGGCACAGATATAAGCAAAGCTCGCTCTTCAATGAGTCTCATGTCATCGTTCACATTGAGTTTCCCTGAATGAATAATGTCCAATTTTATTGTCAGTAATGGGAGAGAAAGAGATTCGGCAAGAAACTCAAACAACTGGAGGGAATCTTGTTGCGTTTGGCTGAGTACCAGCTCGCAGCCAATTGCGCTGAATGCAAAACATAATTGTTGCATCAAAGAATGCGGAATGTATTCGCCTCCCCGAATCAAATTGACAATGAAGCGCAGCATGACCTTAAATTCTTTCACCTGGTCTTGCAGCTCCGGGGACAAGCTTGTGTCGGTATAAGTGTCTAATAGGAAATCGAAGCTGTCACTTGAATAAAACATGGAAATTAGCAAAGAGTCCATGTAACACATTACATTTTTCCAATTGTCCATCCCAATTAATTTAATGTCCTTCTGTTGCTCGCGACTGTAGAATTTGTATTGACCACGGGGGGCAATCAAACGACCTTGTTCCGACAATTGCCAGTATCTGAAAAACCTGAAAAGTCTAGACACGGATTGAGCCGAGTTTGTGGTCAGATCTAGTAGAACGATCATGCTCGCAAGCAGCCGCTGAGTATCCCTTTGAAGAGATTTTTTATGACTCAGATGCAGCATTGCAGGCGTCACCGCCTTCATAAGTGCCCGCTGCTCCTGAGAGAGCTTTATGGGATACTTTTTATGGTCTCTGTGGTCTTGTAAGAGGACCCCTGTGTAATTTGGGGGAGGTTTCATCGACACAAAAAATGACAAATTTTCTCAGAAATAAACATACAATTTGTTAGATAAATAATAATTCCCTTATCGTTAGATATTCGTTACAGACTTAAAAAAAAAAAGCGGATACAAGTTCGAAAAGAATCACTCAGCATTCTCTTTGCCAGAATTCAGTAAGTCTCTGAATTCTCCACTCGGTTGAAATGCTCGACCAGACACCAATAGCTCCAAGAAGCTTTCTTATCACAGAATGCTCGTGAGCAGAGGAAATCAATTTCCCTGCGATCCAGATTCCTTGCAGAGCAAGAATTTGGGATCCCAAATTGCGTGTCGTGGCATGCTTCATGTTGCAGATGTTCATTCCAATGATTTGTTTGGAATGCCAGATTTGAGAGCGCGACATTGAGTCTTCGGAATCCGGTTTGATTGCGCTCTGGAAAAGTGGTTCTTGAGCTTTCTCTGGGCTTTCAAGCTCAGAAAGCTTGATCAAGCGTGGTTTTGTTTGCAGCATCAAAATGCAGCAGATGTGGAATAGTTGATTGGCGTATAGCGCGGCCGAGCTGTTGAACAAAGTCTCAGGGAAGGTATTTTCCTTCTTGAAGCAAGAACCACGCATCGTGACTGGCCGACTGGCAGCCCAGTCACCCAGGTTCTTCCATAGTTCTTTCCACCGAGTGTCGAATTCCAACTGCTCCTCATTGGAACTAACCAATCCAAAGACTTGGGATGTCAATGAGAGAATCGACTCGAACTCTGTCTTAGGAGACGAACCCCAGTCTTCGATGGAAACAACGGTCTGTTGGTCTCCGATAGAACAACAATCGATGTCTAAAGTGACAAAACTCCAGAACAGCGATCTCTCCAGACCTGTATTGGACTGTGCATTCACATTGCAAACTTTGAGCATGGAACCACAGCTCTCCAGTCGAGACCTCCAGGAGTCCGGGCTGCTGCTCAGGACCTCAAAGTAGCACAGCAAGATGCAAGTTGCTACCACCTCTAGCGTATTTTTTCCCGAGCTCAGTGACATACTCAATTGGTGCAACGAGTTGGTATAATATTGCAGAGTTCTGTCGCTGGAATAGCACGGTCTGGTTCTTTCCAAATGTCTCGAAGAAAGAGCCAAAATGGCGTATTGTAAAGCCGGAAACTCGTGTGCCAAGCTCGGAATTTCGGTCATGAAGGGGTCACGAGAATTCTCGTTGAATTTGTCTAGCAAAGGAACAATTCTGTCAACATAAACCTCCATAAGGGACATCATCTCGTTGTCGTCCACAACTGGGGTTTCCATTGTTGACTTGTCTGCAAAAATCTCAAAGATCGTTTCGTTGTTAGGCAAATTTCCGCCTGATGTGCTATCCTTGGTAGCGGCTACCAAGCACATGATGTCGTTTAGGGTGTTTGACAGATCATGAAACTCAACAGCACTACTTTCCTTTGGATCTCTTTGCAAGTCCACAAAGGAATAGCGATGCTCAAAATCAGGGTCCTTTTTGTTAAGTGACAATTCGGAGCTTATTGACGAAGCAATGGAACCTTTATCGTTCAGCTCCCCGGTCAAAGAAGATTCCATGTTGTAACCCTGCAAAGAATTGCTAAGGTATCCCAGAGATCCGTTTCCAAAACTAGGGGTCCTGGTCAACTGTTGGGGAAGTTCACTTGAGCTGAAAAGACCCGACAACGGAGACTCGGAAGTCTCCATCACAGAATAGCTCATTCCCAATGTGGGATCAACATACTCATTTTTGCGGGAGTATCCATCAAAAGCGTTGAGATAATGATCCGATATATCCAGCGAGAGTGCGCGTCTGCGATCTCGAATATCCTCTGGTGTCGACGAAGAACCCAGATGGTAATCAATGGGAACCAGAGAGCTTGAAAGGCCCATGTCAACCGACTTGTGAATCCTAGGACGGTTCTGTTTCTGTGTGAAACAGAAGTCTTTGAAAGAGTTGTTCACAAATACATTTTTTTTCACTTCCTCGGGCCAGACGCACTCCAGTCCTTTAGCAGTGCAGAAATCACATTTGGGACGGTTTTCGTCACATTTCTTGTGCTTTCTACGACATGTCAAACAGCCAGTTCTGACTCTTCTTTTGGCCGGAGGAGTTTCCTTTTTAACTTTGGTACTTCTGCCACGTTTGGGTTTGCTATGCTCCATGTCTCTCTGGCCGGTCATTTTTGATACCGGTACCTCCCCTACTCTATGCTACTTATATATATGACCCAGGGGTCATTATTTTTTTAAACCCCCTGTGCATGCAATCCTCGACTCATTAAACAACAGAGTGTGAAACTGTGGGGCAATGAAAATTTTGTTGATCAAGGAGGGGAGTTTGGCGAGTTGAAAATCTTCACACAAGAATCAGGTCGAAGAGGAGATGGAGAGGGGCTCGAGCAGATATTTTTTTTGAGAATGCACTATATTTGAGAGCAATTGTTTGCACACAATTCCCCGCTGCACGGAAGACTATAAGACAGGTGCATCCGATGGATTTTATTTGATGCGGCCTTATCGAACGGTCCAATAATTTCTGCCGCTTGACACAACCCGTGCGAAGCGTGCTTCCCCGATGCCCCGTGCGGCTGATTTGCACTCCCCATGATCTGATGACGTAATCGTATTTGGGTTTCAGTTTTATTGTGGGGTTTATGAAAGTTTATGAAAGTTTATGGAAGTGTAACTCTACTACATGTGGTCTGATACGTGGCTCAATGTCAAACAGAAAAAGAACTTCTTATTCATCATACTTATAGCTTAACTACTTTATCGTGCTTTGGCTTTTCCTTGAGGTCCAAGAAGTCGTGCAACAAGAGAGGGTCTCTCTGGCATGCCTTGACGTAGCCCTCCACCTTCTTTGCAATGGTGTTAGGGTTGTAACCAAAGTACTCGTAAATGACTTCTGGAGGCAGGGACTTACCGTATGTGTTCATGCAGTACGATGCGGTTGCATATCTTTCCCAACCAAACGCAACGTGACCGTCCACTACCACAGTAGGAACCTGCTTGCCGTCCTTTCTCAGAACCGATCTTCTGTATCCAATTGACTGCTCATCGAACAGTCTGGTGCAAGGAATAGACAAAACTCTTGTTCTGTATTTTCTGCCCAGAATTTTGGCTGCCTTGTAAGCAAACTCCATTTCTGCTCCAACACCAATGATCTGGACCTCGGCGTTTTCTGCATCTTCCAAGATGTAACCACCACGCTTTGCCTTTTCTGGGTTGGACTTTCCTGGGTACTGCAAAACTTCGTTTCTCGAGAGCGAGAGAATGCAGGTCTTTGGCAGCTCAACTGCCTTCTCGAACAGTCCAAACACCTCGGCAGAATCAACTGGTCTCATGTAGTAGACGTTAGGCATAGCTCTGAACAAAGCTGGACTCTCCACAGGCTGATGGGTAGGTCCGTTTTCACCCTCGTTGATCGAGTCGTGTGTACCAATGTGAATAGCTTTGAGCTCTTGGAGACCGGCCATTCTAATGGCTGGTGCAGCATAGAGATAGAACATGAAGAACGTGGATGTGATAGGAAGGAAAGTACCCTTGTTGTAGGCAGCCAGACCATTTGCGATAGCACACATGGCGTGCTCTCTAATACCGTACTCAATGTATCTTCCGGAGTAGTTTCCGGCAGTTCCACACTCGGTCTTCAAAGTAGGGTCCATGAAGTACTGAACTCCAGGCCATTGAAGGTTCACGGACACAGACAAGTCAGCACAGCCGGCAATGACCGAGTTGCAGCTCTTTCCGAGAGCTCTCACGAGCTCTCTGGCAGCAGCTCTGGTAGGAGCGTCGCCGGTGAAATCCTGTTGAGGAAGGAATGACTTCCAGTTCTTAGGAAGCTCTCCTCTCATTCTTGCCTGGAAGTCCTTACCTTCCTCAGGGTACTCAGCAACATATTTGGCAAGCAGCTTCTTCCAGTCATTGACAAGCTTGTCACCCTCTGCTGGCTTCTCCTTGAAGAAATCGTAAACATCCTTAGGAACATAGAACTTCTGTGCTGGGTTCATTCCGTATCTGACCTTGAGCTCACGGACACCGTCCTCACCAAGAGCATTACCGTGGGCAGCACAGTGGTTTTCGAAAGCAGCACCAGAACCAATCACAGTTCTGCAGTTGATCAAGGTTGGTCTGCTCTTCTCGGCCCGTGCATATTCCAGGGCCTTGACAATGGTTGCAACATCCTCGGATGCATTGTCAACTTCAATAACATTCCAGTTGCAGGCCTTGAACTTGGCACTGATGTCCTCTGTGTTAGCAATGTCAACACTTCCATCACAGCAGACCTGGTTGTTGTCGTACAGCACAATCAAGTTGTCCAATCCCATGTGTCCTGCCAAGGAGATAGACTCAAGAGCAGGTCCTTCTTGCAAACAAGCATCTCCAACCATACAGTAAACACTGTGGTCAATAAGGTCGAAGCCAGGCTTGTTGTAAGTAGCAGCAAGGTTCTTACCGGCAATAGCCAGACCAACAGAGTTGGAGATACCTTGTCCAAGAGGACCAGTGGTGACCTCGACTGCATCGTGCTCGATCTCAGGATGACCTGGGCATAGAGAGTGGAAGTCGTTAGAGTGGTAAGACTTCAGTTGGTCCATGGTCATGGACTTGAGACCATACAGATGTTGGAAAATGTACTGGAACAAGCAGACATGACCGTTGGATAGAACGAATCTGTCTCTGTTGAAGTACGATGGGTCGTTTGGAGCATACTTCATGGTGTATTTCCACAACGCGATACCGATAGCCATGGCTCCCATGGCAGAACCAGGGTGGCCACCACCGTACTGTTCGACAATGTCTAAAACAAGAGCGCGACCGTATCTAATCACTCTTTGATGTTGTTCGTCATCTGCTGACGCGGATCTTGGGATTCTCATACTCATTTGAAAGGGAATATCAGAGTGGCATGAAAGAAGGGGACCAGGGGGTATTTATATGTTCTTCCCAAGCTGGTTCTTGGCCCTAGCCGACATGGTGGTGCTTTTGGCAGTTTTTCACGATGGTTTTGAGGCTAAGGCACACCCCTTAGTTTAGGGAGGGGAGAGATTTTGGCGTAGGCTATTCCATTTAATTTATTGGGTGATCCAATTTTGTAGCGATTTCTTTCTGGGGTGCATGTTCCACAAGATTTGATTGGACTGTAGATCACTCGGCAAAATGGCAGGCTTGTTATTCCGAACAGTATCCGATTGGTTTTGCAACTGTTCACCTGAAATCGATTGCAACCAAAATCTGAGCCCAAAATATTTCACGACGCGACTATTGAGTCGAAACAATTTTGTGACATCTATCAACTTATATATAATTTCCGGATATTAACAGTTCTCCGTTATGTCTTGGACAGGGTTTAAAAAAGCGGTCAATCGGGCAGGAGCCCACGTAATATTGAAGACGAATAAGGGGGAACCATCTGTTGACCCTGAATTTGATCAACAGGAGGCCAATTTCAAAAAACTGGAAACCTACACGAATGAGCTGGAGCTAGAATTAGGACGTTTTGTGAGCAATTTTGAGAATCTTTTGGAAACGCAAATTAACATGTCTAAGACATTAGACTCCTACTATGGTGACTACAGCTTTGACTTGGGAGCAGACAAGAGACCGGATAGCTCGGATGCTTCCGAATTTGATAAGACGAACACCCGAGATGGAATTTCGCTGACATATCTGCGCACAGTCGAGGATATCAAGGAGACGGTTTTACCACAAGTTTTAGAGCCAATAAATATCACTGTCACGGAACCAATCAAGGAACTTAAGAAATACAACGACGAAATCAGCAAGCTAATCAAAAAACGTGCGCGCAAGAAGGTTGATTACGACGTTTTGAAGTTCAAGCTATCCAAGTTACAAAAGGAAAATGAAACTCTGGAAAAACTGGCCCATGAACAGCCACAAGTTGATCGAACTGAACCGCTGCGAAAAAGTACAGAAAAGTTACAAAAGTTTAAGGTGGAATTCGATGAGGCTGAAACAATTTACAATGATATTAACACTCGCCTCAAGAACGAGATCGAACAGTTCATTGGACTTCGGTTATCTCTAGTGGATCCAACATTTGAAAGTTTTATTAAAATACAACTCAAGCTCTACAACGAGATTTCTGCTAAGCTTGAGAACAGCCAAATACAGCTTGATGCTATGACACTCCAGGAACATGAGGAAGAAAAACTCGATTTGAGGTTGGAGGAGATCTTGTCAAGGATGAAAGCTCTTGATATTAAGAATCTATGAATGTTTTAATCAAATGGATTCAGCGAAAATAAACTCTTTCAGCTCGTCATAGGCCTTCTCGAGATCCTCGTTAACAATGATCTTGTCGTGTCCACCGGCCTTGGCATACTCTAACTCGGCAGATGCAGCGTTGATACGCTTGGACAGAGACTCAGCAGTCTCTGTTCCTCTACCCTCAAGCCTCTTACGCAGCTCCTCAATAGAAGGAGGGGAGATGAAAAGGAATCTGGCACCGAGGTCGGTTTTTTTGACACTCTTGACACCTTGCATATCAATATCCAGGATACATGTTCTCTTCATAACATCTGCCACGTCCTGCACAGCTTTGACCGAGGTGCCATAATAGTTGCCAGAAAATTGGGCCCATTCGATGAACTTGTTCTCCTCGATCATCTTCTTGAAATCATCAACAGTGGTGAAGTGGTAATCCACTCCGTCTTTCTCACCAGGTCTAGGACTTCTGGTGGTGTTCGAAACAGAAAAGCCAAACTTGTCTGGGAACTCTGCAAACAACTTCTTCAACAGAGTCGATTTTCCTGTTCCTGAAGGGCCACTGATGACAATCGGGCGGCCAACCATTATGTTGAGTATCGAATTGTATAATATATTAATTAATTAAATTGCCAGCTAATAGAATTATTTTTTAATTTTTTTGACTTGATAGATCGTCGCGTCACCTAGTTTGGTTTTTTGTATTCGCTGTTCTTCTTTTTATTATGGCCTCTGCATTAATTAATAGTGGTGTCTATTTAGCAAAAAGAGGTGTCTTTGGGCCTGCGGCGGCATCTCTGGCTGAAGCAGCTGTGCCTGCAGATCCTATTGATGAGGAACCCATCGATGACAGCCCTGATACGGGTCTTCCAGACGACAATAATCTAGAAGAAACGAATCCCATGACCGAGGAGATTTTCTCTTCCTGGGCTCTAGTTATTGTCTTGTTTCTTCTTTGTTCTGCGCTTTGGTCTTCATACTACTTACAACAAAAGAGAATCAAGGCAATTCATGAGACTGTTCTATCTATTTTCTACGGAATGGTGGTGGGTCTTATCATCAGGGTCAGTCCAGGGCATTACATTCAGGACGCTGTGAAATTCAAATCGAGTTATTTCTTCAACATTCTACTGCCTCCCATCATTCTTAATTCTGGATACGAGCTACATCAGGCCAATTTCTTCAGAAATATTGGTTCCATTTTGATATTTGCGGTTCCCGGAACCTTTATCAGTGCTATGGTTTTGGGAATAATTTTATACATTTACACCAAGTTGGGGATTGAGAGCATTGGTATGTCATTCATTGATGCACTTGCTGTTGGTGCCACCTTGTCAGCTACAGACCCTGTCACAATTTTGTCCATCTTCAACTCCTACAAAGTGGACCCTAAACTATACACTATTATTTTCGGAGAGTCACTTCTGAACGATGCTATCTGCATTGTTATGTTTGAGACATGTGAGAAGTTCCACGGAACCAGTGCCGAGTTCTCCAACTTTTTCGAAGGTATCGGTATTTTCCTCATGACTTTTACCATCAGTACGATTATAGGCCTTGTGATAGGAATCTTGGTGGCATTAGTCCTTAAACATTCCCATATCAGAAGATATCCTCAAATTGAAACATGCTTGGTTTTACTTTTCGCCTACGAATCTTATTTCTTCTCAAATGGTTGCCATATGTCTGGAATTGTGTCCTTGTTGTTTTGCGGTATCACGATGAAACATTACGCATACTACAACATGTCCAGACGCACGCAGATTGCAACAAAGTACATATTCCAGCTGCTGGCTCAGCTTTCAGAGAATTTCATTTTTATCTATCTGGGATTGTCTCTCTTCACTGAGGTCGAGCTGGTTTTCAAACCTGTCTTGATCATTGTCACATTTATCTCCATCTGTGTTGCAAGATGGGCTGCTATTTTCCCGCTAGGGCGCGCAATCAACTGGTTTACCCGCACTAAAGGAGCCAGGCGTGGAATTTCACCTGCTTCTGTTCCGGATGAAATTCCTTACAACTACCAAATGATGCAATTTTGGGCTGGTCTTCGAGGTGCAGTTGGAGTTGCTTTGGCTATGGGTCTTCAAGGTGAGTCCAGATCTGCTCTTCT
The DNA here is from genome assembly GCA_030674565.1 of Ogataea thermomethanolica. Classification (NCBI taxonomy): domain Eukaryota; kingdom Fungi; phylum Ascomycota; class Pichiomycetes; order Pichiales; family Pichiaceae; genus Ogataea; species Ogataea thermomethanolica. The sequence goes on from JAKTYW010000010.1 coordinate 293,468, forward strand.
TGCAACGGTGCTAGTTGTTGTTGTCTTGACGGTGATCATGTTTGGTGGCACGACCGCCGGTATGCTAGAAATGCTCAACATCAAAACAGGTTGTGTTGAAGAAAACACAAGCGATGATGAGTTTGATATTGAAGCACCTCCAGTTTCTTCGAATAAGACATTCTTTGCCAAACCTTCAGATTCAATGATCACCAACAAAAACTTCATGTCCTCAAGTGTTTCACATTATTCGGACATGCCTTCGCGCTCAAGAAATCCATCGCAAGAAGACTTGATGGGTGATACTGATTTCGGTGAAGGCTACCAAAATTCTGCCAGTAATTTGGCCAGCTTCCCGCCTTCTGCTTCTCTATCAAATAGTGTTTCTCCTCAGGTCCAAGACCAACCAAATAGATCGCAATCCGGCTTGTTCAGCAACATTTTGAGTGTGGATGAACATGCCAAATGGTTTACCAACTTTGATGAAAACGTTCTCAAGCCTGTTCTGCTCGACAATTTGCCTACCAAGCAAAGCGACAAAAAATAAACTAGGGAGGGTACAGGTTATGACTAATTAGATGGACATATTCATATATATATTCACAGAACATCCAGTATTTACAGCTCCATGTGTTCGTCTAGAGCAGAATCGGTGCACCACTTGGCGAATTTGAACACATCCGGGCTCAAAATTAGGTCATTAAGAATGGAGTTGTACATCACAACCAATTTGAAGAAGTAATCTAATGTCAATTCATTCAGCTCAGCAATGCAGCAGTCGCCGGAATTTTTGGCGGGAGGATCCGATAAAAACTCGGCTGTCGACTTGTATAGACGCGTGAGAAGTGTTAGGACTTCGGTCAATGTAGGGATGATTATATTTTTGCGATCTTCATGTTTCGCGTGTAAAAGCACCTCAGAAATTACTATAACTGCATTTCCGACCATCACCTTATTTGGTACACGTTTGGTAGCTTCCAACTCCATGTTCGGCATGAAAATGGTTTCCAAAAAGCCCAACTTTGTACTGATCAACTTCCAGTAATTTTGAGACGTCTTCTTCCAAGGGGTTTGATCCGTTTTGTTCACATTCGCCGATTTGGTGAGATTTTTGATCCAAACAACAAAGGAATCCTGGATGGATTGAATGAAAGTCTTCGGCTTGGGTTTTGGTTTCTCAGCTGTCAGAAATAGGGAGTCAACGTTCTTCTCTGGTTTTTCTTCATCAAGCGGTGACCTTAAAGAACCAGAATTTCCAAATATGCTATTTCTTTGAACGGGAGGTTGTATAACTGGGGGACTGTTGATGTTGGCTGTCACTGCTAAAGAAACGCTTCGGATCAACAGAGAGCATTGTTCAAGAACAGAAGTCCAATTCGATGGGCTTTTGTAAAAGAAAGTGCGCACATCTGCAATTTGTGAAATGTAAACCAACTCCTGAAAAGCGGTGAGTCGCACAAATGGGTGTTTGATATCTTTGAGGCCAGACAGTATGGTTTGGAGCTGATCTTCCGAGTGTGCGCTGAGAGGCTTTTTCACATGCAGACATCCAACCATTGTATAAGCGTTATAAACCTCATTAAGGAGCTCGTAGAATATGGTTGTTGTGAATGATAAAAAGAAGAGCTCGAAGTAAAGTGACGATGAGAATGAAAATCTAGGTAGGTGGGTGTTCAACCCCAGTACCCATATGGCAGGAAATAGAACAGTGTTGAAAAGAGACTTTCTGGTCAGCGCATATATGATCGGTACCGTCAAAGTCAGGCAAAAACTGTAAATGAACGCATTTCTCAGCATTGCTGTGAATGGTAATTGTTTCAAGTAATCCAGAGGCTCTTGTCGATAAGCTCCGATTTTGAATTTAAGCCGGGTTTTTCCTGTTGCCAAAAAGTTCAGTGTGTAGATGGTAGTACTGAGCACAGTGAAGAACCAGAAGTATAAAAACTTATCATTGACGAACGGCTTAATTGTCTTGGTTGGGCTATCGATGTAATACGATAGACTTTTTGTTTGAGACCAAACAATTCCGTATGAAATGGTGTTGGCAACCAAATTGGCTGAAAAGAGAGTAACAAAATCGGCGGATAATAACGAACCAAGAACCTGTTGAAATTTAGTCGAGTATGAACCACCTTCCACAGTCAGCGTAATATCTCTTGCAAAGCGCAAGATCATAAATGCACCCCAATAAAATCCGCATTTGACAGGAAACAAATAAATGTTTGTGTGGAATGGTATTGTCATCAAGACGGCATAGATGATGGCGAGCACAAGACTCAATCTTGAATAAAATTTAAGTCTAGTATGAATAACTTTGGACAATATTTTGGCATAGCTGTTTTGCTTCTTTGTAGGACTCTGTTTTGGGTTTACAGGTGGCACAATAGTCCGGCCTTGATGAGTGCCATCTAATCTAGTGGCGAATCGGTTTCGAGGATAAACCGAAGACATCAGTAAACAAGAGAAAAAAACATGGTGTAAATTTTTCGTCCCGCATAAGGGACGATCGTCGTTGCACGACGCGTTTTGTGTACATGAAATGCAAATGCAAAATGCAAATATCAATTTCTGATCTCCTTTTCTCTTCTCCCTTGTGTTCTTGATGTCGGGTCAAATGTCACGCAACTTGCCCAGGAAACAGGAGTCTTCCAGAGAACAGCAGTATATCCCTTATGATGCTGAAGAGCTTACTCGCTTGAAAACAGCTCTTGATCGAAAACTTGGTCCAGAGTTCATCAGCATCAGAAGCGGTCCGGGCCAAACTAAGGTGAATTATTTGGAGGGGTGGAAGGCTATAAATTTGGCAAACGAGATTTTTGGACCCACGGGATGGAGATCTGAGCTAAGATCATTCCAGGTAGACTACATTGACGAGAGAAACGGGCGTGTTAGTCTTGGACTTTCCTCTATTGTTCGTGTCATCCTAAAAGACGGTACGTACCATGAGGACATTGGATATGGATCCATTGACAATTGCAACAGTAAAAGTGCCGCATTTGACAAGTGCAAAAAGGAAGCGTTCACTGATGGAATGAAAAGGGCGTTGAGACAGTTTGGTAACTCTTTGGGTAACTGTCTTTATGATAAAGACTACTTAAAGCGTATTTGCAAGGTGAAACCCATCCCCCTCAAATTCGATGAAGAAGAGCTGATGAGGCATGAGGAAAAGCCAAAAGCTCAGTCTTTGAATGAACCGCAGAACAAACCAGTAGTTGCAATCAAGCCGCAATCGCATTCCATGCCAACAATCAAAACGATGGACCCTGCGGACGAGCAAGAAAACTCATTCAACGATTTCATGAGCGACGATTGGCCAGATGAGCTGGTCAAAACAAGGAGGGATGTGCTACCAAATTCAGAACCTGAATTCGACGACGACGATGAGGAGGATTTCGAACCTCGAACCTTACAACCTCCTGCTCCGCGCGGACGCGAGCTCAGAACGGGCAAGTCGCAGGAACTACAACGGGAGGCAGATAATAGCTGTGCAGCAACGCCTGAAGCAGCTCGCAAGCTGGATCTGGACGTCCCTTCCGCAACGCCAGTCGGAATCCCGGACAAGGTCGTATTTGTTAGTGCGAAGGCTGCAGATAAGGTGAAGCGCGATCCCTCATTGCAAGACGGTTCCAGATTCGATGCTAGAAATACCCCAGACTCGTTGAAGAAATCGAGTTTCATCAACCACAACAAATCTACTCCAATTAAGCGTAGTCTTGTTGGTGAAGAGAAAGAAAATAACGTTCCATCCACTGTCAAGCGTGGTAACTGGAACAAATAAGAACCAGCTTATATAATATTTTACCACAGAAAGATTTAATTATTTTGTTTGAACTATACGTTTTGATATTTATTTAGTAGGATGCTGGAATCATTGAAATTTCATTATTCTCAGCTTCCGTCTTTCCAACAGATACAGGGGAACTCTTCAACCCCTAGTCGCATTTTGTTGCAGATTCTGATCTTACAAACATTCTATTACTTGACAGCAATTGTACTGTTTTTCGCAACTGCTCAGCTTTTGGGTTTGCCTTTCTCCTTCAAGTGGTGTTTTTCCTGGAGTTGGGTTTCATTAGAAAATACCCTAGGTTTAACTTTGGCTGCATTATGGTTATTTGACTCGCTTCTGAGTGTCATTTTCATTACGCTCATCATCGGACGATCAAAGCTGGCATGGGACTACGCACTTACAGTTCACGTTGTCAATTTGGCCATCGTTTGGCTGAACTCAGGGTTTCCCACCAGTGTTTACTGGTGGATGCTTCAGATTTGCAGCTGTACAATCATGATCACCCTCGGAACATGGACGACGCGGTGGAAGGAACTACGAGAAACGTTTTTTGATGGTATAGCTGATACAGAACTTGGTCAAATGCATGAGAGCGCTACACCATTGTCAAGGGACGATCAGGAGACGGTAGCCAATAAAGTTTAACTCGAATTCTATTCATGATATCTAAATTGGGTGACGAGCAGCGTTCTGGATGGTAACTGTTGGACCGGTGACGGTAGCAGCAGAGTCAGTTTTCCTTTCTCGTCGTTGCAATTGTGCACGTAGCAGAATCCCAAGGTACTGCTATTCAATAGTGGCTCTGCAAATTTGTCATCAATATTATCTGAATTCACATAGTTGAGAGTATCAATCTTTGAGTCGTCCACCAATGCCAGGATGGAATTGGAAAGGACACTTGAGTCTGGAGTTTTAATTTTCTCAACTAGCTGTTTGAAGTTGGTTGTTTCGTTTGGCAATTCATCGTCGTCCGCAAGATCACCACTCAGGAATGAGAGATTGATGTTTTGCATTTCCTTTGGTCGCACAAAGATAAAATCTTTCAGGTTCACTGTGATATTATAAGGACTCAATTGGAGCTTATCAATTCCATAAAAATATTCTTTGATGCATCTCTGTTGCAGTTCTCTTTCAAACTTGTCATCTTTTTCCACACATCCGCTGGACTTGTTGAGTTTCAATAATGTCACTGAAGTATTTTGCATCTTTTTCTTAAGGTCCACCAACAGTCTTTCGCTTCCAACTATCAAAAGCACATTTATATTAAATGAAGAAACGATCTCCTCTATAATGTCAAATTCTTTAATGGAAAATGCAGGTGTGTCAATGATGAGTCCTGCTTTCTTCAATTTGAGATCATTATTCAATCGTTCACAAACAGACTGTCCCAGTTGTCGGATCAAATACCTGTATAGTTTAATGTTATCGGCAAACTTTTCCAATCCAAACGTTTTCACTAGCGGTTGTTTCTGATGATAGAATGAAGGACCAGTTGTAACACTCTCCCCCAAATTGACGTTTTCCACGTTGAGAAGGTCCGAAATCGGGGTGGCGCTCAGATTTCCAGGAATGACGAACTGAGAATCCTTGGGGTTAAGATTCACAAGAACCGGTTGTTGATCCTGTTTCTCGGCATAGGAGACTAGGGTCCTGCATAATGCCGTTTTTCCTGAGTCCTTACCACCTATGACAAGAACACGAGGCCCTTCTATGATGCGTTGTTTTTCCAACCCCAGATGAAGTGTCAAATATTGTCCAACACAACTTTCTTCACTGACATACTCTGATAGTGGTTGGCAATTCCAGAACTGCAGTTTACAGCCGGAGAATGTGAAAACACATAGCTTTATAGACCCCTGTAAAGTGTATTCGATATTTGGCGAGAGTTCTGTTCCATATATTTCAGCTGTTCCTTCTATGATTTTCAGCTTGAGTTTTTGATTTGCAGCGACCTCGAATCTCCATTCCTGAAACTGTGGGACCGTAACAGTATTCACATTTTCAGACTCAGTCTTAGTTTTATTGAGAATCGACTGCAAAATAGATGGATCGAAGGTAGTCATGACAAGAAATGTAGAAGAAATGTAGAAAAAATATTCAACTTTTATTTAAAGATATTTGCAATGACATCTTCCAGAAGGAAGGCGCTCAAGGAATTCTACAAATTACAGGAACAAGCCCAACAAAAACTGGAGCAGGGAGAACTACTCGGGAAGGGAACTGTTGCAACAAATTCTGAAAACAGAGAAGTGACCATAGAAAACAGCGATGCGTTGGTGAAAGAATCAGACTTCGGGACACTGTTGAAGACAGTGAACGATGTGACAGAGGAACTGAATTCAAATCAAGCCGAAATCAAGTCCATTATATACAACAACTACTACGAATTGATCAAGATCAATGATGTTCTGATGGATCTGAAGACACGAAATGATGAGGAGAACGGAGTTGTTGAAGATTTAGAAAGAATACGGTCTAGTATTCAATCCCTCAAGTCTAATGACTACAACTTGTCTACTGAGCCAATGCATACCAAGGCAACGGAGATAAGCAAGAGCATCAACAAATTGTTGCTGGACAACAAAATCGACAAACCTACTATCGAGGCTATAGATCAGGCATTGCCTAAGTTAAAGGGAGAAGGACTACTTTTGCAACTTAATGAGCTTAAAAATAAATAGCGATTTTCACGGCTGTGGAATTTATGAACAAATAATAATCTTTTGTTATTATGGATAGACGTTTAAGTAGAGCCAATTGGTCCACGAAGAACACCAAAAAGACCTTTAGGCCAAACCAGATCTCTGCTCCAATAGCAAGAAATCAGCCTGTGGCACCCTCTGAGGCTCCCTCGATCAAACCCACCTCTAAACAGAAAAAACCACATCGGATCGACAACAGTGGTTTCAATAGACGTTTCTCCGTCAAACTGAGCCCACAGGATGCCAAATCTGTGCAGCAGACCTCTCTATTGCAGTTTCCTCCGCTTCCGGAAACTGCAGAAGCGCAAGTGAATGAATCAAGTCTTCCAAGTGCAGTGGACTCCAGTGCCATTTTAAGTGATCTATCAGTGGAGTCGTACGACGCAGCGCCATATGTGCAAGGATATCTCAAAGATGCAAATGCAGCCAAAATTGACCAATTTGCCAGCGATTTGGAGGAACTTTCATTATCAAATGACGGGGACGTCAAGCATACTATTACGCAGTCCTTCAACCAGGTTCTTTCTGTGTCTCGTGCAATGATCGAAACAGAAGAGGTGCTACGGGAACTTAAAGGACCAGCATTGAAGCTGAATGAAGTTTTGAGTTTCCAGGCCGAAGAAGCCCAAGAGAGGATGGATAGTGGAGGTTCAAAAAACAACAGACGAAGTGTTCTTTTACTGGAGAAAAAATGGGCCTCAAATCTCAACAGTTTATTCAAAGAGGTGGAAGGAGCACAGAAGTTCATTTCTGCGATTCCAGGACGCCATGTTCTGGCAGAATCTAAACGGTGGGGTGAATTGAATGCTATCACTTGCAAACCGATTAGACCTGCGCACTTGATCGTTTTAAATGACCATCTTCTTGTTGCGACCCGCAAACGTACCGGAGATCGGAAAAAGACAGTTGCAACACAATGCTGGCCTCTGCGGGATTTGTCCATATCGAAAGCTACTGAGGCAGGTGATCATACCTTGTCATTCAAGGTCAACGACATGGTTTTTCTATTTCAGACGGATAGTTTGAATGAGTATAACAAGATAATCTCCCAAATTCGGGCAGCCAAAGATGAGCTTACCAGTATTATGGAGGTTGAGAAGGCTAAGGAGAAGGATTTCAGAGATAGCGTGAGCCGATTGTCTGTTAACCACGAAAGGTTAAGTAAAAATTCAGATTATCTCCATGACTTGACAAACAAGCTCTCACACCGTCGATCAAGATCATTAGACGTCAACGATAAGTCATCAGCACAAAATCTGGACACCATAGATGAGGGACTCATGAATGTGGAATTATATATAGGCCATCACAGATATGTGGAAGCTGTTGGTTTCATGACCAGAGTCAGTGACCAGATCTCATTCTTACAAAATCAGAACACTGACGAACAGTTGCTTTTGCTTTTGAAACTCAAAAAGCTCAAATGGGAGAATCTGCGCGAAAAGCTGGTCAAACTTCTGACTTGGGATATCTGTAATCCTTTGAGCTGCACGAAAGACATCCGGGAAACTTCAGAGTTGTTCAAGATGATACAAATGGAGGAGAAGGCACGGGATCTCATTTTGGACTCGAAAGGCAAACAACTGGACAAGTTGGTCAGCCAGCTGAAATTTGAAGGAGATGTGAAGAAGTATATTTTGCAAATATCACTGATCTATTTCACTTTCATCAAAAACACATACCTGCTTTATGAGCAATGTTTCACGGAAACTGAACAAAAAATCATCTTTATAGGGTGGATGAGCGATAGAATAGCGGCTTATAACAAATTGTTCCGACGCCAATTGATGGACCACGATGAAAAATCAGAAATCTACAAGAAATGTGTTCAAATCAGTCATGATCAATCATTGAGCCTGCGTAAATTAGGAATCAATGTGGAACATTTGTTAATTACTTAAAACCAGATAGCCATGGATGTTGCAAAATCTCGTTGATGGTTGGTCGTTGTGTCACTTCTTTTACCATAATCTTGCGAATCAAGTCCACACACGATTCACTGACATCCTGGAACGCAGGAAACTTGAATCCCCCGTCAATTATTTCATCAACGTTGCAGAATGGGTTCTCTTTGAAGACCAAAGTATACAAAAGAACTCCCATTGCCCAAACGTCCTGGGGTTTTCCTTCATATGGTTGACCATTCAATACCTCAGGGGCAGCATAGTCTATTGTGCCCACGAAAACGCCGAAGGGTCCATTTTTGCTGTAAGCAGCAGATCCATAGTCGATCAACTTAACCACATAGTCTTTGTCCACGATTATGTTTTCGTCTTTAATATCCCTGTGGACCACACCATGAGAGTGAAGATGGGCCATTGCTGAGCAACACTGGAAGAAAATGTAACGACATTCAAGTTCTGTCATGTCTGATTTCACCTCAATCAGATCAAAAAGATCGACAGCTGCGGGTTCACCATGTTGCGGCTGTTCCAGGTAATAGCATCTCTCATCCTCGAAGAAGTCAACTATTCGAACCAGGTTGGGATGAGGGTCTGTGTTTATGTAATTCATGATCTGTATCTCTGATGGAATCGTCCCTAAGCTTCTATCTCGCACCCAAGTATCAACCAGTATTCTTTCCTTGAAAATAGCTTTAATTACTAGTTTGTATGCTGGATCATTAACGTGTTGAGCAAGCACCACTTTTCCATACGCTCCTTGACCAAGATTTTTGATCACGTTAAAATCATTGAACTTCTTCTCTCGGCGCTGTAATCCAATCTTCTGGGGGAAAAACTTACTCTGTTGACGAATGCGGGCCATTTGGGCGTTTTCTTTCTCTAGCAGAGCAGCGCCAGTTTGAATTCTCTCCAGACGAAATTCTCCGATATTTTCAGATAATTTTTGCTTTTCCTCTTCGTCAACCTCAGTCTCAACAGTTTTCTGGGAACTGCTGGAAATAGATTTACTGGTCTGAGAAAGCGATGAGTCTGAATGGGCACTTATCTTTTTAACGCTGTTGAGTCGCCCTAGTTGTCTGTTTGCAAGAGTTTTCACGCTGCTTGATCGACTTAAACTATCGGAAGAGCTTCCGCATGATTTCAAATCAGCTTCCATTTCTTGTAGAAGGTTCAGCTGTGAAGGCATGGCCTCTTCATAATCCTTATCATCATCAAGTAGCTCCGTGGTTTCGGAAAACACACTTCCCGGGCGCGAAGAGGGCTTTCCTCTAGCAATAGTCCGCGAGTACGTTATCCAAAGCATGTAATTTTGGTATTCCATCACACGCAATTGAACATCCACTTTGATTTTGGTGCCGTCTCTATGAATTCCATCAATTCCAACAGAGTTCAAAAATAGGTTATTTTGCTCTTCGGGTGATGAGGCTCGCAAAACTGCGTCCTGTTTCCTAAAATAATGCTCGGGAAGAACTAAGCCTTCTTGGTACATTATGTTTGGATTCTCCTTCTGTGCTATATCCACAAGTCTCGAGAAAAGCGGCAGTATGGTATTAATCGACTTGTCCTTGATATCTGACCTTCCGAACAAGTTCTTGGAGATCGCATGGTTAAAAGAAACTAGCTTCAAAGTTTTTGAGGAGACAACAAAAGCACCGGATATGTAGGGCATCGCGTGCAAATTTATCCGCACCAAGCCATCACCCAGAGACTCGGACGTCACTGCGCAGGGGACCGCTCCATTCTCAGATACCCGAATCGTATAGTATCTTGATTTGTTAATGGTTGCAGAATGCTGGATATGAGGATCCACAGTAATTTGTGCAAGTTCTTCGCTCATCGTTGGTAGTAAACTTGATAAATGTAGTCCTTCTAAGATCTGGTCGTTGCTTATCAGAGACTTGTGGCTTCCAGACGTCGATTTTATGCGATAACCGTCGCTCGTGTATTCTGCCACTATATCCAATTGATCACATGGTACCTGTTCAAAAATCAAAACAATCAAATCTTGCTTACGCTTGGCCCACAGTGATGTCCATGCAATGCCCATGTTGTTCCTCTTAATGGCGATAATCTCTCCCGAAAATACGAGCTCCTTACCGTTGCACAGCCTATTAACAACTAGGTCACGTGCGCGGGGTGCTATCAGGTCCATGACGCTTAACGAGCCCAACGAGGCTTTGGAAATTCCAAACATTAAACATGCCAGATCATTAGCATTTTTCAGGTTCCAAGGAGACTCGGCTTCGCAGGTAAAATAGGCTTTAGGAGAGGCAGATTTTCCACCAGAGGCTAAATGGAACTGGCGATTGCTAGAACCCAATTTCCCACCTAACGATGCCAATCCCAGACTCGATGGACTAGCATGGGGCACAGGAAGTCCTCCCAAAAGGTAAGAGTGAGCGGAGGTGTTGGAAGTATCAGTAAATGGGGTGGCCAAAGCGTATAGTAGATTATTGCGTAGAGACTCACTTTTGGTCATCCCTTTTGGGTTCAAAGAGAGATTGTGGAGCCCAACCACCTTGTCTATGTTGTTTGGAGAAAGGCTCTCTCTCTGATCCAGAATATTAATTATTTCCTGGAGATCCTTACGCAGATCAAAATCAACAACCGTAGGTGTTGCCTCTGAACTGGAGTCAAGAGTCTCATTGCCTGAAGACCCAGGTAAAGATTTGATTGATGTCTGAGAAACCCGACGTTCCATTCGCATCACATTGTCCATAAGAGTCATTGTAGAAGTTCTGCGCAGTGGAATTGGAGCAACACCCCGTGGACTAAAATAGTCTGTTGCGTCTTTAGAAACAGTTGAAATCAGTTCGGGACGGTCCAGTAGAATCTCCAGTGATCGCTTTAGAACGCTCAGTTTGAGAGCTAGCGAGTTCGGAGCCAATAGGGTGTATGAGTAGGACTGAGGTGATTCTGTTGTGAAGCTAATCACGTCGTCGGGAAAACTTGATGATTGCATTGGATCAGAACTGTTGTCTGGTTGACCGTTCAGCAAGTTTCGGAATGACTGATGGCCAGAGCCTGGTTTAGGTTGACGGCTAGGAGGCGTGTAAGGCATGAAGAATTAAACATAAAATTTGGCGTAAATAACCGTCGTCTCGGTCGATCGACCTTTTGCAACGGTTTTGCAGAAACTGCCATCTCCGCAAAAAGGTTTAATTTATCTGTAGTAGTCTGTGGCGCAGTCGCAAGAGGTGACTTCGTAGCGACGTAGTCCGGTGTCGATAAGGGAGCACAAGCAATTCATCTCAGAAAAAAGCTCTTTACAGTGGCACATGGAAAACTAATTGTATCACTATATAACGTTCTTGGCTGCCAGCAACTCAGCAATCAAAACACCACTTCCTGCAGCTCCAATAATAGTGTTGTGCGACAAGATCACCATCTTGACATCCAAAACTGGATCCTTTCTGATCCGACCAACACTCACACCATAACCGTTATCTCTGTCTCTGTCCAGTCTAGGCTGAGGACGGTTGTCTTCTTCCAGCACATGGATAGCTTGTTTTGGAGCCGATGGACACTTCAGGGTGGTTGCCTCGCACTCGTAGTCTCTCAAACACTGTTTAATGTCCTCGATAGAAGGACATCCGTTCTTGAATTTCAAGGAAATGCACTCTGTGTGTCCATCAGAAACAGCAACTCTATTACATTGCGCTGAAACACGGATCTCGTCATCAGACAGATTCTTAATTGTTTGAAAATCGTCAGAGATTTGTCCCAAAATCTTCTTGGTCTCCCATTCGATCTTCTCCTCCTCACCTGAGATGTAAGGCACCAAGTTGTCCAAAATGTCGATACCTGGGAATCCTGGCGAAAAACCTGCTCCAGAAATAGCCTGCATGGTGGTTGTGGTCAAGAGCTCAATAGGACCAAACTTGTCGACCAGAGGTCTCAACGGAGCAACTAGACCCGCAGTGGAGCAGTTCGAAATGCACACGATGAAACCTGGTCTTTTTTCACCAGCAGCAACAGCATCCTGAACTCTCTTCGCAACAATTTCAAGGTGCTCACTGTTGATGGTAGGAACCACCAATGGCACTTCTGGCTCTCTACGGTAGTTCTTAGCATTGGAGATGACAACAAGTCCGGCCTCTTTGAAAGATTTCTCGATCGGACCTGCAAAATCTGCATCCAAACCAGAAAACACGACATCACACTCGCTGAATGCATCGGCGACACATTCCGAAACAACGATCTCACCAGCAGCTTCTGGCATCAAGCAGGTTTGCTTCCAATCAACAGCATCTTTATACTTCTTTCCTGCAGAACGAGATGATGCTCCCAAAACAGAGAGCTCAAAAAGTGGATGATTGTTAAGAAGTTGAATAAAACGTTGTCCAACGGAACCAGTGGCTCCCAAAACTCCGGCTTTTTTAAGACCCATGATAAATATCCAAGTTGACTAATTTATCTCGAGATTTTTTTTTCAGCTGAAAATCTCAAGTCGATCGTCCCTGATCGCGACGATTGAATCCTCCACAAACACAAACCGATCTCCACCACTAGACAACGGCGTGTGTTCGAACGTATTCAGAAGAAAGGGCTGGAATATCGAATAGATCTTGATCTGTTTCTTTCCATCCGTGTAGACTGCAAAGAATTTCTGGCTCGAATGCACAGTGAAATTCTCTCGCACCGAATAAGTATGTTGGTAGTCGCGATATTCCATCACCTTGTACAGCTGTACTGGATGTTTATCAACAGCATATAAATTGAGTTTGTTCGCCAGACCGCTCACCAGAAGATATAGACCCTCATCCATACTCAAAAATTCAACTTTTCGCACACTGGCTTCCAGTTCATATGTGATCATCAGTTGTTTGTTCCAATACAACTCGATAGTTCCATTCATGTAGCCAACACATAAGTGCAGAGTTTCTTCATGTGTTATGACTGATACGCTGACGGGTATCGATCTTGATTCTCTAGTCAGCCACTTTAATTGTCCAAGGCCCTGGATCTTCCTTTCAAACGCAAGAACTCCTGTTTCTGAATCCTGCCATTTCATGTATACAAGCTTCCGTGAATTGTTAATCATTGTGGTATTTTTGAACTCCCCATCATATTGAACCTCCTCCACTCCTCGTTCTGTCAGTACTCTAATCAAAATTGACTCTTCTCCAAGAACGTTCACACTCCATCCATTAGTTATCTTGGCGGCATATTTATAGCTCTGAATGTGAATTTCACGCTTCTCTGGTGCAGTTTCGGGATCTTTGTAAACCCATAGGGAGTCATTTATTAAATCGAGGGTCTTCACTTCAGTAGCCAACAGAACATCTCTGGTGGCAATGAAAACAACCCCACAGCATTGTGCCACCCATAAGAATTCTCCAAAACTCACTGGCGCTCGTAGATCCGTCTTGTGAAGCAAGCAGTGCATTTTAGCTTTGATGAGTAGCAGCTCGGCATTTTCACGCTCAAATGCGCTAATCCCGTCTCTATTTTTGTCCAGTATGCTTTCTAACTTATTGAATTGGCCCACAGAAATGCACTTGGGGTCCTCCAGAAGCGAGTAGAGGTTATCAGGCTCCAAAGTATTACTGTTGGCCTTGCCTACACTTCGGTGTTCCAGGTCTTTATTTGGGGGTTCTTCCTTTATTTTAGGTGACGAATTCACCGTCACCGCAGGGGTCCCTGCAGTTGGTATCCCGCCTCGAACTTGTTTGAAATAGCGCTTTTTTACCGAATCATAGTAGTATCCAGGAATATTCATTGATTTTATATAAAATAAATTTGGCTGGCTGTGTCGCGAGTATTATCTACAGTCAGCACCCATCAAAACTTCATACCCCAGTAGAAATATCATCAAGCACATCGTGGTTGCAAAAAGCTTCGTTATCTCCAATTTGGCGACACTCAGACAAACAATGATTATTCCAACTGGTAGTCGTGGAAACAATCGCCAGAATTTTGGCACATAGTGCTTGGAGCAGTTTTTTCCTTGACCATTGGTTTCATCATCTATCGACTTGTCGAGAATAGCCAATCCGTAAAGACAGAACAAAGCAACACAAAGACCACCTGTGAAAAAGTATGAAAGCCCAATTTTCTCTATCTCTTCTTCGTAGCATAGGTCCGCAGCAGCATCTGCGGAAAGAATTAGAGAGCAGATCAACGGCATGTGCAAAACCCACCAAAGGATAGCCGTAATAGCCGATCTTCTTGCAGCATGAATAGCCCTGGTTGATCCATCACCATTGAAATATAGCCACAACAAGGAATAAGCTATAAGAAGAAGCATGATTGCTCTTCCCACTTTACCTGAAACGCCGTGATCAAAGTTGTGTTCAGCAGATGTGCTGACAATGTTATAAAGGTATTCACCAATAGCAATAACATAGAAAGCCCCAAATCTTTCAACTTCATGTTCAATATTGATGGCCGTACTGTATTTTAGCTTGAGAATTTTCTTTGTGAGAGGGTGGTAGGACACAACCCAGGCAATAAACTCGAGCGCAAAATTCATGGCAGAAAGTCCAATCTTAACACGCACAGGAACAAAAATCACTGGGATCCATAAAGCACAGATGATGATAATTTGACATCCATAAATGATGTTCTGATGGCGGTGCTGAGGAACGAATTTGGCGTAAACCAACAAGCTAATAGCCAGGGACAAGCGACATAGAATGTAGGGCACCACCACAGCAGCATTGGCTTTATTTGATTCAAGAAGAAAGTTGGTTGCATTGGTATAAACCACCAAAAGAGCAAGAATCCACAGCATGTAACATTTCTGAGAAAGATCCTCGTTGAAGTAGTAGTTCATGAAGTCCTTGATATCCGACCACACTTGCCAAATTGGCATGAATAGCAAAATATACTTCAGCAAAGACAGTCCAGTTGCCTCCTTTGTGGCACTGGAAGCCAACTTTGCGACAATTCCCACGTATAGCAAGTCAAGAAACAGCTCAACGCGACCGCTTTCACCTCTTTCGGACTTCGTCCGGTAAAGAGTCCCGTTGTAAAAAAAGTTCAGAGCATACGGCTTATTTATAGTCCAAGGTTTAATTTGGGGTCTTTTGATATACTGCACTTTAACAGCCCCATATTTCAGAACAAAAGCATCAAAATCCTCTTCTTCATCGCTGTCGAGAACAATGTGACGGTACGAAAGTACATCATCTATGTCTTCATTACCTGTTTCGACATCCGAATGCTCTCGCTGCTCCAATGGAGGTTCAACAGAGTCCTCAGAGCTTCTGGAATTGTTAGCCATCACTTTTTTTATCAAGACAATAATTAATTTTGCGATTACCATTTTTTTCCTGAAATTCCCAAGTTAGGGTCTGCGGCTCAGCGACAGAAAAATTTAGGTTAAGTTGCTTCATTTGACAATCTCAGGAGCGGGATTCGCAAGGCATAGGTGACTAATAGCAACACAATAGGCTCAGAATGTACCTGGAAAAATGGGCAATGTCCCGTTTGCATTGCTTCGTGATTTGCTATGCGAACTTTACCTAGTCAACTATTGTGCAAAGAAAAACGATTCGTATGCCCTTTCTCACGACAAAGCATCTGAGCTCTTTTACAGCTGAAATCTAAAATTTACGATTAGTTAATACATGCGATCGGGCGACAGTAGCACAATAAAAAAGTTATTTAGAGCCGCGATCAGCAATGTTGCGACATGGGCACTACGCACAATATAGCAAAAAATTTTCTTGAGTTGGATCCACTTTTTCGCTCAGGTTAATACCGGTTTTAGCACCACCTTGCACCTAGATTGTTAAAATGTTACCGAGACAATGTGCTATTTAAAAAACGTTAACTAACATGGAATTTTGCAGACAAATCTTCCAAACGTATTGTATACTGCAGATATGCTTTGCATCTAATATATATCCTCCTCTTCTTTTGGTACGTGAAAGTGATGTTTTCCAACGTTTTTTGGTCAAAGTTAAGCTTTTGATAACATATTCAATTCCGGTCGAGTCGTTTTTTTTCCCCCCTGACTTCAATCTTCTGTATCATCCATCTGCCGTCCTTCATTTGTGCATGTGTCGGTGAACCCGGCGCTTTCTCTTACTCGACATGCAATCTAAATCTCATCCTCACCCTTCGTCTGATAGGAACAGTCCACCTCCATCTGAACGGCCGCGTCTGCCATCATTTAAGGAGATCGAACAAAATTTGGACTCCTCCGGGTCTCTGCCACCTCCAACTCTGCATCTCCCAAACCCGCCTCAACTGGAAACTCAGCCCCAGCATCAGTCCCAACTACCTTCGATTTCCTCCCTTTTACACGATACTAGACAAACGCCATGGCCTCAGGTGCCATATAAGCCGCATCCTGTGTTTGTGCCTGAGCGAAAAAGTGCACAACGGTCTCTCTCATCATCGGGGGAAACCTCAAGATTAAAATGTAGAAGAACCCGAAAAGCATGTGATATTTGCAACCAAAAGCGAACTAAATGCTCCGGGGAGCTTCCTCAGTGTTCTCAATGCATCCGATCGAATAGTGTTTGCACCTACCTCCGTGAAGAGAAAAAGCGAGGAAGGGCCAGTTCAAATTACCCGAAAATCATTATTCGACGGAAAGCAGCAAAAAATAAGACACCTCAACACACGAGCGAACTAGACTCACCTCGCATCACACATCAACCCTTCAAGTATCCCATTTTAACTCAGGTGGCTCACGTTGTATCTTCATTACAAATCTCTCATCATCTGGTGGATGAGCTGTTAGAATTATATTTCCAAACGACTTTTCCGGTAATGATGTTGAACCCCAATCAAATACTGTCCTTAGACCCGCAATCACCCAGGAAGTTGAATGATGGTCTCTTATGTTCCGTACTACTTTGTGGGGCTACCCTGTTGCAACTGTCACCCGCACCGATAATTCCCAAGGAGTCGTCTTTGAGATTGTTGGACACACTGTTTAGGAAGACCAGTGATTTTCTACAAAGCTCGACCAAGCTGGATCACGATGATATGATCACCTTTATTAATCTCGCCAGGGCATACATGATGGTGGGAGGCATTCAGGAGGCGATACAAGTGATAGATCAAGCAACTAGTTTGGCCCTAAAAATCAAAATGAACGTCGAAGACCCTTACGAGCATCCATTTGTTATGGAAGAAAAAAGAAGAGTATGGTTGTGCCTTGTCACTCTGGAGGCCGACCTCAAGTGGGGCACACCTTATCCGCTCTTTACTAAGAACATGTCCTCTCAAATCTTCCTTCCTGTTGATGATCAGGCTTTTTTGGCTTTCAATTATGGAGCTCATGGTTCAGGAGAACCATATCATCGCCCTTCCATGTAAAAGTGTTTGTATAATAGTTGGAAATATTTCTTCAGTCAACTACGTCATCATCTTCTTTGCGTTCTCCCTCGTCCGATTCATAGCTGATTGAATCCAATCCCATATAAACAAGCATCAGCTTTCTATGACTATCCTCATCCTTAATGTCACTGTTGGGATTGCTGTAACCCTGGGTGATTTCTTTATTAGTGAAAATCTTGCCAAATATCGGATCATCCATCTTTTTGCATAGTTCCATATTTTTAACCATACACCTTCCAACAGTAAGATCGTTTCCAAGATCTTTGCTTATCCTTTTCCATCTATTCTCCCAGTCCTTGCGAATGGCATTTATGAGTCGCAACTCCATGAAGCGGGACCATGAATCGTTTCTAGATTTATGATTGCGCAAATAACGCATCTGAATTGCTTGCCATGAATGTCTATTGTTGAGTATCTTTTCAATTTCCTTCCACGAGTACTTCATCTCCTCTTTGTAGTATACAATAGCTTCGTCCTCAGCTTTAGTCCAAGCACGCGATCGGGATTGGGTGTCATTTTCAACAGGTTGTGCCGCCGGACTCATTGCCACTTCATTTGTCTCCAATTTCGACAAACCAATATCCTCATTTCCACCCTTAACCTCCTCGGCCTTCTCTATCGTCTTTTCCGCCAGAGCAAGTTCAGGTTCTCCGCCTTGTGACGCGTTCAGCTTTGGGCGTTTTGCATCCTTTCCCAGCTGCTCATTTAACTCCCGTTTCAGCTGAACGCGCTTATGGTAAAGCTCAACATCACTGGAAAGATGTGTGAGTAAACTTTGAGACGCATCCGTTTGCGCCGCCTGTTTCTCTTCGAACTGCTCTGTCATGTCAAAGACAACATTTTCAACTGTTGTAAAAAAACAAAACCCCTGTAGTAAAAATTGTACGTTACCCGGCTCTCGTACACAAAACTCTAGCTGGCTCCAGAACCTATCTTTTGACGTTGAATCGGCTTTGACCAGGTCTGGTAGCTGTGTGATTCGCGCTAGAACTTCTATTTGCAGGAGAAAACCTCGAAACAATGTTGTGTGTCGAATTGGATGAGTTATCTGAAGTGAAAGATCGTCTTGGAAGTGGAGCCTGAGGAATTTGCGTAGTAGAGTTGCTAGCTCTAGGAGGATCAATGTTTGTAGGTTCCGTAGTTTTAGCCGACCCAAATCGCGAGCCTATTCGAGGAATATGGTCCACATGGCCTTTAATTGCATGATTTGTCTCCTTAATTCCCGCCTGGATTTTTTCGAGAGAGATTCTGTTTTGTGAATGCCGATCAACACTTGACTCTAGCCAATCTGGGGTGGGAAGTCCCCGCTCCTTGTAAAATCGCACCAAAGAAACGTGAACCACAGTCTCGTCCTCAAATTTGCCGTCCTTTTCCTCACGTCGGATGGAAGTTTTGATATCTGAGGAAATTGCCTTGAATTTGCGGAACATTATTGAAAATACGGTATAGCCATATATTTTAAATATATCCCTTTTTTAATTGAAAGAAATTTATTAGATATAGTCCTATGTGATCCTTTACATTTACAATGTCTTCTCAGTCAAATAAATGTCATATTCGTCCTTCAAGATCTTCATGATTGGATCATTGATCTCTGGAGTCATAGGAGCATAAAGACCAGGTCCTGGGAAAGCGCCGTTGATCACTTGCATGACGGCAACAGCACAAGGAACACCAACCAATTTGGCCATAGAAGAGTAACCACCAGGAACTCCATAGTCGACCAAGGTGGAGGTTCTGGTCTCGGTTTGGCCATCAGCCCACTCAATACCAAACTTGTGTTGCAAGATAACCATGTCTCTTTCACCCTCGGTGTACTGCATCAACTCCTCAAGAGTGGCACACAGTGTGTCCAATGGGTTACCAGCAGGGGTGATGTTCTTGCTAGAGAACATACCCAGCCACTTGAAACCAGCGAGAATTCTTTCTCTGTCAGCCTCGTCTTTGAACTTGGTCAAAGAGTCAATCTTGGCAACAATGTCCTTCTCAGAAGAGGAAGCAGCTCCAATATACTTGGAGACAGCTTCGTTCCATGGAATGGCACTGGAGAAAATCTCAGATGGATCCTCCTTCAAGAAACCCATGTCAACGAGAACCTTCACGAATTCAGGGAATCCCTGGAATCTCAAAGTACCTCTGATGACAGTCTGAGCTTCTGGGATGTTGTAGAGCTCCTTGTAAACAGTGGAGTCTCTGTTAGGGTAGCAAACAAGAGCGTATCCTGGGTAGATGAAGTATGGCTTGGCAGAAGCCATGAGGTCCTCGGAAGCAATTTTCTCGACCTCACCATCTTTCCAGTAAGTGGCTTGGTTTCTCAATGCAAGCAACACTCCTCTGGAAGACCACGAGAACTTGTATCCCAATGGGTTGTCGGAGTTCTCTGGGGCTGGAAGACCACCACAGTATGACAAGAAAGACGTGATCTTACCACCGGCCTTGTGAACCTCATCAATAGTCTTGACAGCATACAAGTGGTCAATACCTGGGTCCAAACCGATCTCATTCATCACGACGATACCGGCCTCCTTGATAGCAGGCTCCAATTCTCTGAGAGCTGGAGAAATGTAGGAGGTGGTGACAACATTGGTGTGCTTGGATTTGATAGCAGCCTTGACAACGCTGGCGTGGTAGATGTAAGGGATCAAAGAGATGACGACATCATACTTGTCGACCTCGGCGTCCAACGCATCTTGATCAGTAACGTCCAACGACAATGCGCTGGCCACGGAGCCAGCTAATTCTTTGGCCTTGGACAAAGTTCTGCATGCAACAGTAACTTCAATGTCGTCTTGCTTAGCAAGGATGTCAACAGTTGGCTTGGCAACGAAGCCCGAACCCAGGAGGAGCACTTTTTGAGTCATAGTGGATGAAGATTATGAAATTTATTTGGAATTTTTATGCGAGGTGGAAGGTGTGAGCTGGCGGAAAAGTACCAATCTAGTGCAACACTGCAGTCGGAATTTTTACCTTTTGCTCGTTATATCTATGCGTTACCTAATTACATAATAGTCACTTTTGCTGCTCCCATATGGCTTTCAAATCAGTGAACCATGCTGGCAAATTGGCTTCCCGGGGTAGATGAACCCTAACAGAGGCCGTTCCTGCCGGCTTGTAAAAGCTCACTCCAGAGTAGCTGATACTGGCATGTCTTTCCTGTTTATTCTTACGCTTGAGCCGACGCATCTCGACTATCTTCAACAAATTCTTTGGGATCTGCGGTGAAGTGGATACCGAGAGATGTGGGCTGATGCTCAGCTCCTTTTCCAGACTTCGTGGCTCTGCCAGAGTAGTGTTTTCCTCGTCTTCCTCTACTTGATATGCCAGTCTCTCATATGGAATCAGCTCAATGTTGACCAATTCAAGATAGTTCTCCACCACATAGTTGGCCTTGGTGTTCGCGAAAAGACGATACTCGTTGGAAATGCTGGAGTAGCTCCATCTCTGAATACGTCGTAAAACACCGATCACCACTTCACTGCGGTCAACCAGTAGACACTCATGATATTGTTTGTAGTCCAGCAAGATCTGAAACACCTGTGCGACCAAAGCTGGTCTCAAAACCATCCAGTCTTGAAATTTGTCACTATCGGTATCTTCAGGGTTGGCACTGGACTCTTTTAAATGACACAGACGAACGTGATTGTCCTCGATGTACTGATTTATGGCACGAGGAGGCTTTTCCTCGTCGAGCCATACTATGGTCCGCAAGCCCAGAGCTTCCAAAAATGGAGCATTGATCGCATCTAGACCAGAACAGCGATAAAGTCCATCTTCCACAAATGCAAAGTTATCGGGCGGGACTAACATGGAAAACGTGAATATTAAATATTTTTAGACTTGTGATTTATTCTCACTTTTGATGAACATTATATTTATTCATCCAGATTTGGGAATCGGCGGCGCCGAAAGACTTGTTGTTGATGCAGCGATGTCTCTGCAGCCCGGCAATGATGTTACTGTCTATACTTCGCATTGCGACAAATCCCACTGTTTTGAAGAAGTGGCCTCAGATCAGCTAAGAACAAAAGTGTATGGAGACTTCTTGCCAACACACATTCTCGGGAAATTTGCCATTCTCTTTGCCTTCTTAAGACAGCTGTATCTTGTGTGTGTGCTGATACTGACTGGAACACTAAGCAAATCCGATGTGGTCTTTGTTGATCAATTGTCTTACTGTCTTCCTCTGATATACCTGTTCAAAGCTCCCAAAACAAAAGTCATCTTCTACTGTCACTTCCCTGACAAATTGCTTGCATCTCACACAGGAATCTTGAGAAAACTGTACAGATTAGTTTTCGATATAATTGAAGAGTTATCAATGATGTTTGCGGACAAGATCCTAGTTAACTCGAACTTCACCAAAGCCATAGTGAAAAAAGAATTTCGAATGCTTCAGGCAGAAAACTTCACCGTTGTCTATCCTTGTGTCAACCAGATTGAACCTTCCGACGATTCTTTGAAAGAGGTGAGCGAATTCTTTGACAACAGTCCCTTTTTCTTATCTGTCAACCGCTTTGAAAGAAAAAAGAACATCTCCTTGGCTATCAGAAAATATCACGAATTCATCACCCAGACCGGATCAAACCACAAACTTGTGATTTCTGGAGGCTACGACGCACGGGTGTTTGAGAATGTAGACTACCTAATCGAACTGGAGTCTCTCTGCGAGAAACTGGGACTTCCATCAATTACCATTAGAGGGAGACTAATTGCTGCCCCGAAGAGAACCAAGGTGTTCTTTCTCCCTTCTGTCAGCTCCAACACGAAAAATGCTCTACTTGCAAAATGCCAGCTTCTCATTTATACCCCATCCTACGAGCACTTTGGTATTGTTCCAGTGGAAGCCATGAGATTGGGAACGCCAGTTCTGGCCGAAGCCACTGGTGGACCAACAGAAACTGTTGTTCCATTGGGAGACCCTCAGTATACAGGATACCTGGTTGGAGAAACCGAGGACAAATGGGTAGAATATATGAAACATGTCCAAACACTGCCTGATGCCACCATTGATGCTATGAGCAACCGTGCTCAGAGCAGGGTTGACCAGCTATTTTCTTCGAAAGCAATGGCCACCAGCTTGAATAAGGCGATCGAGGAGTGCCAGCCGTCCAGTCCTAGCAAAACCAAGATTACCATTGCACTACTGTTTCTGGCATCGTATTTCCCGCTAAAGGCTACATTGACAAAATAATCATCATTAACATGGTACTCGGGTTCATTTGTAATTCACTATTCAGTATCTGTAACAATAACCTCTTCCTCGTGGCGTTTTAGCGAGCGGAACCACGCCAGGAGGGTTTTCAGCTTCTCCATTGTGATCGGGTATTCCAGGATGTTGTCAAAAACCCTAGCGTTAGAAGCATCTTGATAGAAGGATGTGAGAGCAACAATAGTGGTTTCCGAGTTTGAGGTTGAAGTATGCCTGATTAGCTTAACAAGGTCAGGACAGTAAAGCTTGTGGAGTTCTGTAGATGTCAGAATCAGATCGAACTTTAGGTCTGCGGTGGCTCGTTTGATCAATTCGGAGCCGGATGAGACAGTCACCACATCACAACCTAAACGAGTCAAATTCTTCTCAATGGAGAAACGATGGATTGGGATGGGCTCACAAACAAGAACATCAAAGTTGATTCTCATATTTTCGATTGCAGAGCGCGATTCTTCGGTAGCCGAGGACGATCTAGCCAATTTCTTTGACGAGCGTTGTTTGCGCAGCCGTGTCTGAACACCACGTTCCTCGTTGTCTGAAGAAGATGGTGAGAAGTCACTGAACGCTTTCGAAAACGACTTGGAAAGCAAACGAGCAGCCGGGGATCCCGATTCACTGGTCAAACCTTTCTTTTGCAACGAGCGCGACATCGACGAGTTATAGCGAATATCGTCTGAGATGTCACTTGCCAGTGACGCATGTCTCAGATGCGGAGACAATTTCGGATCTTTGGGAATTCCTGGAGATGATGGACGCTTGAACGGGGTTAAAAGCTGAGCACTAGCAGAAGAAAGACCTCTTGGTCTTAATTCCATCGAAATTCCGCCCACACCAGGTGTGCTAGGAGTAGAAGAAGAAGAATTCTCCGGCAACATGGATGTAGCGTTATATTGTTCAATGTGTTCATTTTTGAGCCGATTGATAACATCTTTGTTCTGCTTTTCCAAAACAGCAAGGTTTCGAAATTGGAAAGAGCCAAACTCCGAGGAATTTCCGTTGTCGTTCAGCCTTGAACCTCGTCTTTCTCTCTTACCTGTTATAGGCACCTGTTTGG
Organism: Ogataea thermomethanolica; assembly: GCA_030674565.1. NCBI lineage: Eukaryota > Fungi > Ascomycota > Pichiomycetes > Pichiales > Pichiaceae > Ogataea > Ogataea thermomethanolica. The sequence goes on from JAKTYW010000010.1 coordinate 317,403, forward strand.
ATATGCCGGTTTTAGGAGAGTCAAGCGTCGTCGAAGACGAGCTGGAGGTACCAGGCACGACGTTCATCTCCGTAGAGTCCACGTGACTGTCTTCAATCAGGTCCTCCTGAGGAAACATACTAAGCTGAGCACCTCTGTTGTCAAAATAATCCGTCGATTCAGGATCAAGACTGCTTGGAACAAATGATGCCTCTTCTGTGAACAAAGTATTCCAGTTGATTCCAAAGAAATATGCATGCTGCATTATCTCTCTTGAACCGCCGCTTCCCAGTCTGGATTTTGGATCTTTGACCAACAATCTGGTGATGAGGTCTTTCACTTGTGGAGAACAATACTCAACAAATTCTTCAGGAGCAAGGTCTGGCCACTGGATCTCACCGTGTAATATATTTTCAAACACTTCATTTGAACTATGTCCCGCAAACGGAGGAACCCCAAACAAGAATTCGAATAATATACATCCGACAGACCACCAGTCACTAGTTTCATCCTGTCCCAGACCTGCAACTGTCTCTGGAGCAAGATAGTCAGGAGTACCAACAAACTTGCGATTTTCTGCAGACTTCGAGGGGTCAAACAGAGCATAGTTTGTAATCTCAGGTGGTGCATCCTCTTTATTCAAAGCAAATGAAGGTTGAACGGTCGAGCGTCTGGTCAAGGGACGTAGCAAAGGCGAAGATGTAGCACTTTCTTGGTTATCTGATTCCAGATCTTCGAACGATGACAGTGTATTTGAGAGTGGCTTGACTAAAGGAGAGCTTGGACTCAATGAGAAGGGTGTTATATTCACGCCACGTTTTCCAACATAAGATGCCGATTGAGAGTGAACAAAAGGATCATCTATAACCGTTGGACTTGAGTAATTTTGTCTTTTCACAAGACCCATTCGACTCAGCCCAAAATCGGTAAGTTTCACATGTCCATTGCAATCTATAAGCAAATTATCGGGCTTGAGATCACGATGAACAATTCCACGTGAATGTAAATCATCAACACCAACTATCACCTCTGCGATATACCTCCTTGCCCAGATATCAGGTAAGTAACCCATGTTTTTCAACAGCGTTGCAAGATCCCCTCCATTAAGATACTCCATGACAAGGTACAAATAGTTAGTGCTTTGAAATGTGGCAATCAACTGGGCCACATATGGAGAGTTAGCTTGAGCCATTAAGATTGCACGTTCAGCTTTCACGTTTGTGACTTGGTTTTTCGCAACCATATCTGCTTTTTTCAGAACCTTTATTGCAAAATACTCGCCAGTCAAACGACGCTTTGCTAGGAACACAGATCCAAAAGCACCCTTACTTATTGGTTTGATAACATCATAATCTTTGATTGATGGGAGACTCTGTTTGAAGTTTTGTGGAACCAACAGGGGTGAGAGCTGAGGTCTTTCAACTGCAGAGGAGGACGATGATGGGATATCTGTTGACAAAAACAATGGCGAAGATATTGGAGTAATCGAGCCTGAAATAGAATTCACACTGGGGTGTTTGAAATGAGACTTCGAATTGCGCTGAATAGAGCTCATCGGAAGCATGATATTTGGAGAGAGCGGTCTTCGAGGTGAGTTGTAACCTGACGAACTATTGCGGTGTAAAGTTTTCAGTGATTCTTCGTCTGTAACATTGATGACAGGAGTTGAGCGACCTTCTGACATTGAAGATGACACATCGGTACCAAATAATGCAGAATTCAATATTGGACCTCCTTCGTTGTCAAGTATGTTCCCAGACTTGAAACTGGCGGCAGGTCTCGGCGATTGTATTGGCAAGGATTCCTCCAATCGTTCTTCTTTGATTCTTCCAATAGTTTCTTTAACAATATTCAAGACCATTTCATCTGTCTCTTTGGTGATTTTATCGACATATTGAAGTATGTGAGCGTATCTTTCAATTGATTCAATTTTTTTCTTCACCAGTGATTCTGTGTCGTCTGACAACAGCTTGATTGCTTGATCACTTGATTCGGGAACTTCAATCATATTTAGGATTTCAAGCGCCTTTTCGCTATCAGGTGAAAAAGATATGTGATAATCATCTTGCTTTTTGTCATTTGTGCGAATTTCTCCTGGATTGACTTTCAATGCTTCTTCACAATACTGAATCAACGTATCCAGGTTCTTGAAGGGAAAACGTTTCGAGGGAAGCAAGCTTCCTATACTTTTGCGCCGAACTGGTAGTCCCGGTTCCGAGGATGCAGATAGAGGAAGTGGAAACCCTTTATATTCTGTCATCGAGTTGCTGCTTGACGTCGAACTATTGGAGCTGCTACTATTAGACGTAGAGATGGATGAACTTGATCCCGATGTAAGTAACGGAGGAGTTTTTGACACTTGAGTTTGTCGTTTTGTCAAGGAGTCCAAAATATTAACTAGCAGATTTTTGTGTTCCATCAAATTCTCCTGCTGCTGCTGGACTGTATCTTCTGCCCTATGTTCAACTAGACAGAGTTCTGTGTGACATTCTAGCCACCAATTGGGTACTCTCTGCTCGCATATGCGACATAGTTCTTGGGCGGGAAGCGGTATGTTTTCCTCATCAACTATGCCCAAATCGGTCAGCTGCAGGAGATATGACTCGAACAAATTGATTCCAAATCCTAGGCGAACAATCAATTCTTCAGGCAGGGCTAGCGTCTGCCCCGAAAACGGCACCCATGGTTTCACAATCCACATCGAATGTGTGGGTTTTCGTTTCTGATCATGAATCAGAATTCCCTGAGCTTCTAGCTCAATACAATTCCCATCGCTTGATATAGTTGATGCCTCAGAATGAATGCTAACGGAATCGTTGTCAGAACTGGACGAGTACACTTCAGGCTTAGATGATTCCACGTCCGTTGAGGCATTTTTTAAATTTGTCGCAACAACAAATCGCACTCTGTAAGTCTCGTCGTCAGTCATCATAATGCTGGTTGCCTTGTTAAACACCTGCTTGTCTTCAACTTCGCCCAAAATTATATTGTTAAGTGGTCTCCCAATAATCTTGCTTATTTTCGTTCCTACCGTAGCCTCCCAGCTCTTGCTAAGGAATTTGACATTGCAATCAAGATCAAGCTCCATAACTGCCGCGGGATTACGTGAAGTTATTTGTTGAGCATCCGCGTCCTGTTCAATAGACCGTATTCCTGTGTCAATTGAAGGGGTATCCATATCTAAAGGCGAAACAGAACGAGACGCAATGTGCGACCGCGATCGATTGAAGAAGATAGACTCCGGACGGCCACGCGACCAATTCGGAGTGCTGGAAAATGATGGGCTGACTGAATCGTTTTCCATTGGCGTTGCTAATTTCCAGTCATCAATAAAATACTAAATACTTAAAAAACGAGTTTCAATGCAATTAGATAATATATTTTTTTAAAAATAAGCTTTACATTATTTACTGAAAGTTGAATGTTCCGTCAGTCGATTTCCGACGCAATTTTTCTTCCAACAAGATACGCCGTATAGGGAGTATACTTGGTCCTTGACTCTTTAAAAAGAAAACGTAGACTTTGGGTTCCTTGGGTCACATTACCTCCGTACTCCTTTCCCAATCTTGCGGGGTCCAAATGCTTGGCAAGATCTGATCCATGGTTCGTAACGTTGAACTTATTTCTTGTTTTTTCTGCAACAAAAGGCTTTATCACTCCAAAAACCCACATCAGAATAGTAGGCACATTCACGAAGAATTTCTTGGATAGAAGTTCTGGGTAGCAGTCCCTGAAAACCTCAATCACTTTTTTGGTCGTCTTCTTCACATGAGCGTCACGTTGAAACATAGAAACCCCCTTATAATCGTGCACCTGTACCATATAGTCGTTCTCAGGGCTTGTAAAGTCGAGCAGCTGCACACTCTGCTCCATCAATCCTATTCTCCATCTTAAAAATGCACTCTGCCCAGAATTTTCGCCCTCTCCTGATGCAGAATCTCCAACGCCAAAAATCTCCTTGGAATTCTTCACCTTACCGTAAAGGTTCCATGTGATTACCTTTTCTAACGGCTTCCCTTCTGGATCGTACGTGATAAATCCGATATCGTCGAATTTGGAATCGTGGGTCTCGACAAACGCAGCACTCAGAGGATCAAACTCTTTTCGCCACTCCAGGATCTTCTCTAAACTCTCAAGACTTGTATCCAGGTCCCAATCGTACGCAATCAAGAGTTTAGTCATAAGTTTCTCGTATACCTCCTGGTCAAAATACTCCCCCTTGCTCAATTGATATCCAAAAAGTTCATCATATCCAACATCGTTAATTATCGTTTCTGCCTGTGTTTTGAAAGCCTCGAGGGTCTTTGCCTGCGCCGCTGTAGTCATTTAGCAAAGAATAGTAAAGAATTATTTTTTTATATCTAATTTATTCCATGACAGATCTCTACTCTCTGACCGAGCCATATTTGCGAATCCTGAGGCCATACACCTATCTGATTCCCGTATGGATCCAGAATGGCCTGATTCAAATTTACGACCCCCAGGTCTACTATGCCATCATTCATGATCTCCGACCATTCGACCCTAAAAATCAGATCTATCTAACACTGTTTTTACAGAGAACAACAAGCTTAATTCTTCGCTCAGGTATTCTTCTTCCACAACTATTGGAACTCCTGAGAACACATAGAAGGTCAGACAGAGGAACAATAGCAAGCTATATCATCACTCTACTCATTAATGTCTTGCAACTGATTACAGGCGTCCGCAACCAGAATGGCCTGAAAACTGTACAGTATGCAGTCATGTCACTTCAATCTCTTCTAGTTGTGTTTCTGATGCTGGTCTTTGCCAAGAAGGCGCGGTGGGGACAGTCCCTCGTCATGGTTCTCGGCTGGCTGATATACTGGTGCAAGGATGTATCCATCGAACAGCTACACAAAGCTCTGGCTGTGCTGAGTACGGCTGGAGTGGTGAATTTACTGGTGCTGTTGACAAACAAGCGGCGCCAAACGGTGTCCAGCTTGGCTGGAATTGCTGGCAGTCTTTTCCAAAACATCTCAGTCAACCTTTATTTCTTCCTCGGATTACTATTTATCATTGCCGGCATTACCAAACAAGTCCGATCTGCATCTAATTAGGTACAAGCTGGATCCAAGTTCAAGGAACCACGTAAGCGAAAAAATTTAGACACGTAAATTTTACCTATTATCATAATGTCTTTCGCCGATAGAGAACAACCTAAGACCATCTGTCTTTTCGATGTTGATGGAACATTGACTCCAGCCAGACTGACCATTTCTCCTGAAATGAAAGCCACTTTGGCCGCTTTGAGAAAGAAGTGTGTTGTTGGATTTGTTGGTGGAAGTGACTTTTCCAAGCAATTGGAACAACTGGGATCCACAGTGTTGGAGGACTTCGATTACTGTTTCAGTGAGAACGGTTTGACCGCTTACAAGCTTGGTGAGGCTCTTCCTTCTGCCTCTTTCATTGGCTGGATCGGTGATCAGAAGTACAACGAGTTGGTTAAATTTATCCTGAAATATCTTGCTGATTTGGATTTGCCTGTCAGAAGAGGTACCTTCGTCGAGTTCAGAAAGGGAATGATCAATGTGTCGCCTATCGGAAGAAACGCTTCGACCCAAGAAAGAAACGATTACGAGAAGTTCGACTTGGAGAACAAGGTCAGAGAGAAGATGGTCCAAGCTCTTAAGGACGCGTTCCCAGATCTGGCTTTGACCTACTCGATTGGTGGTCAAATTTCCTTTGACGTGTTCCCAACTGGCTGGGACAAGACCTACTGTCTTCGTCACATCGAGAATGAAGGTTTCGACCAAATCCACTTCTTTGGTGACAAGTCCTACAAGGGTGGAAACGATTACGAGATCTACACTGATGACAGAACTATCGGTCATGCTGTCACTAGCCCAGAAGACACCCAAGCTATTTTGACCGAACTTTTTAAGTTATAATAGACGTAATCTGATTCATTAACTCATTAGACGAACGTACGCAAGAACCAGCGCGAACGTACCAGTACAAACACCGAAAAGCCATTGCATAACTTGTGTCTTGACAGACTCAATTTGGACCTTCATGTTGGCTATCTCTTCGTCGATACGAGTATCAGTTTCCTTAATTTTCAAGTCGTACACCGAGCTTTCTTCGCGAACTCTTCCCTTCTCCAGATTCAAGTCCAATCGCACTCCAGAAAGACTCTTGTTCATTTCCTCTTTGAATTTCGTGCGCATTTTTTCCAGGTCGCTTCTCAGTCTTTCGTGTTCGTTTCGTAAACTGTTGAACTCGGATTTGTCGATCATCTGCAATTCGCCCTTCAATTTTGCAAAATCCACCTTCTGCTGATACGACATCTTGTTAAGGGTTTCTTTTGTGATCAGATTGGCGGCATACTTATCTATACCATCGTTGATGGCTTTGCTCATTATTTCCACAGCAGCGTCTGCCTTTCCGGCTTCCATCCCGGAACGCTTCAGCTGCTCCACAAAAGCATGCGTGTCAAAGTGCGGAGAGTTTAGCCTCACAGAAATACATGAAAAACGGCGAACTGAAGTATACTTAAACATGAGACAAGAATAAATAAATTTATTTGATAATTTTATCCACTAGCTTGACTTTTATTATCCATGTCTCGAGACCGTCTCGAGACATTAAACACCAAGAGGAATTTGGACCCTGAAAATGACGCCAAGCGGATCAAACAGGACATTGTAGAGCGTGCCAGAGAGCTCAGTGCGCAGGCCCTCTCCCAATACTCCGAAGAAAACGAAGCCCAGCATCAGGACGATGAAGTGATTGCCGAATACGAACTGGAACTTGAAAGCCAGCTGAAAGAGCTCGATCAGAAAACACAAGACGCAATTAGAAGACTTCGGAAGAATAAGTCCAAGAAATAGAGACACGAATATATTTAATGTTACCTAGGCCTCCAGATCGTAGTAGGCGCTGTACAAATACAGGAGAGCAAATATGAAAAATGCTGCCGCTCCGCCCAAAGTCACTGTGCGCATGCTGATCTTGGTGGCCAGCAACTGTCCACCAATCACAGCCATACCAGTACAAAGTCCGTGTCCAATAATACCTCCTAGAATCACCATCCAGTAGTCAGAGCCGGCGGCCATGGCAATTGTTGCGATCTGCGAACGGTCTCCCCACTCGCCCAAAAAGGTCATGGCAAATGTCTGGACCCAAACAGGTGACAGAACGTACGAAGCTAGGTTGGAAATGTGAGTCAACGCTTCCTGCCATAGTGGCTTCTTGGAAACTGCGCCCGGAACAGAAGCTTCCTCCAAACGGCCAGAGCTCTGATTCAAGTTAGCCACTTCGATTTCTTCTTCCACTTCAGCCATTTCCTCGTCAATTCCTGCGTTCTTGGACATGGCCAAGCCCTCTCTCAGAAGATTAACTCCAAAAACAACGAACAGCACTCCGGCAAATAATTGGGTTAGTCTATGAGGAAGTAATGCCGGCAAAGCGTGTCCAACCACTCCAGAGAGCACAGTCATGAAAGCCAAAGCCGCAAAAGCGGCAGAAAAGACCACCATGCGCGGGTTCTTCATGGCCATCAATGCAGCAACAAGAAACGTTTTGTCACCGATCTCGCTGACCACAATCATTGACGTGGACATGTAAAATGCTTCCGAAGACTTCCGAGGAAGGTTGAACTCGCTGGCATCTTCTTCTTTGTCCTTAGACGCACCGGCTTTGAGATTGTTCAAATGCTGTTCGAGCTTCTTATCATCTTGCTTTGCCTCGGTAGCCTGCACTCTAACCAGATCGCTTTCAGCAATCGTTGGATCAGCATCGACAGGAGGATAGACACCCTTAACACACACTAAAGCGACTGCCAGAGCCAAAACATTGTGGATCTTCATTTGTTGAGTGAAATAAAAAAACAAACTTTTTCACAGAAACGGAACTGATATAATCATCTAGATTGCAATAAATAGTAAGTAAATAAATAAATGTACCAATGAGGATCAATGGCCGTGGAAAGCCTCTTTTGGAAGAGGATTGTCAACAACGGAGCCATCCCGAACACGTCCAGACTCGTGCCATCCTCCGTACTCTAGGCCGCCATCTTGCAAACCATTCAGACGTTTGTACTCCTTGATCCGCTCAATCATCAGGGGCTTGAAATTCTTGACCAATCCCTGATACGGCCAACTGAAGGCCTCTCCCATGGCACAGATCGAGTGTCCCTCGACTTTCTTGGTGAGCTCCAAAGCTTGGTCTATCTCTTTTTCCTGAGCTTGGCCGGAGTAGAACCTGTCCATCATTTTCGACAAATAAGTGGATCCTTCTCTGCAGGGCGTGCACTGTCCACAACTCTCGTGCTTGTAGAATGCCAAAAGTCTCTGGATTCCGCGCAGAACGTCGGCCTGCTTGTTGAAAACAATAACCGCAGCAGTACCGAGACCGGTACCTTGATCTTTCAAGGAATCGTAGTCCATCAGCACTGATTCACAAACATCCTTGTTCAGGATTGGTGTAGAGGACCCTCCAGGGATGACAGCAAGTAAATTGTCCCAACCACCTTTCACACCGCCGCAATGCTTCTCCAAAAGCTCTCTCAGCGAGATGGACATCTCTTCCTCCACCGTGCAAGGCTCGTTGACGTGTCCCGAAATACAGAACAGTTTGGTACCCGAGTTTCTCTCTCTTCCAAAGCTGTTGAACCACTCTCCACCTCGACGACAAATCGTAGGAGCAACGGCAACAGTTTCCACATTGGTGACAGTACTAGGACGACCAAAAAGACCAACACCGGCAGGGAACGGAGGCTTGAGTCTCGGCTTACCAGCCTTTCCTTCTAGCGACTCAATCAATGCAGTTTCTTCACCGCAAACGTAAGCTCCCATTCCACGATGGATGTAAACGTCAAAAGCATAGCCTGATCCACACGCGTTCGGGCCCAAGAAGCCGGCGTCGTAAGCCTGATTGATAGCATGCTGCAAAATGACTGCCTCGTTGTAGAACTCGCCTCTAATATAAATGTAAGCCGCTGTGGCATTCATGGCTCTGCCGGCAACAAGACACCCCTCCACAAGTTTCTGGGGTTCCTTCCGAATAATTTCACGGTCTTTGCAAGTTCCAGGCTCTCCCTCATCTGCATTGACAACCAAATACCGCGGTCCAACGTTTTTGTGCCATCCAGGAGGGTTCATGAAGGACCACTTGAGTCCACTGGGAAACCCTGCTCCACCTCGACCCCTCAATCCTGACTTTTTTATCTCGTCAATTATCCAGGTGTCGCCTTTCAACAAGATCTCCTTTGTCTTGTACCAGTCTCCAATCTTCATTGACGTTTTGAGGTCATAGCTTGGGGTCCCATGTTTCTTGGAATTGTCCAAATACAAGTTTTGGAAGATTCTGTCCTTGTCCGCCAAACCTCCATGGATTCTGTTTGGCGTTTGTTCAACTGTGGCAAAAGACCTGTACTTGAGAAGAAACGTACTTCTCCTACCGAGATGTTTGGTATAACCACAAACCCTGGTATGATTAGTTTTAATCATAATATTTGCGGTGGGGTAAAAAAAGGGAGGAAAAATAAATTCAAGCATAAATCAGGATAATTTCGAACATAATTCTATTCACTAGAAAACTATGAATATGAATCACTAAAGCGACCCAGAATAAAGACCCATGGGTCTACCAATGAATAAACAGCATCTTGCACGAATAGAGTATCACAAACGTATATATGTTTCTTGCTCTCGTTCCTCACAATCTGGATGTTAGTATATAGAATCAGTTAACTTACTTGGTGGTATTGCAGCTAGGACACTTGCAGCCAGAACCACATTTGCATCTGGACTCTTCCTTGCCACCGCAGCAAGAAGAAGGTTTAGAGACTTTGACACTCGAAGCGGCCTGCACTGGAGCAGAAGCAGCCTTGACACTAGATTTACCTGAACAACCGCAAGCCATGATAGAGAGAAATAACGATAGATTGGAAATTATCACGCTTTATAAAAACCAGGGATCGTACGCTATTTTAGGAAGGATGATACAGTGGACGGGGTTTCCTAATCAGGAAGCTTGAATCGCACTCGAAAAAAATTTAGATAATCACAGCATTTGAACTGATAGATCAATCGATTAGCATACTATAGAGTCATAATCTGTATTACAATCTGGATGGAGAGTCTTTTCTTGGACTCAGTTTGTGGACACTCTTTCTAATCAACTCACCGATGACTGGCTCTGCCTTGGAGAAGTACTCAAACACTCTGTCTTGAATAAATTCGTCGGCCGCCGAGACGTGGCCAGCAACATTATTCACCAGAGCCTCCTGCTCTCCCTTAGTTCTTCCAAGAACCTTCCAGAACATCTTAGGTTGGTAGAAGTCGTATTCAGTAATCTCCCAATGGAATGGAACAACCTCTCCGGTGTATTTCTCGTCAGGTTTGCTTCCAGAGGCCTTGGCAGCAGCAGCGTATTGCACAGGGCAGTTGTAAGCACCTGCGTAGTTAGGAGTTCCTCCAAGATTTCCATCCACACACATAGGACCGTCTCTGATTTGAGGAGCAAACACACCCGATTTCAATGGACAGTTGATTGGGATCTGTGAGTAGTTGGTACCCAGTCTGTGTCTGTGAGTATCAGGGTAGGAGAACAGTCTTGATTGCAAAACAGGGTCATTGGATGGCTCCATACCTGGGACTGTGTGCGATGGCGAGAAAGCAGCCTGTTCGGTCTCTGCAAAGTAGTTCTTTGGGTTCTCGTTCAAAGTGAAACGTCCAAAGTGTCTCAATGGGAAATCCTTGTGTGGCCACACCTTGGTCAAGTCGAACACCGAGAATGGCAGTTTCTTGGATTCCTCCAAAGTCATGGTTTGGATGTAACATTCCCAAGATGGATAGTCTCCTCTCTCAATGGAGTCGTAGAGGTCTCTGGTATGGAAGTCTGGGTCCTCACCGGCCAAAGTTCCCGCCTCACTGTCAGAGAAGTTGTGAACTCCTTGGTTGGCAATGAAGTGCACTTGCACATAGACCCACTCGCCCTTAGCGTTGTACCATTTGTAGGTGTGTCCAGAGTAACCGTTCATTTTTCTGAAAGAAGCAGGAGTACCTCTGTTGGAGAAGAGGTACATCACCTGGTGCAAAGACTCTGGGTTGTTGACCAAGTAGTCCCAGAACATGTTAGCATCCTTGAGGTTGGTTGCTGGGTTTCTCTTTTGAGTGTGAATAAAGTGAGGAAACTTGGTAGGGTCTCTGATGAAGAAAATAGGGGTGTTGTTGTAGACAAGATCCAGGTTTCCGTCCTCGGTATAGAACTTAGTGGCAAAACCTCTTGGGTCTCTGGCAGAGTCGGCAGAACCCTTCTCACCACCCACGGTGGAGAATCTGGTGAAGATTCTGGTCTTCTTACCAATGGTGTCGAGGAACTTGGCACTGCAGATATCAGTGATATCATCTGTGACTTCAAAAACACCGTAAGCACCAGCACCCTTGGCGTGGACCACTCTTTCAGGAATTCTTTCTCTGTCGAAATGAGCAAGCGAATCGATCAGCTTGAAATCTTGCATGAGCAATGGTCCAACAGGAGGTGCATATTTGTAGCCATTGGTATCGACCGAGATTCTCTGAGTAGAGAATGGATCCGACACAGGACAGCCTTGCGAAGTCGTGTAAACTGGAGGATTGGACATTTTCGAAACGTTAATTGATTACAATTTCTTTATTTCTAGTGGGTCTTTTGTTCTTTATATATTCCAGCACTGGAAATAATTGTCTTGCCCCCGCCTGCATGCGTAGTCTATATTAATTTTACACCGTTGCGACTTGCTTACATATATGTGGGGAGTTTCTGGAACATATGGTCAGCCCACTTACGATTGCTATGAGGTAGTCCGACACTCGAAATGAGGTCGATTCAACGACGTCACGACTACCACTACCATCCACCGGCCAGTGCATTCTTGGTGTTGCCTAATCGGGATAGTAATAGCGATAAGCCAAAAAATTTGTTTGCTCATAATAGCCAATTGCCAGCGTGAAATTACTAACTCCAAATCGGAAGTCGCAACGTGGTGCGAGGGTTACTGCCTCTCGTAGGCTACTGTAGAAAAATAAAATGATTTAAAATTTGTTTCCAATTACTTGGCTGTGCACAGTTCGATGACGTTCTCACACAGATTGTAAGTGTTTGACAGCCCGATTCTAACAACCAGAACGTACCAGATCCCGTTTTGCTCTGCTGAGCAGGCGAAAATTGCGCAGGGATCGCTCCAGCCCGACTCTACTCTCAAACCGCACGAGCTCCAGGCCAGTTACGGGGTCCAGGATACGGTTCTCACCATTACGTTCGAGGGTATCTCCGAACGAGTCATCAGAGTGGCTGCAAATAATACGATCGAGAATTTGAAAACTGTGGTGGAGTGTCTGGAAGAGTTTGAAATTAAAACTTGCTAAACTATCTCAATTACAAGAGCCTTTCTTCGAAACGGAGTTCGTCCAATGGCTCCAGGCCAAGCAAAATACGCAAGAAGTTGTCCAGACCCTGTCTCTGCTTGTTGAGGCCGTTGATCGCTTTATATCCCGGACGTGTCAATGGAGCCTTGAGCCAGTAACTCAAGAACGACAAAACAGAGTACATGTCACTGTACTTCTCGTCAGACTTCTTTCTGTACGTGACTCTGGACAGGAACTCGCACATCACCAGCAGGTCGATGATCAACGGAGTGGCCAGCAGAGAGTCCTCGCACACGTTGTGGATGCTGATTCTGTTATGGCCGCCCAGCATTAATTCCGAGTAATACTCGTCCATTGCAACCTTGGAGTCCCCAACAGCGTTCATGTACTTGATCACGATGCAGTGGTCGATTTTCTTGCCAAGTTTGTCATTGTAAAGAATCTCATTGGAGGCAATGATATCGTCGACAACAGAGGCCTTGGAAATCTCTTTGGACCGGAACTGTTTTGGAGAGCTCAGGTTATATCCATCGTTATTACCCAGATGGTTGTAAGATGCAATGGAAGTTGGTCTGATACCGGCATCCACGAGGAACTGGGCCAAGACAGACTTGAGCTTGGTCTGGCCACTCTTGAAGTCGTCTCCACCAATGTAGGTGTTGTTCTGCTCTGCCAGCTCGATGACTCCCTTCACAAACGTGTTCTGAGGACTACCGTTGATGTATGGAACTCCCTCCAGAATACTTGCGACAGCAAACACCGTGCTAGGAGCGATTTCTGCCTCATCATTTTTTATAGCACTGATCAAATTGTTTGCTGTGTCGTTGACTCCAGCAACGACATCCGCATATCTCTCTGTATTTGCAGTCCATAGAACAAGCACCTTGTCCAGCTTATTACTGGCTTTGAAGTCCTGGATATCTTTTCTGATACGCTCGACATGGCTCCATTTGTTCTTGGTTTCGATCTTGCCGTTGATTCGGTTGAAACAGTTGTTTGCTCTCTCATCCTGGTTGGCAGCAATGAAGTCAGGGTAATAAATCGACTCCAGCGGGGTGATCTCACTCATTTGCTCTTTAACCTTTGCCTGCAGGTCGTACTCAAGAACCTGTGCCTTTTCCATAGCTGCGGCAAGGTTGTCTCCGTTGATATCCCAGCCACCAACGACAAAATCGTTAGGACTGACCATTGGTAGCAACGAGTTGAACGGAGCATACACGTCTTCACCGTTGGAGTCAATACCGAGCTTGATGGTGGCCGACTGAGTCACCGAGCCGTAGTAGTTGGCAGTCTTGAGACCCTCTTTGGTGTGAAACTGGACCTTGTTCTTGTTGGCCAAGATGGAGGCAACGAACGTGGTACCGTTGTTACCACCAAGTCCAACCAGCATCACACCCACTTTTGGGACCTTCAGGTCCACCTTGAACTGGTAAGGCTCCTCCTTGGGCTTGACGGAGTACGATCCGTCGTTTTCTTTCTCGACAAGAGCGTTCTTGTACACGTACTCGGTGACCAGCTCCTGGTCGGTGAACTTGGTCTTGTTGGTTTCGACTTTGACTTGAGGAATAAATTGGACGGTCATGCTGGGGAATATGTTATTTGTGTGCTATGAGAGGTGGATTGGGTGCTATTTATATTGCAAAGCGCTGGATATGGCGGGGGGAACACCGATTGTGTAGGGATATGTGTTCGGTGTGTTCACCGAGATAGACGCGCGCTCATTGGCCATCGGCGAAAAACCGAATTCCCAAAACGGAAATTCTGGCCGTTTGCCAGACAACAACACAGTAGTGCGCCTCCTTTGACCGGCCCAACAGCACGTGCAACAATGCATGAACCTAGACGCCTGATCTTTTGCAGTGCGCCACGTTTGAAACCAATCTGATGCAGCTTGCATGAAAGCCCAGACATTGTCCCCAGCCAAACCACCAGGGCCAAGATACCTGGGTTGCTTTGTTTCGAAAACCGAACACTGCAGATATTCACACAGAATTTGCAATTGTTGGGTGGTGTATGTATCAATTGACTATGAGGGGCCAGCGCCGGTCCCGTTTACGAACTGTAGCTGCGTTTTCAACGCTGATTGGCGCCCATTGGCACCGACAAAGCCGATTTCCTACTTGGAATATCCTGGAATGTTACGGTGAGAACGTATTTGTGAGGGCTGGTGCATTGTGCCTCCGGAATGCGCGCACATTCGATGTCTACGCGGCCCGTTTTCGTGCTACTAATGGCCACTCCTCACACCAATTTTTTTTATGGATGACCAGAGTTCCCAGATTACGGTACAAACCAGCAGTTCGACCATCCGTCCGTCGTCGTCGCAAAACGACCAATTGACGACCTCGGACTACGTCTCTGTAGCTTCCCCCTCACAGTCAGACGACGAAGAAGATCCTCTGAAGGTCAAAGAGCTCGCACTAGCTTTTGATTACTTGATGTACAAGATACAAGACCGCACCAATCAGCTGAGCGAGCGCGTGGAAAATCACGTCGTCCGCACGAAAGTCGAGCGCGAAGAGGAAGTTCATGCAGTGCAGGAAAAATTGAGCGAAATTAAACAGCTATTGGTCCATTGCGAGCACATAGATCAGGAAGTTGACAAGCTGGAACAACTGAACATTATCGCAAAGGATTTCGGCCACAGATTGGCTACCGTGCAGAGCCGACTGAACGCACACACAAGGAAGTTTAAATAACGCGTTTTAACATTTATCGATTAATTTACATTATTTCGCCTATCATACATATAGTGTCTATTCTCTGTACCGACCAATTGCCTTTTTGACACTTCTTTCCTGCATCTTCTTTTCCTTCACTTTCTCGAGTCTGTTCTTGAAACGAACACCGGCTAGCACGGCCATCGCCACAGCCCTAAAAGTCAAGGGTTTGGTAGCCTTTGGCATGCCACTTATGTTCTGGAGACTGGCAACTACCGGTTCCTTGGCCTCCAGCTCACGACTTAGGAAGTTGGCCACGAATTTGAGATCAGAATTGCAATCTTTGTACTGCTGCAGCTTGATCTTAAACAATTGCTTCTGGCTTTCCAGAAGTCGAAGCTTCTGGGCAACCGAGTCATCATGGATTTTTGGAGAGCTGCCAGGACTGACAGGAGACAGAGGATACTCGTTCGCTGTCATTTGTCTGTTTAGCAGTATTTCGTGTGCCGCTTTCGAACGCTGCAATTTCACACGCATCTCCTCCAGCTCAGAAGACAAGACATTCTTCTCCTTTCGAAGCGCCTCGTACCTGCTTAATAAATCATTCTTCATTTCGTTGTAATCTTCCACCAGTCTCTTGATCTCCAAATCTTTCATCTCGAGCTCTCTCTTCGAGCTGTGGTTCTTCAACCTCTCCTTAAGGGACTCCAGTTCGGACCCGAGCTTGGAATTCTCCTCGCTCACTTTTTGCTGATCACCATCCAAAAGCGAGATAGAGGCAGCGAGTTGGTTTTTCTCCTCTATCACATCTTCCAGCTCAAACCTCAGCTTGCTCAACTCCTTTTTCTTGGCAGATAGTTCTTCTCTTAAATCGTTGCGCTCTCTTCTCAACTCTTTCACCTCTGCAGTCACAACTTCAGTGTTTTTCAAGCTGTCGCCTAGCTTAAGTGTTTCCAGTTGTCGCATTAAATGACCATTCTCACGTATACAAGCTTCCAGTTCTTCTTCAATCACTCTTTTGTTTTGCATTAATTCGCGAACCAAATGCTTCTGATCTGCCTTTTGGCTACTGGCTTGCTGATTCAGTTCGCGTGTAACATTGTCCAATCGCGTCCTTAGTCTTTCAACTTCGACATCTTTGAGGTTCAACTCTTCTTTCAGATCGCGAATTAGCGAGTCGGATTCGTACCTGTTGTCCTCTAATTCCTGACACTTTGTGGCATACGAGAAGGAGAGCTTCTTGAAATCACGCTCAAGGTCACGAAGCTCGCTTTTATCGTGGGATTCATCAAGTTGACTGAGGAGCTTTCTGTGTTCCAGTTGGAGGGCTTCGAAGTCCTCTAGAAGACCCATTTTTTCTTGCTGGAGTTTGTCGATCTTGTCGTATAAATCATGCTTTTCATCAAGGAACTTGGAGTCCATCTTATCGATTTCATTCACAAATTTGTTGCGTTCTTGTATCAGCTTGTTTTGTAGCTCTTCGATGCTTTCTGTTGCATTTACCGAAGTCGAGCCACGAGAAGAGAGTCTGAGTCGTTCCACCTCATCCTCGAGATTTTTAGACAATTTGCGTTTGCTTTCGAGGTCGCGTTGCAGAGTTTTGATTCGATGCTCCGAATCTTTCAATTTCTCACTTAGTTCTAGGATATTATCGTACAACGAGTTCTTTTCATCGTCCACTGCGTCAATGTATGATTCGTTTCCCATTCTTTCTTCACTTTCTGATTGTAGTCTTTTGACCTTAAATTGCAATTCAGAGATTGTCTTGGAATCCGCATGACGCTCTTGCAGTAAATCCTCAACTTGCTCATGTAGGTCTCTGTTTTCATCTTCCAGTTTGCGTATTTCGGAATTAGCTTTGCGATCTTCAAGATGCTTGATTTCGTCTTTGAGTTGATCCAAAATGTCGGAAAGACGATGGTTTTTAGACATGAGATCCTCGTTTTTGGACTCTAGACTATCGATTTTGCTCCGGAGATCTGCATTTTCTTTTGACTTTTCGTCCAACCGAGACCCCATCTCGTCGATGAACTTGTTTGCGTCATTCAAATTTTCGACCAAATCATCGATGCCCTGCCTGGAGCGGCTTTGATCGTCCAGGTTATCACGTAAATCATCCAACTTGGTTTTCAATGTGCGGATTTCGCCTTCCAAGTCCTCATTGTTCATTTCAAGTTGGTCTCTTTGGTCTGTCAATGAACGTATTTCTTGTTGCAGGTTGAACAATTCATTTTCGTTGGTTTTAGCCTGCTCACGTTCGGAATCAAAATCTTTCACCAAACTTTTAAGTCTCTGAATCTCCAATTCCTGCTCCCGAAGCTGATCTTCATAAATTCGCGTCTGTTTCTGATTATGAGCTATCGCATTTTCTTTATCTTCCCCCCTAAGCCGGTCCTGCAAGCTTTCCAAGTTCTCCCGCAAGTTGATATTTTGCTGAGTAAGTTCGATGTTCTGATTGATCACGTCTATTTTATCCTTAGGTTGACCTTCAAGATATTTTCGTAAAGTCAAAAGCTCGATTCTTAAGTTCAGATTTTCCTCTTGAAGACTGTGAACTTGGTCATGCTGCTTGCGAAGCAGATTCGTCCCGTTCTCGACAAACTGGTGGTTTGAAGAGTAGCGATTGGCATGCTCAGTTTCGTCATCTGAAAAGTCAGGTAGAATATCTGTTCCCTTGAAAATGAGGTCTTCTTTGGGATCATCGTTCAGTAAATCAAAAGTCTCATCAAACGAAGAACCCATCGCCTCGTTTCTCTGTATAGGAGAGCCAGTCTCGCCTGTTGTTTTGAATGCCATGTTGCGTTGAAGCATAGGGAAATACCCGCTAGTAGATATAGACGTTTTTTTCTGTCCCCCGATCGGGGTAAACTCCAGCCCCGAGCTACGCGTAGCATTTCGGGTGTTTCTAGGAGTGCCTATGAGTTGCTTGTGCGAGGAAAACATCACAGCAACACGCTAAGAATATACTCAATGTTCGCAAACTGTTGTTTGTTTACAAATGATTTATTTTTTGCGCGTCGTCGTTTTATCTATGATTACCTAGTGACTTACATAATAACAATAATTAGGCACTGTTAACAGCATCAACAAACGCTTGTAGGGTCTTTTTGGCGGATCCCGAGCTCACGCTGCGGCGTGCCAGTTCTACTCCTTCTTTCCAGGAGGTGGTTAAGCCACCTATGACAGCGAGAGCTCCGGTGTTCATCAGTATGTAGTCGACGATAGGATGTGCTCCCGGCGAGAGGTCGAATTGGTTGTCGAGAATCTTGGTGAGTAACTCGGCATTTTCTTTAGGTGTTCCCGATCTGACTGATTCAAGTGAGTGTTCGGGAAGACCGAAATCAGACGGATGCAATCTAAACTCGTCAATTTGATCGGTCGTTTTATTATATTTCCAAACTTTTGTGTATCCGATTGGGGCGATCTCGTCTAGCACCACCTCTCCGAAAACAACCATAGTTTCTGCAGGAGGTCTTCCGCTTTTTCTATCAAGCTTCACAGCAGCTTCGCAGTAGATTTTTCCCAGAGATTCCGTGTACACACCCAGAATACGGGCTCTAATAGGAATGGGGTTCAGCAGAGGTCCCAAAATGTTGAAAATGGTTGGAACACCAAGGCTTGCACGCATTGGTGCCACCTTTGCCATCCCGTGGTGGAATGCAGGAGCGAAAAGAAAACACAATTGAGACGAGGCCACAATTGTGGGAACGCTTTTTGCATCGACTTTATGGAGCTGCACCCCGAGATTGTTCATCAGATCTCCCGATCCAGAGGTGGAGGTTGATGCTTTCCCGCCGTGCTTGCTGATTTTGAGCCCCATACCCGCACCCACGATTGCAGCAGAGGTAGAGACATTGAAGGTATTCTGACCGTCTCCTCCAGTTCCCACCACATCGATGTATCCTTCTGGATCCACAGTGTGGCCAGGAATGATATCGGAAAACTTCAGAATGGTCTCGACAGCGGTGGCGATGTATTCTGAGTCGAAGTCCAGTCCTCGAAATTTGATCGCAGTGAGGAAAGAGGCCAGCTCAACGTCGTTAGATTCCCCACGAAACACCAACTCCAAGGCAGCGGCAAAGTCTGCAGTCGTCAGCGTGCTGGGGTTCTCAAGAAGCTGGCGGATGTAAGGCGTCAATAGCTTGGACATTGAAAGTCTGCTGAGTCAAAATTCAGAAAACCGATCGAGAAAAGTAATTTTGCATCTTTGCACCAAAAGGACAGATAAATCTGGAATAAAGAAAACGCGTTCGACAAATTTAGACAACAAACGAAACCATGTCTCAAGTCGCCATAGAGCCAATCGGTATCACGAATTTGCCAAATCAAAGGTAAGTAGAAAGGAGGGTATTATCTAACAGTCTAGGTATAAAATTGTGTCCAAAGAAGGGGCCACGTTCACCATCATGCTTGCTGGCGAATCTGGTCTTGGAAAGACAACATTCATCAACACATTGTTCCAGACCACTCTGAAGACACACGCGGAGTTGCGTAACAGACTCAGTGCACCAATCAAGAAAACCGTGGAAATCGACATTGTGCGTGCAGAGCTGGAGGAAAAGAACTTCAAGCTGAACCTGAACGTTGTGGACACGCCAGGGTTTGGAGACAACGTCAATAACAAGAACGCCTGGCAGCCAATCATCGATTTCATCGATGACCAACATCACTCATTCCTCAAACAGGAGACTCAGCCTTTGCGTGCCAACCGCAAAGACCTACGTGTCCACGCTGTTCTTTACTTCATTCGCCCAACAGGTCATACGCTCAAGCCTCTGGATATCGAGGTGATGAAGAAGTTAGGAACCCGTGCCAACTTGATTCCTGTGATTGCCAAGGCCGACACCCTGACGCCTAACGAGATGCTTGAATTCAAGAAGAGAATAAGAGAGATCATCGAAGTCCAGGATATCCGGATCTACTCGCCACCAATCGAGCTGGACGACCAGGCTGCATCGGAACACGCGAAACAGCTGATCGAGTCCATGCCGTTTGCCGTGATTGGTTCGGAGGAAGAGTTCGAGGTGGAAGGCACTTTCGTCAAGGGCAGAAAGTACCCATGGGGATTTGTGGATGTGGAAAACGACCAGCATTGCGACTTCAGAAAGCTCAGAAGTCTGCTGCTGAGAACAAACATGCTGGACCTGATCCTGTCCACGAAAGAGCTACACTACGAGACTTTCCGCACCATAAAGATGCAAGACGGTGCTCCAAACTCATCGGAAAGCACAACCGGCCTGGACAAGAAGCTCGACCGGTTCTCCAGCAACCCCAAATTTGTTGAGGAAGAGAAGCGGATCAAGCGCTATTTTGCAGAGCAGCTGAGAAACGAGGATCAACGGTTCAAGCAGTGGAAGCAGAACATTCACACTGAGAAAAACAGACTGAACCACGATCTGGCTACCCTCCAAGCCGAGCTGAAGACGGTGGAAGACCAAGTCAAGGCCCTCAAGGAGAAAAAGGGACGGATGTAGAGATTATACCAAAGTATTAAACACTACTTTTTACGCAAAGTACGCTCTGCTAACTTCAATCTTTAAATTACATCTCTCTAATCAGCATTTCTCTTAGCAGCCTTCTTTTGAGCCTTTCTCTCAGTACCGAAGACCTTCTTACCTCTGTTCTTCTTCTGTTTTCTTTGTTGTCTGGAGGCCTTCTCAACCTTCGAGGCAAGACCGTATCTGACAAGTCTGTATGCTGGTTCGAACTTCTTGGCGTCAGCAGCAGAGTTGTAGACAAGACCGAAACCGGTAGACTTTCCACCACCAAAAGCGGTTCTGAAGCCGAAGACGGAAACGGAGTCCTTCTCAACTTTGTAAAGAGCAGACAGTTGGTCTCTCAACTCGTCCTTGGACACGTTGGCTCTGTTTGGGTGGATAACATCGATGACAAATTGTCTTCTGTTCAACAGTGGGTTGCTGATGACCTTTCTGGTTCTGATGGTGATAGCGTCAGACTGCTTGGTTAGTATATTGACCATTTCGTGGTACTTACCATTTTGTTGAAGATACTAATTTTTTTCGTTTGAAAAACTTTACAAAAATCATCCGGCGCGAGGTGTCAGGCGCGAGGTGTATTTTTCACAGTCACGGTCACAACCTCGCTACCTGCCATCTCCACACCAATTATCTAATCACCCAGGAACGTTCCTAGACGGGTGGACCTCGTGATCACCACACGGTGCACGTTACAGTTCTACACTCTTCTACACCCCGTTCCGGTTCAATAGTTCTATTTCGTTATTTGCGTATTTTTGTCTGCTATTGCCTGCGCTACCACGTACATGTCAACATGATGGGACTCACGCCCTTATTCTCAGCGCAAAATTCACAATCACGGCTATCAAAAGGAAGAAACACAACATGGTAGGACCAAATCTATCGTCATAAGGACCCGATCCACGTCTCCTGATGGCACTGGCTCTCCAATGATATGTAACCAAAGCGTAGATCATAGTGCCCATGGCGATCAGTGTGAACAACGAGGCAGATATTCTTCCCACCTTGTCTCCGAAGTTGAGCAAACCAATGGCCAGCGAGCCCAGAACCACGGTGAAATTGAGCCAAGAGAGAAACGTTCTCTCATTGGCGAAAAAAACCTTGGGCTCGACTCTAGTAGGCAATGCAATTCTCTTGCCAGGGGCTATACGTTAGTCTCCAGGTCTGTGTACTTACTGGTTTGTAAAAGAGGTGCGGAAGACATAGACGTCAAAAGTGTTTGTAGAGAACAGTAAATTTAACTTATCGCACGTGCTTTGCGACTGCAAAGATTATGGTTACGTCAGCGCTTACCTTCGCGATAGACACAGGTTGAGGTGTCGAAAAGTGTTTGGTGCAGAGATGCAATGACTGAGCTGGAGCTGGACGTTGTTAATGGTGACAAATTGGTAGGTACCGAACTCAATTGACTAACCCAAGCCTGTCACAGCCACACAACTGCATGAGCTGTTTGAGGAGCAATTTTCAGGAGACGTTTCGGAGCTCATTGAGCGTGTTCTCGACAAGCTGACGCACGCCTCCTCCAAATTTAAATACGTTATAAACGCGCACCTCATCGACTCCAAAGAGGCAGATTGCGGGATCCAGTCATTTTTTGGAGCCGGATGGAACAAGGCAACGGACGGACTTGCCACTTTGAAAAAAGAGCTGGATCACGAATGGTTGGTCGTCACCATAGTGTTTCTACGGAAAGAATAGACAGATTAAACAGGAGATTCATTCTATTTAGATGCAAATTTGGACATGAACGTAGGCGTTGGATTTTCGGGCTCGAACCGTTTCGAGATATGAGAACACTCATCCACAATGAACTTGATCTTGCTATCTTTGAACCGTTTGCACTCGAGCACAGCCTTCAAAAATTCGAGCGGCAGGTCGTTAAAAACCTCGAGGTAGCCGGGCCATGCGTCCACGTAGTCCTTTTCTGTTTCGAACATGACCAGGTAGATCAGAATGTCGAAAATGTACACGTGGTCCTCGATGATCTGAGAATTCTCAACGTAGCCGGAGAATTGGGCGTTGATTAGATGTCCGTCTCTCTCCATCACTGACTCAAATTTCTTGGTGTCAATCTTGTTCTTCGCCTTCAGGGCCTGCAGATAGTGCAAGAGGTAGTTATCGTAGACGAGCTCGAATAGCGAGTCAAAAAGTTCCGGGTCCAGATACTCTTTCAGAGGCACCAAATATGAGTGTACAATTTCCAACGAGGTGGTGACCATTTCGTCGGTCTTGTACCATCTCTTGGTGAATATCTCCGCGAGATATGACTGGTACTCAACCACAATAAACCCGTTCAGTTTTAACAAACATTCTGTTCCAAGGTTCAAGACGTGCTGGGAGCCTTGTGACTGAATTTCCGAAAGCTGGGGATGGAATTTGGCGTGGACCAGCTGCTCCACCTCTTTGAACTGTTTTTCCAGCCCGTTCACCAATCTCACACAGTCGTTGGCCAGAATCGTGACATATCTCGGCAGCCACCCGACATTTTCGTTATCCGAGGCCTCTGCAGCGGCGTTCCACTTCTTAGCACCTCTCTCTAAACAGACAATCCATCGGTCATAGTATTGTCGCAAAAACTGCACGCTGAAGAACTGGAAATACTCGATCAGGATTGGACTATCTCCTGCATCCAATAGATTGTTGACATTGGACCGCAAGATCTCCATCAGGGTTTGGGCCATTTCTATTCCGAGTTTCTCAGACGGCGAGTCGGCTGGCTCTTTGTCCATGCTGTCAAACAAACTCAACGCCTGCGAGAAAGCATTTTCGACCCACTCTTTAGTTTTCTTCACATTGAACTCTAAACACTCGTTCAGAAGCCGTTTTCTTTCATCAGCAGTGAGTAGCAAACATGGCTCCATCTGCTTTTTAGTTAGTCCGAACTTCTCTCTTATGGTTTGGGCATTGTCATAGTCAAAAGTCAAGACCTTCACAATGTATGTGGATGGAAGAGTAGGATCCTGAAGAATTCGTTTCACAACATTTCGAAGGCTATTTTGGTACCACTCGAGAACCTTGTTGAAAAAGCGCCAGCTTTCAGGGAACCCACGCTCACACCCAACTTTATAGGCAACCAAGATCTCATAATAGTTCTCCTCGATAATTGCCAACACTTCGTTGGGGTCTGTTCCCTGGACGATGGCCTCAAAACTGGTCTCGATCGATTCACGGAAATAGCCATAAAGCAGAGCCTTGTAATCCCTAGGCTGGCTTCTCTTCACATATGTTGCTAATCTATTAACTGCAGTCTTATCATGGCTGTTTGACTGGCTAATGATGTGATTCATGAGCTTGAGTCTGAGATCCTCGCGATCCTCATATTCCAATATTTTCACTAGCTTGACTATCAGTCCAAAATTTGAACACCCAATGATTTCAACAAAATTATCGACTATCAATCTCAGAAGGTGGTCAAAACGGGAAACCACACTGTCTAGACGCGAAAAAGATTGCAGCACGATCGACCGCAGTCCCGACTGGCTGCGCTCAGACAGGAGCATCAGCTCGTCTTTGAAATCGCGTAGTTTGTTTAGTTCGTAATGAATCGTCAACAGACCCTCAGCCGGAGAGTTTTCCGGGAAGTAATCCGTTTCAGGAAGCTCATGGTCAAGAAGCTTTTCAACGTACTCCAGACGCTTCTCCAGTTGAAGAAAACTTTGGTATGTGGTGACAATTCTCTGAAAGTTAGAATAAACAACGGAGGATTTGTCAAACAGCTCATATTTGTCTATATTGGAAACCGACTGCTGTCTTAAATTCTCCACTTTGTTGAGATTATCGCGTAAACTCTTGAGGTCCTTGCTGGACAGCTGCAGGTTCTCTAAAACTGCGGTGATGTTGTCCAATTTCTTGTCGCACTCGATCTTCAATTGCGACCCTATCAAGGCCTTTTCTTTCTTCAGGTCAACAGCCAGATGATCTATGCGCTCGAGGTCGTCTACATCACGCAATAATTCGTTCACCTTCGATAGCACAGTAGCGTCCGGCGCCATCATAAATAATAAATGGTCCAAAATAATAATTTGAAAATCACTATTTAATATGTAGAATCATGAAATAGCTGGATATTAAATTACATCTAAAATTATGCCGATCCCTTATTCAGCACAAAGTACTCAATTGCAGCCATTGCAGCGTAGAGTCTGTTTTCTCCCTCCTCAAACACAATCGAGTTTCCGCCGTAGAACACCTCGTCGGTCACCTCTTCCTGGTGACGTGGAAGACAATGCATGAATTTCCAGTTGGAAGCAGCAACACCAGTCAAGTCAGAGTTCACCTGGAAGCCTGAGAACTGCTGGAGCTTCTGTTGTTTTTGGGCCTCCTCTCCCATCGAGACAAACGTATCGGTGACAATGATGTTGGCATCCGTGCAGCTCTGCACAGCATCGTGCGTCACCTCGAAAGTGGCACCAGTCTCAGCACACACCTGCTTGGCAACATCAGCAATCTGGGAGCTCATTTCGATACCGTTTGGAGTAGCAATAGAAACGTTTATGCCGCACTTTAGAGACGCAATGGCCAGGTCGTTGATCACGTTGTTGGCGTCTCCAACCCAAGCCAACTTGAGTCCCTTCATTTCTCCAAAGGTCTCCTTGATAGTGAGAATATCGCAAATAGCCTGCAAAGGATGGTATGTGTCACACAGCGAATTGATGATAGGAACCGAGGAATGCTGACACAGCTGTTGGATCTCGGAATGCGAGTTCACTCTGGCAAAAATACAAGAGGTCATGGAGGAGATGATACGAGTGGTGTCGTAGAATGACTCATTCACACCTAGTTGAATATCGTCCTTTCCCAGGAACATCGGATGTCCACCAAAGTACACCGCAGCTCCCTCGGTGGAGATTCTTGTTCTGGTGGATCTTTTGGAAAACAGCATGGCAACAAGCTTGCCCTTGAGAGCATCACCAATCTCAGGGCTCACAGGGGCCCCCGATTTGAAAAGGGCCTTGTGGTGCTCGGCACGCTTCACGAGCGTTGTGAACTCAGAGGTGGTGAGATCAGAAATAGACACCAAATGCTTGATATTTTTCGACATGTTAGAAGAAGCTCTCTTAAAAACTGTTTGCATCGACATCTCGATTGGAGCAGATCTTGGAGTATTTATAAGTTGAGTCACTGGACAAAATTTTCCAACTTTTCATTTACCCAACGGCCAAAAATTAAGCGCACCAGCGACGAATTCCCAGATCCGGAAAGTCATGCGTCTATCGTCCCCATTGTTGTCCAACTAGCATAAACTGTTTAATTGTTGCTCCAACTGACTGCGTTGCACAGCCAGCTGTGCCATCTGTTGTTTCAAAGTTTCTGCCTTGGAGCTTGCGTTGTTTTCAGCAGCTTGGAGATTGTCTATGTGCGCTTTCAATTTAGCCAGCTCGGTTTCGTAGCTAAGATCTGGCTCGTCCTCCGATAATTGTGCCTGATAAAGAGCCTCTTCGATCTCCTCTTGGCGGAGAAGCCGCTGCACCCGCTGCTCGTCCGCCCCCACGGCGAGCCGTCCGTCTGCGAGTCGCTCGTCCAGATCCAGCTCAAAGTCCATTTCGTCGTCAAGGTCTCGCTTAGTTCTGTACTCATGCTCGGGATCGTAGTCGTCCTGAACATCCAGTTGTTTTTCATCCTCAAGACGGTGCATCTGGGCTCTGAATTTGCGCTCTTTCAGCTCCCTCACATGCAACTCATCGGGGATGAACGTCGATGGCTCCGTGGAAATATTCTCTGTAGAATCGTCAGGAAGCGAACTGTATCGACTGAGAACCTCTAGCACACTTTTCTTCTCGCCAAGGGGCTTCGCAACATCGTTGGCAATACCCATCTTGTGTCTGGTCTTGCGTACAATCTTAACGTCTGGCTCTTCCATATCCACGTCCGATGGCGAATCGTGCGGGGCGTCAAAAGTCGACCGTTTGGCGCCAACCTTCCTTTTTCTGCTTTTGAAAATTGGCCGCTTCACTGTGCTGTTTTCCTCGCGCTCCATGTCGCTCCCAAAAGATATTCGTCTTATTGTGCATAAATTACAAGATCAAAAAAAAATATTTTCAGCTATTTAATCAATATTAAGCATTCACTGAAATGAGCATAAAAGTAGAGGATGGGACCTCCTCGAGAACCAACACCAACTTTCAGCAAGAATGCACGGATCTCCACCGCGAAATGTTGGCCAAAGGTCAACCCTCGTACACACAGGAAGAGTTACTGGATATAAGTGGAAAGGAGTCGAACCAGGACCTTATGAAGTGTATTCAAGAACTGTTGGACAGAGGCATAGTGCGACTTCTTGAGAGTAAAGACCGCAAAGTGTTGTTCCAGCCAATCACAGAGGCCGAGGCCGTGAAAATAAACAACATGTCAAGCGACGAGGCCATGGTGTACTCTTACATCGAGGCTGCAGGAAGAGAAGGAATATGGACCAAGACCATAAAAGCAAAGACGAACCTGCATCAGCATGTAGTCCAACGATGCTTGAAATCTTTGGAAAGTCAGTCATATATCAAGTCCGTGAAGTCTGTGAAATACCCGCAGCGTAAGATTTACATGTTGTACCATTTGACTCCCTCGATAGAAGTCACCGGAGGGCCCTGGTTCACAGACAGTGAATTAGACTCTGACTTTATTGACTCTCTTCTGATTGTGATTTGGAGATTCGTGGCGTCGAAATCGTATCCAAAATGTTTCAAAAAAGGAGGAATGGACGTTGAACAGTATTCGTATCCTGTTTCGCATGACAACGATCTTCCAACGCTGGAAGAAATTGGTCGTTTTATTGGCTCCAGTGGAGTTACTACCGTGGAGCTCAGTCTGTCGGACATCAGATCATTATGTGTGGTTTTGGAGTATGACGAGAAGTTGATGCAAGTGAATAATTTGTACAAAGCAACTTGGCAAAGTGTGCTGGAAGCTGGAGGTGGACGCTTGCGGGGTGTCGATGTTCATGCTCCGCAAGATGACGAGATGTTTTCGATCAGTGATAATTATAGGATCATGAACTCTCAGGGCGACACGGAGGACGACAAACACGAACACCTGTACCTGGATTCGTGGATGAGCACATAGAAAATAAGTCATTTAGCACCCTATCAAGTAATCCGGTGGAAAAGTGAGAGCATCGCCATACGTAGGCGGCGGTTCCATGCCGACCACACTTTCCGGTCTCAAGAGATGCAAGCTCGTCGACATGGTGAGCTCGATCTTCTTGCTCAAATCGGCACGTTCCTCGTTAAGTTTGGTTGCATTTGAAATAATCCATTCTTCATCTACGGTATGGATGGACTTGACTGGCTGGGTGTCTACAATGATTGGTTGCAAATTGTAGGTCTCGCTGATGGCTTCCACTGTCAAACTGACTTCGATTCTGTGACTGATCTCAAGGACTCCCCTTGTGTTAGATATAAGAGTAGAGGGATATACCAGGAGGTTGGACTTGTTGAATTTTGTGTACGACATTTCGATGGGGAGTTTGAGTTGTAGAACGTTTTCTGTGATCTCCTGACTATACAGCAGAGCTCGGTCTTTTTCGGTCTTTTTCCCCTGCTTGGTCATCTGAATGAGCACCACTCTGACCCGGTGGAGTTTGTAAGATCCCTGTTGTATGGGTATCAAATTAAGCTGGATGTGCACTGGGTCACCCAAACAAACTGTTTTGTTGTTGACACACATCCTGTAAATGAGCAGGTTTCTCCAGTTTCCCAATGCCATGGAGTCTTCAATGCGCAGATAAGGCAAACAGTCCACTACAGTCAATGTGATCTCACATCTGCGGTACTTGGACGAAGACTTGGCCTCAAAAATTTTGGTTTCCAAATGGTAGCTCACATTTGCAACTCGATGTGTGAGAGACTGTGGGGTATCTCCATCCAATAAAAAATGGAAGGGAAAATAGTAAATTCCTGGATCAAGACCATTGCAACACCAGTATTTGTACTTCTCGACTATTGTCTCTTCGAATTTACCGAGTCGCGTTTTACCTGTCAACTGTACGGTGATAGAAGGCATGGCTACTTTTTTTCTTCTGACTCGGAGAACAAGACATCCCCTGACAGGAACCTCTTTTTCCGAATTGAGGTAGACTTCATGATCCAAGATGTGAGATATCAATTCGTAATCCCGAGTTTTAATGACTGGTGTTCTTCCTGGGAGCCATCTAGCGAAAGAGGTCATTATCGCCTAAAATGGGATAATTGGGTAAAAAAGGAGATTTCAAAATTATTTACAGTTTAAAAAATAGCTGATGGTTCAAAGATCTACCGCCGGCGAGATGGGGCTGGAACAGATCCCTAACTTACCCTGCTCTATCTGAGAACACGCACATGGTTTAATATCAGAAGGCTCCAGCGACATCCGTCGCGGGTCTCAGACCGATATTCCCCCTGTTTTCTCGAAAATCAACTTACAACACCAGATTAGGGCAAGTTCGACGCGACGATTATTTTTTGCCACACTTATCTTTTCTACACATTCTCCTTACTCATGTCATCGTTGACTTCCTTGCAAGGAGCTAGTGGCAAACTGCTCAGACGAATTCGTAAGTGCACAAATTGCAGTTCCATCTAACCTCACAGATCGCGCATGTCGTCCGTCTTTAGACGAACCCAATGTTGCATTGAACCTCGAGATTTGCGACTTGATAAACGAGAAACAGGGAAATCTGTAAGTATTCATGAATTGGAGACTAACACGACAGTCCACGTGAAGCCACGGTTGCTGTAGTCAAGCTGATAAATAGCCGAGACGCACAGGTCTCGGAGCTGGCACTCTCGGTAAGTGAACATTAACAACAACGTGTACTAACAGACCTCAGCTGCTGGACTACATGGTGAAGAATTGCGGATACCCGGTTCACCTACAGATTTCTAGAAAAGAGTTTTTGAACGAGCTGGTCAAAAGGTTCCCAGAAAGACCTCCGCCCGTTTATACCAGAACCCAGAGACTTGTTCTGGGTACCATTGCCGAGTGGGTGCAGACCATTTGCAAGACGTCCAGATACAGGGAAGATTTGGGGTACATCCGGGATATGCACAGACTGCTCAGAAGCAAGGGATATGACTTCCCTGCTGTGAAAATGGAAGATGCGGCGGTGCTGAACCCTAGCGACAATCTGAAGTCGATCGATGAAATTCAGCGAGAGGAGAGAATCGCACAAAGTGCCAAGTTGCAGGAGCTGGTGAGAAGAGGAAGACCCCAGGACCTTAAGGAGGCCAACGAGCTGATGAAAATCATGTCCGGCTTCAAGCACGACGACGCTTTGGAGGAGACCAGACAGCGGGTCAACGAAGACGTTGAGAAAGTCAGCAGAAAAGCGGACATTCTAGACGAAATGTTGAACAACGCCACCAATTCAGGGGCTTTCGATCCAACCGATGAGACCATTGCAGAACTGATTAGCGCTTTAAAGGTGGCTCAACCAAAGTTGCAGACGTTGGTTCAGGAGGAATCGGATGACCAGGAGCAGGTCGGAAAGCTGCTTGCTTTGAACGACCGCATCAACTCTATTTTGCAGAAGGCAAGTTTGCTCAAGGAAGGTGACATGGCCAACGCTTCGAAGGTGAAGGTTTCGGGTGGTGGTCTGAACTTGATTGACTTCGATGACGACGAGCCTACACCTGCGGCCTCTGGCGGCGCGGCCCCAACATCCAACGATGCTCTTGCAGACCTCCTTGGAGACCTTGGAGGACTCTCCTTTGGATCCCAGGTCGGTTCCAGTACTGGCAACGAAGGGGCTGGAAACCTTGGTGCGTTTGGTGCCATCAATCTGCTGGGGTCTTCCACCACCAGAGAGCAATCGCCGTCCGTGGACATTTTGTCTGGATTTTCTTCTCCAGTTCAGAACCCTGCAGTCCAGGCCCAGCCTAGTCAACAAACTCAGAAGAGCCAGCAGGCTCCTCTTGACCCTTTCCAGTTTGATTTTTCTACTCTTTCCAACACTCTCCCTGGATCGTCTGCCAGTGTCAACATGGTGACCGACGGTGACATGAAAATTGATTTCGTGGTGACCCAGAAGCAGCCGCTGACTTTGACTCTGAAGTTCAGCAATCTGTCGCCTGTTTCCACCATCTCGAAGCTGCAATTCTCGATCGCCGTTACCAAAAGTTTCGAGCTCTCGATGGAGCCTCCAACGGGATCCGAAATTGCACCTTCATCCATCCCCGTCACACAGAAGGTCACCATCAAACACAAGAACGGGGATGCTTTCAATTCCACGAAAATAAAGTTTAAGTGTGACTACGAGCAGAACGGTGTTGCTAAGACGGCAAGTGGAGTCACTACAATTTCCACTTGATCACACAAGTTAAAGACTGTATGAATAGTGATAGAATTCAAATTTCGTAGTTGCACTAATGCTATACTATAACTAATATACAAAACGCTGGAGCCATCACACATTTTTCATCGATGGTGATGAAGCAAAGCTGTTGCTAGCCGACGAAGGGACTGACGGCGGCTGCTGATTCACCATTGGAACCACATTTGTCCCTGGCTGAGGCGAGAATCTCGTAGTAATCGAGGACGAGCTCACCTTCTTGGCATTTGGTTGTGCAGACGGTGTTTGCGGAACCGCTCCTGCTGCAGGGCCACCCTGGGTATCGCCAGATTGAGCCACGTACTGTTGACGTCTCTGCTGCTGCTGGATCTGGTGTTGGCGTAAAGCCTGGATTTGTTTCCGCTGCTGCGGAGTCAAATTAGGGTTGTTTGCAAACATAGCCAGCTGCTGCGGTGTTAAAGCCTGTGCACTTTGGGCAGAAGTAGCAGCCTGGGTAGGTCCTGCTTGCTTGGTAGGAGTGGACAATTGTCCTGCAATCGCTCCTCCGTTGGATGGAGCAAGAGGCTGTTTCCCAGGATGTTGCGAGTTCTGGTCTGAAACTCTATTCTGATTCTGCTGATAATTCGCAAGATAAGCGACTGCTAAACGAGTTACCTGCTCTTTAGGTAAATTTGGATTTTGCGTCTGGATTTGATTGATGATAGCTGAAACTTGCGACGTGGTAAAGTTCACTCTTGGAACAGGTCTCTGCTGCTGATTCAGTTGGGCATTAGCGTGCATGTCCTGTGGAGACGAAGAATTGCTTCCCATAGTTTGCATTGGGAACCCCTGATGAGAGTTCATGTTCATTTGGGAGGCAGAGTCTTGCTGAGGAATTTGAGCGAATGATTGTGGTGACGACCCACCATTTCCTACAGTTTGGAGCACTTGTTGCGGAGTTGGCGTCGAGATTGGAGAGCCAACAGAAGAAGGCGCTGACTGAGGGGCCCTGCTTGGCTGTCTTGAGTTTGGCTGCTGAATCATCTGCCGTTGACGTTGAATTTGCATCAACTGCTGCAGCTGCTCAGGAGTTGGAGCAGCAGATGTACCAGGAATTGGAACAGAGTTGACACCCTGCGGATAAGGATGTGGACTGCCAGATTGAGCTTGTCCCACGTGAGCAGTGGCTGGTGACCCAGACTGAGCACCTGGTTTATTTGGAATTTGATGTCTGTTTGCACCAGGTTGAGGAGTAGGATTGACCCCACCAGAGACAGCTTGTTGACTATTGGAAGGGAACGGAGATTTCCGGACACTCGAATTTGCAGCGCCAGCTGCAAGTTGGCGAGCGTTTGGAGGAACACGGAGTCTTGTGAAGTTTCCATTACCACTTCCATTTCCATGAGCATAGGCCTCCTGTATAGCACGGTCCCGCTCAAATTTCAGCTTGGAGAGCTGCTCTGGAGTAGGGGTATCAATTCTCTTCTCTTCAGCAATGTTCTTTCTGGCTTGCTGAGAAGGCTTTTGAACATTTTCGCGCTTCTTCATCAACTTCCTCATTGCGTCAAACATAGATCCCCATCTTAAACGTCTGTGACCACGTTGGATAGACTCAATGCCGACACCGAGAGGTGAAATACGGCGCTTTGTAGTAATCTGCACTTTATGTGCTGCCTCCAGCCATTCTTTTGCAGCCATCGGGTACATACCTCTCATATCCGAAAATTGGAACTTGTCGTTCAATTGGATATACCTCTCGAAACATTGCCAAGGAGTACGACGCTCGATATTCGAGGTGTAGCTGTTGGTTGGCCTTGCTGACAGATGGGCCGAGATAATGTTCCAGTTGAACGAGAAGTCGGTAACGTATCTGATGAGATACTTGTCATCCTGAGGTAGCCAGATTGTTGGAATTCGCAACTCCAGGTTTTTGATAGATGGTGGTGATGGCGGTTTCAAAATATTGAATCTGCGGAATGTTGGCGCAAACAAACCCTTCTGATAAGGAAATCCATGCTTCTCTGTTTCCTTCTTCTTCTTCAGAACTATTTTCTCCCATTCCGGCTCCTCGTCGACTGGAGGAAGCATAGATGATATGTGACCATACTGACAGCGTTCAATCATATGATCCTTTTCTTGGTCATCGAAAGGATAATAGGTCGGAAGATTATCAACCACAGATGCTTCTACCTTATTGAACTGGTCATAATTGGCAAAAAGCTTGAAAGGCTGAACGTCTTCCTGGGAAGCCTTGAGCTGCTCGTACTTTTCGGTGGGAAAAACTTCGTCATCAAAGGTTAAAAGTAGTGATGGATCAATAGAAGGCTCAGAAGGCTTGTTGGTATCAGGCGTTTCAGAAGGTGTCTTTTCCTCGGTAGTCTCTGGTTTGTTCTCTGTTTTGTTTTCCTCGTCTTCCTGTCTGGAGTCTTCATTCACGTCCTGCACATCAGCTTCTGATTTCACCGTTATACTTTCCGTTTGTTCGAGATCTTCGGCTTGAGATTCAGATGGTGCAGATGGTACAATCTCATCAGCTTGTTCTGCTGGTTCCAAAACCTTAGCAGCGTCCGAACTTTCGTTGTTTTCAACAGCCTCAACACAATGATTACGCTCATCTATCTCCTGCTGACTTAAGAACCGCGTGGTCTTTCTTCTGATACAACAGATTTTTCCGTATTTCCAGTAATCTTTCATTGACTGAGCAATTGTGTAGCATTGCACCATTCTGAATTTTCTCTCCTGTTTGAAGTCTGTAGCCAGCCATTTCATTTCCGATAGCAGGTGGTCCCAATGTGTCTTCTTACCTTTTGCTAAAAATGGATCAATAAACTTCTTGGGTTGGCGTAAAGACCAGCTGTGCTTCCGTTTCAATTCCTCCATACGAGAATACAGCACAGAAATCTTGCCTTCGACCAAAGCCGTCTCATATGATTCAGTGGTCAGAGATTTATGTGCTCGCAGTAGCAACTTTGGTAATTGGAGAGTTTGTTGATGATAATATAACTCTGTCAGGGAACGGGCCTCGGGCACTTTATGTGGTTTTGACTCCGGTAGAAGCATAACTAATAATTGTTCAGGATCCATGTTCTCATAATCCAAATCACGCTTCGATTTTTGATCATTGCGTCGTGGCGGCTGAACATTAGCATATGAACGGATCAATGAAGTAAGAGTCTCAGCAGTCTGAGTTGGCTCATCCACTGGAGATTTTGTGACAGGAACAGGCTCCGGAAGTTTCTTCTGAGCATCAGCCAAAACGATCTCCGATTGCTGGACTGCCTTGTCCAATTTCTGTTTCTTTGAAGCGGGCTCTTTAATTTCTTGGGAATCGTCCGGTTGAGACTGAGTTTGAGGAGGCGACGTGCGTCTACCCTGGTTTTCATGCGTGAGAATCGATATGTTGAACTCGTGTCCATTTTCCAGATCGTTCTTCTCCAGAAATGCCATCAGTTTATCCTCAATTTGTAAAACCTGATCGTTGGAGATTGGCAACAGGGGCAGCCTTGATACGCAGTAAAGCTCCGCCAGTTTGCGCTTTCGGTCATCAATGACCTTTCGGCAGTCCGAACGGCGAGTCTCAATGGCTTCCAACCGGATCCGATCCATGGATAACGACCTGTTCACACGAGTTGAAGAGGACTCCACAACGTCGGGTGCCATTTTGTTATTTATTCGAGGTGTGCACCACCCAATTTATCGTCGTCCTTTGCGCCACTGGGGGATTGAAGACCTCTTAAAAACAAGCAAAAACCGTTTCCAGGTGCGAGAATTTCGTGTTCCTAATTAGCTTGTAGTGCAATCAATCCAGAATACACGTGATATGTCCGAATTGCAACTAATTTAACCTAGTTGAATGCTCTAGTGATTGATATCCCCAGCCTCCTCTATACACGACAAGTTTTTGTCGAAAATTTTTTGTCAAGAATTGAGCCAGGAACGCTCGCAATCGCCAAAAAGGGAAACACCCGTGCACCATACAGTACATCCGTGCACCGCAAATTATAGAAGGCAGCCCAGCTACCACCGGGGCCCAGTGTCCTATTCGGTACCGATAACCAGCGCACGGCGTTTCCATCGTCTGCAGCGCGTGAAACGACTCAACGAATCTTCTTGCTGTGGGTCGTCCCAGCTATTATTTAGATAAATCCAACCGTCCTTTTTACCAAACGAATAATCTGTTTTCCAAGACTCGTCAAGCCATTTCCACCTGCATTTAACCTGGCTGACCTGTGGAAACTCAAATGAGTCCAGTGAAGGCCAGACGGTGCTCAAATTCTCCGAGGTGAATCCTCCCCTTTCGAAAGGTAGCAGGGAGTCAGACCAGCCAACGCCAAGCCATCTCCTTTGATTTTCCAGTATGTGGAAATCAATTGTCTTGCCAGAGCTTATATCTTGGGTTTGGAGGTCGCTTAGCAGAGATAATTCAAGATCCTTGTCCACAACAGAAAACTTGAGCCCCGTAGCAAACATGCATACTTTTCTGACGAAGACACTTCTCCAAATTAGCTTTCTTGTAGCAATGGACCACGATGAGTGAAATGACAGACAAAAAACGCCAGAAACTAGCAGAAAGTTCTGAACAGAGAATATCCGGGTCATTAGCCAGATATAGAATGGAGTAATTGCAATCAGGCTAAACCCGAGATTAAACAAATCCGATCTCGACAGATTGTCCAGTAGCAGGAAGGAGCCTGAAAGGTATTCAAACCGCATTTGCATATTTGTTAAGGTATCAAGAATTTCCTCGATTGTTGGCGGGGCGGTCTCTGAGCGAAGATCTTCAATGCTGGTCGTTAACAACCAGAGGCAAACGCAAATAGCCATGGCTACCAAGGTAGGGAGAACTGTAAAAGTGACCACAGTCCAATACCTGATAACCATGACATATATAGCGATAGTTATGAAATTTGTGTAGGGATCATTATTTGTCCATGAGATAAAGGAGAGCACTTTATCCATGATATAGATGACTGGGAAGGCTGTGTAAAGAGCAGAAGTTACTCGTGGCGACATGTTCAGCAATTGACCTTTGGACTTTGCCAGAGGTCGGCGGTTGTCTGCAAATTTGGCGCGCACATTGGAATCAGCCATGAGGATAGATCATAAACGGGGTAGGCAAAAAATATAATATTAATTTAGGCACAATAAATATAATTTCGACCATCTACCTTTTTTCGAGATTTAGACAAAGACCTTAATGTCGGAAACTGAAGTTGTTAACGAGCCTTCCAAGGCAATCAAGACACTAGAGGAGGACGATGAATTTGAAGATTTTCCTGAAGACGGTAGGTACAAGGTTAAAGAGGAACACTAACAAACAGACTGGTCCGAGGAAAAGTCTTTGGGAGCCACACAGCAGGATTATTTGTGGGATGAGAGCTGGGACGATGACGACAACGAAGACGATTTTACCAAGAGATTGAGGTAAGTTGAATGCTCATCAGGGAGAATCATACTAACAATCAGGGCCGAGTTGAAGAAATAGACAAGCTCGAGGTGTTTATAAGCAAAGGTTGCCTCTGAACCTCAGGTACGGCACGAATGTACCCAGGGAATAAATACAGCTAATTAAACGAGATTTGTGAGTTTTGAAGTACTGTAGCCCTTGTACTTTACGAATAATCGTGAGACAGTAGCACCTTTCTGGTGTAAAAACGACGATCGACGCGTGTCCATATACGGGTGGCAAAGAAATTATATTTTCATCTTATTTACCAACCATGTCGACCTTGGAGGAGTTAGAAAATGAGCCACAGCTGGAAATTGACCAGGAGATCCTCAATTTGTCGACTGGAGACATCGTCAACAGAACCAAAATGATGGAGAACGAAATCCGCCTGTTCAGATCGGAGCTTCTTCGTCTTCAACATGAAAAAATCGCCATGCTTCAAAAAATCGAGGACAACAAGCTGAAGATCAAGAACAACAAGCAATTGCCGTACCTCGTCGGAAACGTCGTGGAGCTGTTGGACCTTGAGGCTGAAGCGGAGGCAAACGACGAGGGAGCCAACGTGGATCTGGATGCCGCAAGAGTGGGCAAATCAGCAGTCATCAAGACCTCCACTAGACAGACGGTTTTTCTGCCGTTGATTGGACTGGTCGAGCCAGAGAAACTCAAGCCTGGTGACCTTGTTGGAGTGAATAAGGACTCGTATTTGATTTTGGATCAGTTGCCTGCTGAATACGATTCTAGAGTGAAGGCAATGGAGGTGGACGAAAAACCAACAGAAACCTACGCAGATATTGGTGGACTTGATAAGCAAGTGGAAGAGCTTGTGGAGGCGGTTGTTCTGCCAATGCAGCAAGCTGAAAAATTCAAAAACCTGGGTATTAAGCCTCCAAAGGGTGCACTGATGTACGGCCCTCCAGGAACGGGAAAAACGTTACTGGCTAGAGCTTGTGCTGCCCAGTCCAATGCCACTTTCTTGAAATTAGCTGCTCCTCAATTAGTGCAGATGTTTATTGGAGATGGTGCCAAGCTTGTTCGTGACGCGTTTGAACTTGCCAAAGAAAAGGCACCAACCATTATTTTCATTGATGAGTTGGATGCCATTGGAACGAAAAGATTTGATTCTGACAAATCTGGTGATAGAGAGGTGCAAAGAACCATGTTGGAGCTTCTTAACCAGCTGGACGGATTTGATTCTGACGACAGAGTCAAGGTTCTGGCTGCTACCAACAGAGTGGACACGTTGGACCCTGCATTATTGAGATCTGGAAGACTGGACCGGAAAATTGAATTCCCTCTTCCATCCGAAGAAGCAAGAGCACAGATTTTACAAATTCACGCTAGAAAAATGACTTGTGACGATAATGTGAACTGGCAGGAGCTTGCTAGATCTACAGACGAATTTAACGGTGCGCAGCTCAAGGCTGTCACTGTGGAGGCAGGAATGATTGCCTTGAGAAATGGACAGTCTATGATCAAACATGAAGATTTCGTGGAAGGTATTGGCGAAGTGCAATCCAGAAAGAACAAGTCTGTCTCGTTTTATGCATAAAGAACTCACAAATTAATCGTACAAATACACTTTGCCGTCAACACCGCCCATAGCAACCATACTTGATTCTTGGGGATGTGCGTCTATACAAATGATGGGTTTAGAACTGATTTTTAGTTTTGAAATGAGCTCAGTCGATCTCCAATCCCAAAAGAAGGCAAAGCCATGCGAGTCTCCACTCATAATATTTCTCCCGTCCGGGGTGAATTGCAGTCCAATGGATTGATTGGCCGAGTTATGGCCCACAAACGATTTGTCTTTGTTCTTTTTGAATTTATTTTCCGCACTGGTTGTGAAAGTTTGTATTGTATTATCGGAGGATTGAGCAGCAAAAGCGAGACCCTTTGGGTGACATTTCAAAAAGGGCATCGAATACTGTTTGGGGTCGGCAATAAGCTTGATTGGCATGTTCACCTTGATTTCCCAGATACGCAAAGATTTATCGTTGGATGACGACACAAAATGCTCGCCATCATTGATGAACTCCAAGCTATTGACCGCGTCTGTGTGGTGTTCGTACGTTTGGATCACGTCTGCACTGGAGATGTCATAATGTTCGATCTTCTTGTTGGATAGACCGACCAAAAACTCGTTGTCACTATTTGGGTTGAAGATGACAACGTTAGGAATTGCATCGACTTTCGTTTTCCACTCGCAAGCTCCGGTCTCTGTGTTCCACAACTTCACTGTCTGGTCGTATGAACAACTTAGGAAGTGAGATCCAGAAGAGTTGAAGGCCACGCATTTCACAGGTTTCATATGTCCATAAAATCCTCTAAGCAATTTCCGTTTGTGGTAAACATCCCATAACTTAATTGATGAATCATTTCCACAAGTGAGCAACAAATGTCCGCTATGGGGAAAGAACTGCACGCACTGGACTCCCTTTGCATGTCCGGCAAATGTGTGCACTTTTTTCTTCGGCACGTAGCATCGTTGGGAACCAGGTTCTTTACGAAGATCCGTTTCCACGTCGTTAGGAACATGTAGATACGTTCTTCCTTGGTAGTCATACAGACTGTCACCATAAAAAGTGGTAGTTTCTTCAGGCTCTTCTTCGGATTCTGAGTCGGAAGTTTGATCTTGTGGTTCTGTTGGCTGTAATTGGCTTGCTTGATCTTCCTGTTCCTCGTCATAGTCCACCTCGTCATCGCTCTCACTATAACTTGCCCAGGGACCTCGATAGGCATTATCGCCATCAACCTCTGCGGGGTCTCCCTTATGTCTTCTCCTATGTTGCTTCCTTTTTGTTGCGCCTTGACGGCTTTCTTTCTCAAGAGACTCTGTGTATGAACGTTTTTGTCTATTGAATAAATCATTGTCCATCATTTGAACCTCAACGGAACCCGTCACGGTGCGTTTTTTTCCATCTTTCCCACGCTTATGCGTTATAGTTCCCGAGACAGCTGGTGCTAGGGGAAACTGGAGCGCATTGGTGGGCTCGTGGTCGGAATCGCTGGAGTACCCCAGAAACGACATTCTGCGGCTTAAAAAATGAAAAAGATTCAAAAAAAAAATAAAAATATTATTTCAACCAAATATGTCTAAACGGACCCAAGAGGAGCTGGAAAACGAGGAACTCTCAGACATCGACGTCTCTTCGACAGACGAAGAAGTGGAATCTGAAGCTGAAGCTGAAGAGCAGGAAATGGTGGACGTTGATTTTGATTTCTTTGACTTAAATCCCCAGGTCGACTTCCATGCTACTAAAAACTTTCTCAGACAGCTGTTTGGAGAGGACTCAGTTTTCTTCTCGTTATCGGAGATCACCGATTTGGTGCTGACCGAGGGACACGTTGGCTCTACAATTAAGACGGATGGCAAAGAATCGGATCCATTTTCGGTGCTCAGTGTGATCAGTCTGACCAATAATTCCAACACTCCATCTATAAAGGCCTTGGTCAAATATATTCTGGACAAGACCAACAAGAAACCCCAATTCAACGTTGTTCTTCGCCAGCTTTTATCACAGCCATCCAAATCTCGTGTTGGACTGATTGTCAGCGAAAGACTCATCAATATGCCTGTTGAAACCGTGCCACCAATGTACAAAATGCTTCTTGAAGAGCTCGAAAACGCAGAGAACGCAGCTACCGAATACAACTTTGACTACTACCTGGTCCCATCGAGAGTTTATAAGCTGGTGGCATCCAAGATTGACCAAGAGATGGAGGAGGCACCAAGCACGAAAAAATCGAAAAAAACCGAGGCACTGACGGACACCATGGACTACTTCCATTACGAGGACGAAGTTTTGGAGCAAAACGCTCTGCATTTTGGGTACTTCGACTACACCAACAACACTGTGGAAGCCGACTCCAGAAGAGTTTTTAATGATTACGGAGTGGACCCAAAGCTCAGTCTGATTCTGCTCGACAAGAAAGGTCTGGAAAAAGCTGCCATCGAGATGCAAAACAAGTTCCCGTACTGAGTTGTAATTAATATATTAGGTAATCGCTTAAGAAAAAAATTTTACCAGATCCACAAACTCATCTACTTAATGAAGGAAACTGTTGTTGATTTCACGCCCAAATGCATTTCTGGGATTGAATTCGGTGCGTTATCGGCAGCAGAAATTGTGGCACAGAGTGAGGTTGAGGTTGCCACCCGAAACCTGTTTGATTTGGATCATGGACGTGCTCCTGTTAGTAACGGTGCACTGGATACCAAGATGGGTATCTCCTCCAAGAGTGGCGAATGCTCCACTTGTCATGGCTCGCTGACTACTTGTCATGGCCATTTTGGTCACATCAAGCTTGCGTTGCCTGTTTTCCATGTGGGGTATTTCAAATCCATTATTCAAGTTCTGCAAACAATTTGCAAAAACTGCTCTGAGGTTCTTCTGGATGAGTCGACAAAACGCCAATTTCTAAACGATCTCAGACGCCCGGGTTTGGATAACCTTCGTCGTATGAAGATCCTCAAGCGGATTCTTGACCAGGCCAAAAAACAGCGCAGATGTCTTCGATGCGGAGCCTTGAACGGAGTGGTCAAGAAAGCTGCTGCTGGATCCGGCCCTGCCGCTCTCAAGATCATCCACGACACGTTCAGATGGATTGGAAAGAAGGGGGCCGACGAGAAATTGCAATGGGACGAGGATTTCGAGGAATTGTTCGACTCCAACCCTGACCTGGAGAAATTTTTCAAAAGATGTTTTGATGATCTGAACCCTTTGAAAGTTCTGAACCTGTTCAAGCAGATTGATACCAGCGACTGCGAGCTTTTGGGAATTGACCCCTCTAAGGGTGGCAGACCTGAAATGTATCTTTGGAGATACCTGCCTGCCCCCCCTGTGTGTATCCGTCCGTCAGTGGTCATGACAGACAGTAACACATCCAACGAAGATGATCTGACGGTCAAGCTAACTGAAATCGTTTGGACGTCTTCCATGATCAGAGCTGGAATCGAAAAAGGTATTGCTATCAACTCGTTAATGGAGCAGTGGGACTACTTGCAGCTTGCGGTGGCCATGTACATAAACTCCGATTCTGCGTCTCCGTCAGCACTTGGTGGCACGAGCACCAAGTCTGCAAAGCCTATCAGAGGTCTGTGTCAGCGTCTGAAGGGAAAACAGGGACGTTTCAGAGGTAATCTATCGGGAAAAAGAGTTGACTTTTCAGGGCGTACCGTTATTTCTCCTGATCCTAATTTGAGAATCGACGAAGTCGCTGTTCCCGACAGAGTCGCAAAGGTTCTCACGTATCCCGAGAAGGTGACACGCTACAATAAAGCCAAGCTCCAGGCACTGATCATCAACGGGCCTGACGTACACCCGGGTGCTAATTACTTGGTGAAGAAGCACGAGGACGTGAAGAGAAACCTGCGTTACGGTGATAGAAACAAGTTGGCAAAACAACTCACCATTGGAGACGTTGTTGAGCGTCATATTGAGGACGGCGATATTGTTCTGTTCAACAGACAGCCTTCGTTGCACAGATTGTCCATCATGTGCCATTTTGCCAAAATCCGGCCATGGAGAACGTTCAGACTGAACGAGTGTGTTTGTACTCCATACAACGCCGATTTCGATGGAGACGAAATGAATTTGCACGTGCCTCAGACAGAGGAGGCCCGTGCAGAGGCAATGAATTTGATGGGTGTGAAAAACAATCTCTTGACTCCCAAGTCCGGAGAACCCATCATTGCTGCTACACAGGACTTTATCACTGGTTCGTACCTGATCTCGAACAAGGACTCGTTCTACGACCGTGCCACGTTCACCCAGCTTCTCTCCATGATGTCCGATGGTGCCACGCACATAGACATTCCTCCGCCAACTATTTTCAAGCCAGCGTTCATGTGGACCGGAAAGCAGCTTTTCAGCTTGCTGATTCGACCAAACCGTGACTCGAAAGTGATCATCAACCTCGATGCCAAGAATAAAACTTTCATACCTCCTGCTCCTGGCCTTCCGAGCGAAATGTCACCCAACGACGGTTTTGTTGTGATCCGCAACTCGCAGATCTTGTCGGGTGTGATGGACAAGTCCACTTTGGGTGACGGAAAAAAACACTCGGTGTTCTACACGATTTTGCGTGACTACGGCTCTGAAGAAGCTGCGAACGCCATGAACAGAATGGCCAAGCTCTGTGCCCGGTACCTGGGTAACCGTGGATTTTCCATTGGTATCAACGACGTGACTCCTGGTTCGGACCTGAAAAATAGAAAAGAAGAGCTCGTGGAGATCGCTTACAGAAAGTGTGACGAGCTCATCACACAGTTCAAGACCGGAAAATTGGAGACCCAACCGGGATGTAACGAAGAACAGACCTTGGAGGCCAAGATTGGAGGTCTTCTTTCCAAGGTGAGAGAAGAAGTCGGAGAGGTGTGTATCAAGGAGCTGGACAAGTCGAACGCTCCGCTCATCATGGCGACCTGTGGTTCCAAGGGTTCGACCTTGAACGTGTCGCAGATGGTGGCGGTTGTCGGACAACAAATTATCTCTGGTCACCGTGTTCCAGACGGATTCCAGGACCGTTCGCTTCCTCATTTCCTCAAGAACTCCAAGTCTCCTCAGTCGAAGGGATTTGTGCGCAATTCTTTCTTCTCTGGTCTGAATCCACCCGAGTTCCTTTTCCACGCCATTTCCGGTAGAGAGGGACTGGTTGACACTGCTGTGAAGACCGCCGAGACGGGATACACGTCTCGTAGACTGATGAAGTCCATGGAGGACCTGAGTGCTAGCTACGACGAAACTGTGCGTAACTCCAGCAACGGTATTGTCCAGTTCAACTACGGTGGAGACGGTCTGGATCCTCTGGACATGGAGGGTGACGCCAAACCTGTCAATTTCAATAGAACATGGGACCATTCGTTCTTTGTCACTCTCAACCACAAGGAGAGAGGACTGTATCCTTACGAGGCTCTGAAGATCACGGACTCCGTGCTGCAGCCACTAAAGGACCGTCTGGTGCGTGTGGACAACGTTGGTCGTCCTGTTGCCGAGCAAGACAACGAGAAAATCGAGTATGTTGACAGATACGACGCAGAGCGTGACTTCTACTCCTCCATCAGGGACTACATTTACACCAAGTGCGAAAGCATAGGAAGACTAAGAGCCCATAGAGGACTGGACTCGTTGATGGATGATCCGGGAATGCGTCCTGAATCGGACCCAGAACAGGAGCATCTGATCAACCAACTGGCCAAGATGTCTGAAAGCATGATCCGCGAATTTTTGCGCTTGT
Source organism: Ogataea thermomethanolica (assembly GCA_030674565.1). NCBI lineage: Eukaryota > Fungi > Ascomycota > Pichiomycetes > Pichiales > Pichiaceae > Ogataea > Ogataea thermomethanolica. Next base: position 360,839 of record JAKTYW010000010.1, read on the forward strand.
GTCTGCACAAATACCTGAAGGCCAAGGTCGAGCCAGGAACTGCTGTTGGTGCCATTGGAGCCCATTCTATCGGAGAGCCGGGAACCCAGATGACTCTCAAGACTTTCCACTTTGCTGGTGTGGCTTCCATGAATGTGACGTTGGGTGTTCCGCGTATCAAGGAGATTATTAACGCATCCAAGGTGATTTCCACTCCGATTATCAACGCGGTTCTGGTGAACGACAAGGACGAGCGTGCAGCCCGTGTGGTGAAGGGTCGTATTGAAAAGACGATTCTCGAAGACGTTGCTTTCTTCATTGAGGACGTTTACAAGGAGAATCAGGCCTTCTTGCAGGTGAAGATCGACATTCATACGATTGAACGGTTGCAGCTGGAGCTCACAATCGACCAAATAGCTACTGCGATTGTTGCTGCTCCGAAGCTGAAGATCTCCCGAGGCGACGTTGCTATTATTGGTAAGAACAAGATCCAGGTTTTCGTTTCTGAAATGGGTCTTGACTCGGCGAAAAATGGAAAGACTGCTTCCAGAGAGTCGTCAGTGTTCAGAGATTCAGACGAGCGCGAAAGAGTTGAGAAGACGCTGTTGTTTTTCAAGATGCAGCAGCTCAAGAGAGTTCTGACAAAGGTGGTGGTCAAGGGACTGCCAGACATCTCGCGTGCTGTCATCAACGTCAAGGACGACGGTAAGAAGGAGCTTCTTGTTGAAGGATACGGACTGAAGGCTGTGATGGCGACGGATGGTGTGATTTCTCACAAAACGAAGACCAACCACGTTCTGGAGATCTTTGACGTTCTAGGTATCGAGGCTGCGCGTGCCAGTATCATCTCAGAAATTGACTACACCATGGGCTCGCACGGTATGGCGGTTGATCCCCGTCACATCCAGCTTCTGGGTGACGTGATGACGTACAAGGGTGAGGTGTTGGGAATCACGAGATTCGGACTGGCCAAGATGCGTGACTCTGTGTTGCAGCTCGCCTCGTTCGAAAAGACTACCGACCATCTGTTTGACGCTGCATTCTACATGAAGAAGGACCTTGTTGAGGGTGTCTCAGAAAGAATCATTCTTGGACAGACCATGAGTATCGGTACGGGTGCTTTCAAACTGGCTTCCAAGAGCAAGGTGGACAATAATAAATTGAAAAAGAAAGAGACACTGTTTGAAGACTTGTGCTCGCAGGTGTCAATCAAGGCATAATACACTACTGTATAATATATTTGCATTCTTTTCATCAACCCTAAAAACCATAAATACTGCAAAAGTGTGCGAAGACCTAAGCTCAATTTCTCTGTGGCCAGGAAAGAGTCTTGTCGATAACCAAAATAGCGCCATTGGCTGTGAGTTCAATTTTTCCGATGGACAGCCACTCATCAACGTCCACCAGTGAGACCTCAAATCCTTGTTTTCCGTTACGGAGGAAAATCTCATTGCCATTTAAAGACTTGAGCGAAACCTTTCCCTTTGAGAAGTCCGCAATGTTGGATCCTTGCACGACGTGGGACTCAACAAAATGGCGAATGTTGTTCGAGGTGATCTGGTCGTTTGCCCCCAAGTTCTTGGAGACTGATGTAGGAAATTCCCAAGGTTTCTGGGACAGCTGGGCAATGGCCTCGTTTGTTGGAGCGAAAATGAGCAACATGTTGTCGGAATTCGAATTGATGCTGAACTCCTGCGTGTTGTCGCACATCTGATAAAGATCCACCAAGTCTCTGATGTAGGACGAGAAAATAGAGACTTCTTGCAGCTGGGTCAGCGCCGTGGCCAGATTTTCTGACTTCACATCAGGAACAAGAGTGTACTTCAAGTCGGGGTCCAGAGCTTCCAGGGGCACTTGGAACTTGAAAACAGACTGTCCATCCTCCTGAACCCGGCTTTCTTCGAGAGTGTGCTCGTCCACAGTCCACTCGAAAATTCTAGCGGTGTTAGCGTCTCTTTTCTTGAGCAACTCGGATTCGTCAATGGAAAAATCCAAAAGAACCACGTTCTTGGCGTCCCGCTTCACAAGTAGACTATCGTCATCCAGGGAAAACTTGAGGTCGTACACATTCTTGCCGTCTCTCTTCGTTTTCTTCAGCAAACCTAGATCAGACTCACTTAGCTCAAATGACACAACATTTTTGGAGTCCCTCTTATTGAGCTTGATTTCTTTTTCTAATGTCTCGTCATCTTGAATGGTGAGACCTTGAAAGACATTCTTTGCAAAAACAGAGCTTATCAGCAAACAAAGTGTCAGTAAGTTGGACTTCATTTTAACAAGGTGAAACAAAATTACTGTTAATAATTTTGAAACACTTCGTTGCCTTTATTACGTAAATTGCTTATTTTGTTTAGTTATTTGTTTTCTATTCCTTCATGTCGAGAGATAGTAACTTTTCCTTTGTGCACATGAAACAGCCCCACCACATCCTTTTTCAGGAGAGGTGGGACGTAGATAAGCTTCCCTTTGATGATATCGAGGTGAGCCAATCGATCTTCCATGGCCAGGATAATATTCTACAAGAGTTTTTAGCGTCCAACGAGGAACAAGAGCATGATCTTAACTTAATAAACGGAGGAAACCCAATGTTCAACTCCTCGTACGCTAATAGAATGAAACAGAAACACAAGAAGCTGAACTGGAACGATCTTGGTATACCAGAGATTCTCAGCGAGCGAAATCATGTTCCCGATCAAACAATCTTGGTCAGACCAGAATTCCCCAACATCGATGATCCAATCCTCGCTAATACGCCAACGGAGAGAACACACGAACCAGAAACTATACACGAATCGCAGTTCGAGACAGAAGAGCTGGACGTCCAGGAATTCGCTACACCTATCATTCCTAATCGCACTATAAGTCATGATCTTTATTCTAGACAACGCAAGCTAAGAAAACCATCCAACGAGTACCAAACCCCCCAGCCACATTCAAGAACCATCCGCTAACATCAATGGGAGCAGAACTCGCATTGGGCAATAATGTAATCCACAGTCTTTTTGGAGATGTACCAGTTGCGACGCACGTGATTATATGTCAAGAGAGGAGCGAGACAGTCGTAATGGAGATGGGTGGCAATGACAATGTACGGAATATCGAGATAATCGGGAATCACCACGTTGGAGTCCCTCAAATACTGCACCGTCCTTGTCTCGGGATCATACTTGAACCGCTGGTTGATCCAACGTCTTGCGTTGGAAATCGCGCGCATTTGCTGTTGGTTGGGGAAGATGTCCATGTGTGACAGCTTTTTCAGCAAGGTTTTCGTCGCCACCACTTCCTGGGAAATCAGAATCTCGTATTCCGCCTGCGTAGGACCATACATGGAAAAACTTGAATCATCTTCGTCCTCCTCGACATCAGAACTTGACTGGCGTGCCCATCGCGAGTAGAACTTTGCCTGGATCTCCTCGTATTTCGCCTGGAAGTCCTTCACCATGTCTTTGAGCTTTTTGTGATCATACTTGATGTCCCGTTTGATTTCTTCCAGATTGTCCACGGTGACGTAGCAAGGCTGGTTCTCGTGCACAGTGCTATCCGCCACCTTTTCTTTGACCACCTTCGGTTTGGGCGGTTGCGGCTCCTCTTCGCCTCCACGACGCGTACGCTTCCGCAAAGGAAGTTCTTCCTGGTTGGCTTGCTTAACTGGCTCGGGCGTTATCTCGGGAACAACCACCATTTCTTGGGGCTCAGGGCTTCCTTCGACCAAATGCGTGCGGAAGGCTCTTTTGAAGTCACTCAACCAGGCAAGCTGCTCCTGGTAACTGTACTGCATCTTGTCAAAATCCAGACCGAACCCGTGCCAGTGATATCCTTGCAATAAACGTTGGATGTTAAAAAGCAGTAGGTCTTGGTCACTAAAGTTTTCGTCCTCCATCATAGGCATCCAGAACCGCTCACTACAAGCCAGATCTTCGGTATTAGCTATGCCAAGCATTTTGCAGACGTGTTTTTTGATTTCAAGCATCTGGATACTGGAGAGACCAGCAATCTCGCGCGGCTTGGAGTCTATCTGGCATATCTCGACGTATTTGCTGCTATGAATCTTGACCCAGACAAGAGTCCATCGGTAGCCTAGTTTAATAGCATAAATAAGCGCACATTGTCGTAAGTTGTCAGCATAAGTCTGTAAAACGTCGGAGTTACCACGATCCGGTTTGTTGTCATCCCAAAGAAGCTTGACTATCATCTGGTACGAGTCTCTGACGGGCCTGTTATATGCACCAAATCCAAGATGGTGGCCACTCAAAAATCTCAAAACTTCGTAGAATTGATCTCCGGACTCGATCAACTCATCACCGCTGACGAATTGTCGCCGCTGATTTGGCTCTTTGGACCACACGATTATCATTTTGAAAAAATAAATTCAAGAAAATACTTGATCGTTTTTTTCTATAAGAATTCTATTTACATTTGTAGAAAATAGCAGTGGTGCTTGGTCCCGCAACAACAACCTGGTCATATTTTTTGGTGGACCTGAGCTGCAAACGGTTGTTAATACGTTTTTGGCTGGTATTTCCAGGCTCCAAAAGAGATGGAACAGGAGTAGGAACTCCCTGTCTGATTCTCTTGCCGTTACCCAGTTGACCAAACTCGTTATCACCCCAGTCGTAAACATCACCATTACTCAAAGTGGCAACGGCATGGTTTCCACCAACACTCCAGTCGCGCAGTCCAACAACCTCCACTTTTCCCTTAGCCTCGTTGTATTCCTTGATGTTGTTGAGTATCTGTAGCTTCTGTGGTTGTGCCTGTCCGTGGACAAAATGTCCATTCCCAAGCTCACCCTTAAGACCGTGACCCCACGAAAAATGAACTAGAGACTCTTTCTGATTTTCTGTCAGCTGTTCAACGCTGAAACTCTTGGTATCTTTGAGACTGTTCTCAAAAAGCTCGTAAATGTCGGACGACACAAACGAAGCAAAAGCAGTGTCTCCACCAGCGGAAATATCAATACACTGGGGAAGCTCGCTTCTTTTGAATCTTTTGCTAATCAGATCAACCTTGTTAGGGTACGGAATAATCTCTGTATTGTAGCTGACTTCTTTTCCCAGTGTACCATAGGTGTTTTTTCCAAACGTCCAAATATTTCCTAGACTGTCAAGACAGATGGTGAAGAAGTTTCCTGCTGCGATCTTCTTGATTTCACGTTGAATCAATGTGTTGTTTTCTCTCACGTGGTTCAATAACGTAACCTCGTGGATCTCATTGGGACTTGGAGGTTCGTCAAACTGAGAGAGTTCTGGTAATCCGAACTGACCATATGATTTTGCCACCTTGCTAAGACCTGTAGCAGCTGTGTACACAAGCCCCTTTTTATCGAGTAAAACAATGTGTTCTCGTCCGGTGGCTATGTCCTGAATCGGGGTCTTGGTAACTAGCTTGCCGTAAGAAGCATTGTGTGAGAATAGCCAGCCTTTTTGTTGTTGCTGGAACTGTTTTTGTTGCGCAGCACTTTCTGGCAGATACAGCACTTCTCCACGCTTGGTCAAAGCATAAAGAAGACCATTACTGATTTGAACTTTGACGATATCTTTTCCTTTCAACGAGGGTCTCGAGGAGTCGCCCCCAAACCCGTCTCCCCATTGATAAAGGTTTCCCTTTTTATCAATGAGAGCACCGGAACAATCACCCAAAACCATATCACGAGCAACCATGCCGTCAAAAATGTCAAGTCTCTTCATCACTGATTGGAACTTGATCTTGGAGTCGTCAGAAACAAGCTTAGTGGAATTGTCTCCGCATATATACACACCAGGAACCTCGGACGAATTGGAGTTCAAAACAGTGGAGTTGAACTCATCCAGTTTGTTTTTCTTCTTCTCTTGCTTGGCCTGAATTTCGGCATAAACCTCATCGAACTTGGACAAATCATACGAATCTCCAATGACTTTTCTCTTGACAAACTCCCAATTCTTGTAAAGTTCGTAGGTACCAATGGTACCTAAAACAACAACAATCCCGTAGAACATGGCCTCAAAACGCTGGTACGTCTCGTAAGTCGAGTCGTTCTGTCCTTCGTTGGGAAGTGTTGAATCAAGCTTCATTTTCTTCATCACATCCTCTGGGAATTCTTTCTTGTCCTGGAACCTGCTCAGCGAGCAATGCAAATTCCGTGCTTGACTTAAGTGGATCGCGCGTCTCGATGTGCAAAACACACGCCCAAAAACCGGACGGATCACCAACATGATTGCTTACCTTGCCCGAGTTTTTATTGGTACTTTTCTCAAATAAAATAATTTATTTGTGTGCGCTTACCTAAACACAAAAATGTCGTATGTGCATACTGGGGGTGCACGGATGTCCTGTCAACGAGTTTCATTCCACGATTGTGGCTGCCAGGCCAATGGAGTCAGTGCTACGCGAGCAAAACCTGGATGTTTCCAATTGAGGTCTCTTGAGGCTGGTGTTATACTTTGACCTCGTCGGGAGCGTTTAAAGCCGTGTGTAGCCACATTTGCCATTACGAGAAACCGTTAGGGTGTGGCTGGTTATCAATTTTTGCCCTCCAGAAATTTATTATCCACTATCTCCACCAATTCATTCCTCTTCTTATCTTACCAATCGTTTCTTGTTCTAAATAACATCATCTCTGACTTTTTCTACTCACAAACATGAAGTTTGCAATGCCTGTTCTGGCCCTCTTGGCCATGAGCATTGGAAGTGCTAAGGCTCTTGCCATTGGAAAAGACGCCGCGGGGCAACACTCGTTTGACACTAGCATGGACTCCGCTGACTCATTCGTTAACAAACATGCACCTCTGTTGAACAGGGTGGCCGCAGCTGTGGGTGAGAACTTTGACAAGCTGACCCCAGAACTCTTAAGTATTTGGGGTGAAATGGAGATGAGGTACCCAAACACTCTGAAGCAAATGAAGGTCTCCACCGAGCCGAATTTGAAGGTGACTAAAAAGCCTGAAGAGTTCTGGGATGCCCATGTCACACACAGCAAGTTCTCCAACTACAAATTGAGAGTGAAGAAGACCGACCCGGGTGCACTTGGACTCGACCACACGAAGCAATATTCTGGATACCTCGATGTGTTTGACGAAGATAAGCACTTTTTCTACTGGATGTTCGAGTCGAGAAACGACCCAGTGAACGACCCAGTGATTTTGTGGTTGAACGGTGGTCCAGGTTGCTCTTCCTTGACTGGACTGCTCTTTGAATTGGGATCTGCTTCCATTGGCCCAGACCTCAAGCCAATCAACAACCCATACTCTTGGAACTCAAATGCCACTGTCATTTTCCTTGATCAGCCAGTGAACGTTGGATTCTCTTACTCTTCGAAGTCCGTTTCTAACACAGTGGCTGCTGGTAAGGATGTGTACGCTTTCCTGGAGCTGTTTTACCAACAATTCCCACACCTCTTGAAGAATGACTTCCACATTGCTGGTGAGTCCTACGGAGGCCACTACATTCCTGTGTTTGCTTCTGAGATCCTGAGCCACGCCGACAGATCCTTCAACCTCACATCTGTTCTTATTGGTAACGGATTGACTGACCCATTATCTCAGTACCCATACTACGAAAGAATGGCATGCTCGACTGATGGAGGAGCTGACCCAACTTTGACCGAAGGTGATTGTCAAAGTATGTTGGATTCTCTTCCAAGATGCTTGTCGCTCATTGACTCTTGCTACAGCTCCCAATCTGTCTTTTCGTGTGTTCCAGCTTCCATTTACTGTAACAACGCTGAACTTGGGCCATATCAGAAGACTGGAAGAAACGTTTACGATGTGAGAAAGATGTGCGAAGGTTCTTTATGCTACAAGGACATGGACTACATTGACCAGTATTTGAACGAAGAGGAGGTCAAGGAGAAGCTGGGAGCTGAGGTGGACACGTACGAATCCTGTAACTTGGATATCAACAAAAACTTCTTGTTTGCTGGTGACTGGATGAAGCCTTACCACAAGAATGTGATCGACATGCTTGAGCAAGACCTTCCTGTGTTGATCTATGCTGGTGACAAGGACTTCATCTGTAACTGGCTTGGAAACCAGGCCTGGACCAACAATCTTCCATGGTCTGGACATGACGACTTTGAGGCTGCCGAGATCTACAACATGACCATCTCTGACGGTACCGTTGTTGGAGAGGTGAAGAACTCCAACAAGTTCACTTTTGTGAGAATGTTCAACGGTGGCCATATGGTTCCATACGACCAGCCAGAAAGCTCACTGGCCATGGTCAACAGATGGATTTCTGGTGACTACACCTTGGGTACCAAGAAATAGGTTCCTTGATTGATTATGTATGTTTGTTCGTTAAGTGTATTTATGATTTATCTGAACTCCTCGTTGAGGACCCATCCCTTGCGATCTTTGTCCCATTTGCAAATCGACTTCAGCATGGAACGAACAACTTTGACTGTTTTTTCGTTCGAAACGTCGATTTTGAGTTCCTCCAAAACTGCGGCGGACGTGCTGAAGTATCCATCCAAATTGCTCATGTACTTGCTGAGTTTTTCAATCAAGTTTGTATCCTCGAGATTCGTTTCTGTGTTTGACTTGGTCCGTTTTTTAATATCTTTCAGAATGGAGCTTGAGGAAACCACAGGAGCAGGCGACCCCCGACTCGGAGAGTTTGAAGAAGGACGAACAATGTTTCTTCCTGCTGCTCCAAATTTTCCTGTCCAAGTAGGGACATTGACCTTGGTTTGTCTTGCCAATTTTCGGGATTCCCGTAGAGCTCTCACGGCCTCGTTTGCTATTCTAGTAGCTTCGTTATCGATCAGACTGTAGGAGGATGAAGGTGCCAGCACTTTTTCGTGCTGTAGAGCGGACTGGACAGCAGAATTGCCTATCAACCCTGCCATGATATCTTTTTCCTCTGACCGCTCCTCGTCTTCCTCTCCGTCCTCGAATTTTTGCAAAGCGGAGACTCCCTTGAGATTGGACACTTGCAAAAAATCATCCTCGTTTTTTCTCGACGTGCGCGCGTTGTTGAACTTCGTTTCGCCCTCGTTCAGGGTGAATAGCTCGTGAAGATCGTTCATCTTGAAGAACCGCTTCTGTTTCGGGTCCTTCAAAATCTTGTTCGTGAGCAGCTGCTTGAAAATCTGACGGTGGTATATTTTTTCCTCGATGGACCCGGCCATCATCAGTCTGTAGATCACCACGTCCTTTTTCTGGCCCAGTCTCCATGCACGTTCGCGCGCTTGAACATCGGTGGACGGGTTCCAGTCGGGGTCGTAGATGATGACTCGACTGGCCCCGGTCAGATTGACACCCAGGCCTCCAACACGAGTGGTGAGCAGAAAAACGTTGTACTTGGGATCGGTGTTGAACTGGTCCACCATGGACTGTCTCTGCGCGATCGGGGTGGTTCCATCCATTCGCATGAAGGAAAAGTCCATCTCCGTATCGGAGTTCAGTGCCTCCATGAAGTCCTGCAGGATGTCGAGCATCTGGCGAGTTTGGGTGAAAATCAGCGTTTTGCGATCTTCCTTAAACCACACATCCAGCAGGGCGTGGACAACCTGCAACTTTCCTGCGCGGGCCTCCAGATCAGACGCGCTTCTGGAGTGTTTTTTGCGCAGTTTGTAATCCACCAGATCGGGATGGTTGCAGACCTTTCGCAGCAGGTCAATGCCAAACAGCGCGTTCCTTTTGCCGCTGAGAATCCTGTTGATGTCTTCGGAGTTTAGAAAGTCTTCATAGAGCTTGCGCTGGATGTTTGTGAGCTTGCAAAACAGAACCATTTCAGATTTTTTCGGCAGATCCTTCGCAACGTCTGCCTTCACCCGGCGAAGAAGATACGGCGAAATCAGGTCTCGCAGAATCACAGCACATTTGTACCCTGTCTGAACCTGAACGTTGGTTGCGTTGGCATAGCCACCGATATTGATCGGAACACAGAACTGCTTCTGAAAAACAGGAAGCGTCCCCAGCCGTCCCGGGAATATAAAGTCAAACAGACTCCACAGCTCCACCAGATTGTTTTGGATCGGAGTCCCCGATAAAATGATCCGATTGGGCGACTTCACCTGCTTGCACGCCAACGTCACATGACTGTCTGGGTTTCTGATCTTGTGGCCCTCGTCCAGAACAACGTAGTTCCACGAAACTGGGAGCAGGTACCGCGAGTAGATCCTCACCCCCACGTACGTGGTGATAATCACGTGACCCTGGCTGACCACCGAGTTTACGAGGTCCCTGGCGCGCGCGTCCGAAGGCAGCGAGTCGATGTTCTCGAGTTCGTCCTCATCGTACTCGTCCACGCGTTTTCCCGTCATTCCCGAGCCTATAGAGTGCAGGATGACCACTCTGAACGCAGGCCACCATCTGTGGAACTCCTTACACCACTGACTCAGGACGGTTGCAGGACAGACCACCAGGACTGGACGGGTCAATTTGCCGCTGTAGTGCAGTCCTGCAAGAAACGAGATCACCTGGACCGTCTTTCCGAGTCCCATTTCATCCCCGATGATGCCACCCGTGCGCTGCGAGTAGAGTTCCCACAGCCATTGGACTCCTGTTCGCTGGTAGTCAAACAAGGACGGATAGATGTCCCCAGGAACACGAAAATCGTCGTTTAAAATGGCGTCTGCGTTGCTCGGGTGCGGTTTCTTCCACTCGGGCGTGTTTGGATCGTCAACATATTCGGGCTTGAGCTCGGATCGCAACGCAGAACGTCGCTCGCTCCATCTTCTGATTCTGTCTCTGTACATGCGTTCGTCTCCGTCGTCCAGACTCTCGTCGTGCTTTCTTTTTTTCAATTGTGCGTCCTCCTCGTCTTCCTCGTCTTCCTCATCCACCATTTCGATGCCAGGAATAATTAAGTTCTGGTGGTTTTTGACGACCGACTCTTCTTCCTCAATAAATCCATTAGACGTTCCAAACGCAGTGATTTTTCCTGTGCGCACAAGAAACTCCTGCTGCGACTCTCCCGGGAGTTTCTGTGAAGTGTCTGAGCTGGAGTTCTGCTTGCTGTTCTTGCTTTTCTTATTCTCGCGCAATCTGGACTCGATCTCCTGTATGTCTGTCAATAAAGGGTCCAGCTCAGAGTGTCTCAGACGGTCAATGTCCATCCGCAGACGCTCTTTCTCCGAGATACGAGTCGCCGAGTTACCAGCCTTAATCTCCATTCCTCGCAGACGGCCTTGCAGTTTGTTGCGCTTCTCCTTGGCCTTCTCAAGCCGTTTTTCATCAAGCTCGATTTCTCGCTCAACAATCATCTTGTCTGCATCGTCTGCCACTTCCTTTTCCAGAGAGTCCTGGGCCATCAGTCGCACACCCAGAGACTCTAACTCGCGCTCGCCAGAAGGGCCCGGGGTCCCTGTGGGATCCGAATTTTCTGCTGGTGTCTCCCGAGTAACAGAGTCCATAGTTTCTCAAAAAAATTAAAATTAATTATCTGAATTATTAATGACTATTTCGAAAAGCTGCGAAAATGAAGAGCGTGTGGGTTTGAGATGCGATCTTGAATCCGACCGTGCGGCTGAGATGGAGCAGCTGGTTCTGCCAGCTATCCAGCTGATCATCCAGCAAATCAAGGAGACCGATAACGGCCAGCGTGGTCTGGGGCCCAGGCACGAAGAACCCAAGAAACTGTACTCCACGCTGAAGCTCGACACGCTGGATTTGGACCAGGGGCTCAAATCGGCTGTGGACGCTCCCGAGCGTGTGTTGGAAACCGTCAGGGCGATTCTAGACACCTCGGTCAATACATGGCATCCGGGCTTCATGGACAAATTGTACGCCTCGACCAACCCGATCGGAGTTCTGTCGGACCTTGTTCTGTCGGTGCTGAACACCAATTCACACGTTTTCACGGTTTCTCCCGCATTGACGGTGATTGAGCGCAAGATCGCTCAGAATTACGCAGCCATGTTTGGTTTCGCCGGCAAGAACGCCGGGGGCCTCACGTTCAGCGGTGGCTCGTGGTCCAACATCACCAGTCTGCACATGGCCAGAAGTCTTCTTTTTCCCGAAACTAAGCTCGAAGGCAATGTGCACAAGTTTGCCATATTCACCAGCGTTCACTCGCACTACAGTGTGGAAAAGGCGGCCATCTTGCTTGGCATGGGGGCCAACAATATCTTCAAAATTCCCGTTGACAAAAGGGGAAGAATGGTGGTTTCCGAGCTCGAGAAGAGCATAGAAAAGTCCCGGAACATGGGCTACACCCCGTTGTATGTCAATGCCACTGCGGGAACCACCGTTTTCGGGTCGTACGATCCGTTTGCCCAGATAGCACCAATAGCCAAGAAATACGGGATCTGGTTCCACATCGATGGCTCGTGGGGAGGAAATACGATTTTCAGCAGCACCCGGAGCAGCCTGCTGGATGGGTCGCACTTGGCGGACTCCATCACGGCCAATCCGCACAAAATGCTGGGTGTTCCAACCACCTGTTCGTTTTTGCTGGTTCCTAATGACCGGGTTTTCACCCAGGCGAACTCGCTCTCGGCGCCATATCTGTTCCACAATTCCCTGGACGACAACGAGAATTTCGATCTGGCCAACGGAACCATGGGGTGTGGCAGAAGAGCCGACGCTCTGAAGTTCTATCTTGGCTGGCTCTACTACGGAACCGTTGGGTACGCCCAGCGTGTGGACCACGCGTACGCCATCGCAGAGTATTTCACCGAAAAGGCGGCCAGAACGCCAGGATTCACCATCGTCAGCGATACACCCGTGCAATGTCTGCAGGTCTGCTTCTACTACAACCCGGAACAAAAAAAAATGTCTGGTACAGAACGCACCCGGGTGACTAGATACATAGCAACCAGCCTCCATAGCAGCGGGGAGTTTCTGGTGGACTACGCACCTAATCCGGACGACGCTGCCAACAACGAGGACAACGGCGAGTTTTTCAGAGTGGTTTTCAACTCGCCTATCGTGACCAGCAGTGTTGTCGACAAACTGATCTCGCAGATCATCGAGATTGGCCATAAACTCTAAATTGGAATAGATTGCTCCTATATACAGATGCTGGATGTCCGTAGCCTATTGTTTGTTGCTGGAATTAAGCTTGTCCAGCTTTCTCATTTCCTCCAGCGGGTTGAAATCGCCTGACGAAAGCTTTTCGTACTGCTCGTCGTATTTGCCCGTACTCAGAGTACCGTTACCACGTATACGTTTGCGCATATCCACTATGCCTCGCTTGCACTCGAGAAAAGTGGCCAGTTGAGCCTTGCACAGGTCGGGCAGGTCTTGGGCCAGCTCCGGCTTCGTGATGCAGTCCTTTGGCTTGTTACGTTCTATCATCACGCACGGCGACCTTTGCAGGCAGATTGCCACCTGCTTCAGCTGATCTTTGCAACTAAAACGGTCAGAAAAATGGGGTTTCCTACTCACCTTGCCACCATCAAATAATTTAAATATTTATTTAATTCATTAATTATTCCAGCACAAAAAACAAATCCTAACACCAACTGTCCTTGTACATTTTACATGACGCTGAACTTCGTGCCTGGCGAGCCGAATCGGTCTCCGCATTGCTGCTCGTTTGTCAATTGGAACGAGATCCAGATTCTGGCGTACTGTTCTGGAAATAATTTGGTCATTGTGACCCAAAACTTCCAGCATCTGCAGACCTTGTACCTACCCAAGGACTCGTATGTGGTGGACATCAACCGAATAAACGGCAAGATCGCCATAGCCCTTGGCTCGTGTATTCACATCTACACCCCGACGGTGTCGAATTTCTACAACTACAACTTCAAGGGACGCAAAGACATCTCAGAGCTCGAGATCGAGTGGTCGCTGGAATCGCAGATCTACAACGACAAGGACGAGTCTCCAATCACGTGTGTCTCGTGGTCCGATCTGTGCGACTCGTACGAGGACGTCTCGATGAACGCCCAGCTGTTCGGCGTGCCGCAGGAGTACAACTCGTTGACCAGCTGCGAGCTGTGCATTGGCTCAGAGAAGTCGCTGACGCTGTGGCGAATATTCTACTCGTCCGACGACGGAACACACCAGGTCAAGCACAAACAGCTGTGGTTCAAGGTGCAGCCCAACCCCGTGTACATGGTGAAATTCTCTCCCCACTCGACAGCAATAGCCAGCATCGGCTACTACGACAAGCTTGTCAAAATATGGCACAGGGTCGCTTTTGGGATCGAGTCCGCGGAGTTCGAGCTCAATTACGTGCGCACCCCTGGGTATGCCACCTGCCTGCGCTGGAAATCGAGCCAGATCTCGAAAACCCTGTACTCCTCGGCCTCCTCGGTCACCGACCTCAAACCTGCCAACAGCATCATCAAGGACACCTCGCACCGAGCAGCAGACGAGGCCAATACCCAGCTGTGCACGCTGTACGTGTACGGCGACGACTCCGTGCTCCGGGTGTACTCCACGTACTATCTGGACCGCGGCTTCAAGGTTGTGTGCAACGGGGCGGTGTCGTTTGCGCCACAGAGCTCTGTGGCGGTGATCGACAGTCAGCTGGTGGCCTTTGGTATACAGCGGGCTCTGGACGCGCTGGACACCAGCGAGCACAGCGCCAACGGGCACGCGCACCCCTCGGACTACGAGGTGTCGCGCAGCAGAAGCGGGTCGACCCTCAGCTTGTACCACAGACGACACGCGTATTTGAGCCAGCTTCTCCAGCTGGCTCCCGATCTGTGTCTGGTTTTTGACCGTTCTGGGAATGTGCAGATTAACGCCCTCTATGGCAACGATGGGGACCTGCGGGTGACGAGGCTGAACGCGCTCATGGACTCCCACGGCGGTCTGACCGCGGCGAATATACAGCTTGGAAAAAACTGCATGCCCAGCGATTGCAGGGCCGTGTATCTGCAGCAGATCCAGCTGACGCAGATCCAGGCCAGCTGCGGACTCTCGCTGATAGTCCAGGATCTGTACAAAAATACGATTCGTCACGTGGGGCTCACGTTCGAGTCTCTGCTGCAGTTTGAAGAGCTGGATGGACCCAGCTCTGTCACTACAAATGCGGCGATTGGACAGCTCGAACACAAACTCACGGGCCACAACAAGTCTGTGCAGAAGCTGATCCGGTCCGGAGACGGTCTGGTGGCTCTGTCGACCACGCGTTTTGGCGAGAGCTGTCTTTGGGCCCCCATTCCGCTGTCCAACTCGCACAAAACGCTGAATAAAAAAGCCACCCTGATCAGTGATGCCCCGATCCTGAACGCAGCGTTCTGGCACCACGGCAAGTTTGTCGTGGCGTACATGGAAACCAGTCTTGCCTGCTTCGACTGCCGTGTCGAGCTGCAGCCGGTCGGAGACATCGCGAAGCTCGCACGGGTAGCAGGGTCTGTGGAGATTTCGAGTGCCACGCAGCCACTGGCATTTTTCATGGTGCCGGAGTCCAGCTCAGACGTCGCGCACGTTGTGGCCGTGTACGACTCGGGCGAGTGTCGTGCCTGGGAGCTCGAACTCGTTGCTGGACAGTGCAAAATAACTCCGTTTGCCGTGGACCAGCTCCAGAAGCTGCACATCGCCTCGTACGTCGACCCTGTGGGCTGGAACATGTCTCTGGGCACACGGCACCAGCGAGACGTGCTGGCAACGATCCAGGCCGACGGCAAAGTCGACATCTTTTCCACGAACGTGGCAAACAATAGGATCTCTTGGGTCCCCAAACGGTCGTTCTCCACGGGAATTTCCACAGCCCGGTTTTTGAACGCGTCCTCGATCCACCGGCTGGCGATTGTGAACGGCGCGGGAGACGAGCTGACGATCTGGGACTCGCGCCTGGGGATGCTGGAGTACTCGGAGTCGTTCGAGGCAGAACAGATCAGAGACATAGACTGGACCTGCACCGACTTCAGCCAGGGCATCCTGGCCATTGGTTTCGACTCTCATTCCCTTCTGTACACGCAGCTGCGCCACGACTACACCAAGGACACGCCCGCCTTCACCAAGATCAAGAACGTGGACATCTCGCACCAGACAGAGCACGAAATCGGCGACTCGGTGTGGCTGGCAGACGGGCTGCTGGTGATTGGGTCCGGCAACCAGTTCTACATCAGCGACAAGAATCTCGACCCCAAGCGCGACTACATCACGGCCCGTGCCATGGGCACTCTGGAGATCGTGTCGAACGACATTTTCCAGCTCTGTGCTGCTCTCAACGGGCCTCTTCCGCTGTACCACCCGCAGTTTCTGATCCAGCTGCTCTACTATGGCGGGTTTCTGTATATCGAGAAGGTGATCTACCATCTGGCGGTTGCTCTGCGCGGATTGGACCTGGGGACGAGCGTTTCGATGGACCCCAAGCTGGGGTTTGCGGCCCCCGAACACGAGCTGTTGACGCTGTCTGTTTCGGACGAGGCAGCCGTCACCAAACAGATGTGCGAGGTCATCGTGGAGCGGCTGGCCAAGCACAAGCTACCGTTTTTGACCGGCCACCAACAGATCACTCTCTCGTCCACCATCCAGATAGTGGCAGACATCGCAGACAAATACTCGTCCATGCTCGACGTGAACGGACTGCGGTTCTATCTGGGTGTGAAGCTCTTCCAGCTCAACGTGGCCAAACGGGTGAACTTCCGGTCGGTCAGCATGCGCGACGTGTGCTTTGCCCTGCACAGCAATAACCCCGATATCTTGCTTAACATCATCAACGAGAGCTGCGGAATGCAGTTGGCTGCTCTCGATCTCTCGAAATACGCGTTTGCGTACTGGCTCGAAACGTCCAAGCTGGAGCAGGTCCTGGAGTCGGTTGCTCGCACCGAGTTTTTCAAGACACAGGACACAGCCAGATATAAGGACCCCGGGGTGTGCTCGCTGTACTACCTTGCGTTGCGGAAAAAAAACGTTCTTCTGGGGCTCTGGCGAACGGCCATTGGCCACCCCGAGCAGCAGAAAATGATCAAGTTTCTGGGAAACGACTTCAAGCAGGCGCGCTGGCGGTCTGCTGCGCTCAAAAATGCGTTCGTTCTGCTGGGAAAACACCGGTACCTGGACGCTGCGTCGTTCTTCTTGCTGGCAGACTCGCCGAAGGACTGCGTCAACGTCATTCTCAACAAGCTCCACGACACTGCGCTGGCCATCGCTGTGGCACGGTGCTACGAAAAAGAACACAACGGACCCGTGCTCCGGGACCTCGTCATGAAACACATCATTCCCAAGGCTGTGCATTCTAACGACAGATGGACGATCAGCTGGGGTCTGTGGACCACGGGCGACCGTGCGCTTGCTGTCGAGGCGCTGATATGTCCGATCGTGGACCTTGTGGAGAAACTCGTGGAAATGGGGGCCCTGGCTCCCGAGCTGAAGGCAGAGCTCCAGGTCAAGACGATGGACTACGAGGACCCGGTTCTGCTCGTGCTGTACAAAGACCTGCGTGCCACAAAGACAGAGTATGCGCGCGAGTCGCTCGATCTGGACGAGAGCTCCGAATTCGACTTTGTCCTGGCCGCAGCTCTCATGTACGAGAAAATGGGGTGTGATTATCTGTCTCTCGACCTGGTGAGCCATTGGGACTTTTCCAGCGAGAAAAAACAGCCACACAAGACAGAGAAAAAAGAGGTGCTCCCGCCGCCACCGTCGCAGTTCCAGGAACCAGACATGTCTGCGTTTGACTTCGGGTTCTAACATGATAATTAAAAATGTATCATATATAATAGTGAATAATCTGGATGTAGGACTAATGATTAATATTTACAGAACAGCCCCATCTTCAACGACCCAGATTCAGCAGCAACGACTGACCCGGAGCAGAGGACTCTCCGCCGTTCTGGGTTCCGTTGGGCAGATAGGTGACGTTCGGAGACTGGCTCAATGTTTGAGCAATCTCCTTGGAGGCCTCCAATCTTCTGATCAAAAGAAGACCGTCACCAGCCTTGTTCAGAGCACGCGAAACGTTCTCGGCAGCCTCGGCCTCTCCCTCGGCGCGTATCACAGCAGCACGTCTCTCCTGCTCGGCCTTCTCCACCAGATAGGTTGCTCTTTCGGCATCCTGTTGAGCAATCTGTTTCTGCTCAACAGCTTTGGTGAACTCCTGGCCAAACGTCATGTGGGTGATCGACACGTCCTCCAGCTTGATCTTGAACTCGCCGGCTCTCTGCTCAAGCTCGTGTTTGATACGGGAAGAAACGGTCTCTCTCATCGTGATGAGCTCTGAGGCATTGAACTGGGCAACAATGCTCTTGAGCACCTCGTTTCCAATGGAGGGCAGAACACGCTCGTCGTAGTCCAGTCCCAAGTTCTGGTAGATCTGTGGGAGACTCGTCACGTCTGGACGGTGCAGCACTCTCAGCGTCAGCGAAACGGTCTGCAAATCCTTCGAACCTGTGACCGTGGTGATGGTGCGTGGCTTGGTACGCACGTCATACAGGATCGGTTTCTGCAGCCATGGGATCACAAAGTTCAGTCCCTCGCCCACAATCTGGGGCTTGACTCCTGAGAACCGGTCGAAAATAACAGCTCTTTGACCCCCTAATATGTTAGTCACCAGCCATAAAAATCACTTACCCTTCACGTCATACATGGAGTACTGTGCTGCCATCACAGCAATACCAACAGGAACGGCTAATTTCGAAATAGCGTCGGCAATTCTAGACATGTTGAATATTCGCCACTATTAATATATAATAAAAGATATTTTTTTACACCATTTTTTATATTGGTATTACTTGGAGCATGCACATATTCTAATCGTCGTTACCCTCCTCGTCTCTGGTCATAACACCGCTCTCCTTCAACAGCAGGTCGATCTGATCAGGGGTCCAGATCTTGAGCCTGAGCTGATTGTTTTCGTCCAGACTGATGGTGGAGAACTCCACCTTCTCACTGGTCAGCTTGTTGCTGTCGGTGGTCTTGCTCAGAACCTTCAACGCGAGGTTTTGGGCCTCCTTGAGCGTCATGTCGTCTTTGTAGTCTTGCTTGAGTAGCGTTTGTGCGCTCGTGTTGTTGGCCCCAATGCTGGTAGCCTTCCACCCCGAGTAGTTTCCTGAAGGATTGCTTGTGTATAGTTGGAATCCGTATCTTTCGTCATGGCCCGCAAAAATGAATGAAACTCCAAACGGACGAAGTCCTCCGTGCTGTGTGTAGCCCTGCTTCACGTCGCAGATCCGCTTGACCAACGTTTCTATAGGGATGTCCTCTCCGTACGTCTTGAGATACTGCTGTGCCGAGTATCTCACGTGGTTGATCAGAATTCCTGCGTCGGCCGTCATTCCGGCCACCGCGCACACCGTCTTGTCGTTCAGCACGTACATTTTCTCGGCACTGGTGTCTTGTTCCAGCAGTTTACTGGTGACTTTTCGTTCCGCCGCGAGAACAACTCCGTCCTTGGCCATCACGCCAATGGCTGTTCCAGCATGGTTGATTGCCTCCAGAGCATACTCCACCTGGTACAATCTGCCCTCTGGCGAGAAGATCGTGGTTCTGGAATCGTATCTTCTGGACATGGTATATATATTTGCCTTCAGAAATTTTTGGCCGGGTAAAGATAAATCCTGTGCTGGAAATGGAGCGGCAGGTGTAGCACATTAATTGTGCTAAAGTCAGCTGTGTTTTTGGAGCCGCGCCAGTCTCGCGCGCCCAGTCGAGCCGTCTCGCGAGTTCTATGTGGCCTGCGGAAACCGGGGCCCACAATCGCCCCCTAGACGTCCAGCGACACCAGGCCCACCCCCCACACATATTCCAAAATTTGCTCCCCACTGCCCGTGCAATTTATCACCTAAAAATCCAGCCAGTTACTGCTTTTTTGTTTTCAGCAATTTCATCTGCTCTTTTTGCCTGCCCACCAAGTGCATGCGTTCCAAGCTTTTACAAAAACTTCATCTCGGCTCTGGACATCCGGAAGACGCTCTGGAATCACAACAGACTATCTCAATGGAAAAAACAGACCAAATCGATCAACAGCTGTTGCACAACGTGTACCAGGGACAAGCGGGTGGTGACTCTTCGCAAGCTGCAGCACAGCAATCGCAGCAGGACCAGCCGTGCCAACAGGTCCAGGAAGCACAGCAGCAGCAGATGGCCATTCTGCAACACATGCCGTCGTACCAGGCCATCATCCAGCCCAATTACGCTCATCTCCAACGCATTGCCGGGTCGTCCTTGTTGCCGCAGAGGTCGACCACGTCCAAAGGCAAGTACTCGCTCAAGGACTTCATAATAATGAGGACTCTCGGAACAGGGTCGTTCGGCCGGGTGCATCTGGTGAAGTCTGTCCATAACAACCGGTTCTACGCCATCAAGGTGCTCAAGAAGGCACAGGTGATCCGAATGAAGCAGGTGGAGCACACCAACGATGAGAGACGGATGCTCAAGCTGGTGGAGCACCCGTTTCTGATCCGGATGTGGGGCACGTTCCAGGACTCCAAAAACCTGTTCATGGTGATGGACTACATCGAGGGAGGCGAGCTGTTCTCGCTGCTACGCAAGTCGCAGAGGTTCCCCAACCCGGTGGCCAAGTTCTACGCCGCAGAGGTGACGTTGGCGCTGGAGTACCTGCACTCGCACAACATCATCTACAGGGACCTGAAGCCGGAAAACATCCTGCTGGACCGCAATGGACACATCAAACTAACGGACTTTGGATTCGCCAAGGAGGTGGAGACCGTGACATGGACTCTGTGCGGAACGCCAGACTACATTGCGCCCGAGGTGATCACCACCAAGCCGTACAACAAGAGCGTGGACTGGTGGTCGCTGGGAATTTTAATATTCGAGATGCTGGCCGGATACACCCCATTCTACGACCAGACCCCTATGAAGACGTACGAAAAAATCATGGCGGGAAAAATCCACTACCCCTCGCATTTCCACCCGGACGTGGTGCATCTTCTTTCGCGACTCATCACGGCAGACCTGACGCACCGTCTGGGTAACCTGCAGAACGGCCCGGCCGACATCAGAAACCACCAGTGGTTCGGCGAGGTTGTTTGGGAAAAGCTGCTGCTGAAAGACATAGAGACACCGTACGAGCCGCCAATCACGGCCGGCGTCGGAGACACCTCGCTCTTCGACCACTACCCCGAGGAACAGCTCGACTACGGCGTCGTGGGAGAAGACCCCTACGGCAAGTACTTTGTGGACTTCTAGCCGGCGTGCGGGTTCCGGGCTGTGCAGCGGGTGCAGCGGGTGCGGCGACGTGATCTGGGGAAAAATATTCTTGTTGACAGGGTATTGGGCGGTACTGAGATGTTTGGTCGGTCCAGATCGCGCAGAGCGCTACGAAAGGCTTCTGCAAACCTGAGCTCGCCGGAGTTTGGCTCGTCCGGCAGCAACCGCGGCGACCCCGAGTCGGCGGCTTCCGTTTGCACAAGCATCACCTCGAACTTAAAACAATTGAATCAAACAGCAAACGAAACTGTGCGTGCTGAGCCACAGACAGTCTACAAGGGCAGCAGGGTCGACCCGCGTCGCGAGCTCAACGACCTGTTTGCCATGGAGGACGAACTGCTCAGTATCGTGCGCGGGTTCCAGAATACCAGTCTTGTGCGCAAGAGAATGCTGGAGAGCCTGATCGTTAACAACTTTGGCGTGTTCCGGTGCGGCGCAGTCGGCTCGGACAACGTCCAGCTGCTGGAAAAAATCCAAAACACAGTGAACTCTCTGATCTCGTTTGTGATGCTGCTGAACCAGTCGGACCAGCCCGCGGACGAGTACGACGACGTGAGTCCGTACTTCGGCACGATGCACACGCCGCCGCCGCGCAACGCCGACATGCGCTTCGCCAGCATGCGTGTCCCGCGACACCTATACGACTCCTACTACCCCGTTTCTCCCTACAGATAATTATGAATAGTTCCATACAAGCAGATTGGCTATCTATTATATACAGGTCACTCCAGCACAATCTTTGCGCCCAGGCCTTCGAGTGTAGTCTTCATTTTCTCGGCATCGTCCTTGCTGAGGTTTTCCTTCAACACCTTAGGAGCGGCCTCGACAAACTTCTTGGACTCGACCAAAGAAAGTCCCAGAAGCGACTTGACCTCCTTGATGATCTTTGGCTTGGATTTGGCGTCGAAGGCCTCGAGCTTGACGGTGAAGATGGTCTTTTCCTGGGCCTCTTCCTTGACTTCAGCGGCCTCAGCCTCGGCAGCAACAGGGGCTGGGGCGGCGGCTCCTGCGGCAGGGAATGCAATGTCTGGGATGTTCAGCTTGGTCTTGAGCTCCTGGATCAAGAACGAGGTCTCCAGCAAGGTAAGGGTGGAGATTTGGTCCACGATCTGGGCGATTTTAGGGTCGACGGGCTGGGACTCGGTCGAATTGTATCTCACCATGCGCAGGACAGCGCGGCTTGCTGGCCCAGAGACGCCCGCTCTGGAGCCTGCACCGAGCCTCACGGCGGTTCTTGAGGATTGTCTAAGAATTGCAGACATTGAGAATTAATTGAGGAATAAGGAGCGAGAAAAAACTGTGAAAAAAAACGTGGCGAAACCGCCGCGCACCGCCGCGCGACACTTGCGCAGCAGCTTATGTAAGTGGAGATTTCCAACTTTTCGTTTTCCAACACCATGTCGTTCAGATTCTGTGCCGAATGGTAAGTATGCCACGGGCGCTCTGCCCGGCCACGCAGCCCTAACCGTCTAGCAACAACATGTTGTATCCGCGCGAGGACAAGGAAAACAAACGGTTGCTGTACCAGTGTCGAAATTGCTCCTACTCAGAACTCGCAGACAACTCCAAGGTCTACAGACACGAGCTCATCACCAACATCGGCGAGACCGCCGGTGTGGTGGAGGATATCGGGTCGGACCCCACTCTGCCTCGCTCAGACAAAACGTGTCCCAAGTGCCATAACTCAGAGTGCGTTTTCTTCCAATCCCAGCAAAAACGAGCAGATACAAGCATGGTGCTCTTCTACGTGTGTCTAGAGTGCAAGAACGTGTTCCGCAGCTGATAATAATTATTCAGGTTACAAAGATCCAGGTCTATAAAGTATAATTCTCGAATGAACAAAAAAAAGTGTCGCATCTTGGACCTCACAAGTAGTAGTGATTGTAAGTTCCGCCAGCATTGACGCCAACAGGCCCGTTGGCAGACCTGATGGACTGCAGGGAGCCCTGGAGCGTGTTGGTGATGGAGGGAAGCATGATTTTCTCGGGGCCAGCGCCAGGACCCGAGCCGTTGTTGGTGGTGTAGTTGAACAGGGTGTTGTTAGGAAGCGATTGCGACGGACTGTTGGTTCCGGAGGTGGGCGAGTGGGTGTGTGCTGGGTTGTGTCTGAGGGTGTCCTTGAGCGTCGATATGATCTTGAAGTAAGTTTCCTCCTTGTTGGCGTCGGAGAGCCCCGACGAGGTGTTGAGGTGCAGCAGCAGGTTGTTGATCTCGATGTGCAGCACGCTGAGGCGCTGCTGGGCGCTGGCACCGGCGCCGGGCTTGGTGTCCTTCGCAGCGGCCAGGGTGTCGGCGTACGGCATCTTGGGCGACGACGAGGACGACGACGACTTGGACGAGTTGAGCGAGTCCGTGCCCGGCTGGACGTGGCCAAAGTTCGACGGAAGCGGCAGCTGGAACTTGGGCATCGGCTGTAGCTGCGTGTTGGCGTTCTGTGCGGCCATCAGAAGCGAGTTTGTGGGGCCGAAGTTGGGTCTTTTCGCCACTCCTGGCGCGGCCAGCGACGGCTTCTGAACAAAGGCGCCCATCCCAGTCTTGGGGTCTTGCTCCGACTGCGCGCACCCGGACGGGTAGAGAACGTGGTTGTGCTGGTCGTTCACCACGACGATCGACCACTTCTTCGCTCTGAGCGAGTAGTTGGCTCGTATTCTGAAGGGACAGTTTCCCTTTTGTCTCTTGTTAATTTCTTTTGTTGGAGATTTAGAGTTTTTGGAACCCTTTGGGTTCACGGTGGATGCCGCAAAGCTGTGGTTGTTTTTGCACTTGAACACGATCTTGGTGTCGTCAGACCGCTCGATAACGATGTTGATGCCCTTGGACACGAGCTGGGAGTGGAGCCAGGGCTTGATGCTGGGCTTGTCGTCAAAGTACTTCTTGTCCAGAATGAGCGGCTCTGAAGCAAGCGTGTGGGTATCTGGGTTGTGCGCCGTGGCGGCGGCAGGGAGCGTCTGTGGTTGGAATCCCATGTGGAGAGTAGGCAGACGGAAGGCGGGATATGTGAAAGTATTTATATCAAGCACAAGAAGAGGGGTTAATCAGTTGGGGTTAGATTTTTTTCGGGGGTGGGCAAATCGGACGGTACCCTTAGGGTGTAGCAGCTAAGACGAACGGCGGGCTATTTCGAATCCCGGGCCACTGAGCAAAAGAGGGGAAGTTTATCAGATGCGTCAATAAGGTGGTGTACTTTTTGTGTTTGCTGCTGTAAAAATAACCACACCCCCTAATAAGGCTTTACGCCCTGCACCGACTCGGAATCCGAGGAAATTTCTGCTTGACACACTTTTCAGAGAAAACCACGCGGTGGCTCCGGATCGGGTGCTACAACACGCCACTGTTTGGCAGCCCATCTCGGATCGCCCGTGCTGCTCTCCCCTCTTTACCCCCACCCCTCTGCCATGTGTTTTTGAAACCTTGGCCCAAAAACCCCGCCCTGTGTACGGTAGGCCCTACTCCGACCGTTGACTGAAAAATCGGACCCCGCTTTGAGTGTACATTTTACTCCGATCACAAAAATCGGCGTTTCTTGGGGTCTCCCGTACGTTATCGCTATGAACACTATTTTCTCTTGCGGCTTGGCCGGGCATTTTTCGCCCGTCTCTTCTCCTTGACCTCCCGTGTCTTTCTGATCTGCTCCACGGAACGCAGCTCCTCACGGCCGCTGCCCTTGCCACGCCAGCCCTTGACCGTCCGTCCAGACTCCACCGCCTTCTTGACCTTCTCCACCTGCTCCTTGTAGTTGTCTCTGTTCTTATCGGGCAGCTTAGGAGCGTCCTGCCGCATGTGCACAAACCGGCCGCGCTGCTTTCTGCCAGACAGGTTCGTCTCGAACCCGCTGCTCTGCTCCTTGGCCCCCGTCTTGAAGCTCACGTGGTGCTGAGCCTTCCACTCGTCGAACTTGCCCGACCGGTACGACGCAGGGATCTTTTGCCCGCTCTCTCCGATGATGTACTTCTTGTCGTCCTGCACTTTCTTGTACTTGCCGGCCTTCTTGTCCCACAGCACGCGCGCCGTCTGCTTCTGCACCCCCACCTTATCGTCCTCTGCGTCGATGTCGAACGCCGCCCGCGAGGCCTCCGAGCTGAACCCGGTGTCCAGGTTCAGCTGCTGCTCCTGGATCGCTGCCGCCGGCGCGTAGTGAGACATGTAGAAGTTGGGGTCCCGGAACGTCTTCTTCTTCTTGCCTGTCTTGGCCGCCAGCACCGCGTCTCCATCCTCAAACGCCCGGTGCAGCTCCTCCTCGTTCACGTTGTAGCCCACCTCGCCGCTGTTGCTCTCCCGGAACAGCTCGTCCTCCAGGTTGTGCGTCAGCCCAGAAACACGCTCCAGCTCCAGCAGCTCGCGCCGTTCGCGCGCCTTGCGCTGCACGCCCGCTACCTGCCGTCTGCGCGCGTTCATCAGGTCCATCAGCGACTCGTCGCGCTTGCCAAACTCAAACACCGTCTCCTTGTGCTTTCTGTTCTGCAGCTTGGCGAGAAACAGCTCTTTTTCCATCTCGAGGTTCTGGCCAAACAACACGTTCTGCTCGTCCCACCCGAGGTTGACGATCTCCTTGGACCGGCGCAGCGACTCCGTGCTGGCGGCCGTGCGCGTGCGGAAGTACAGCTTCTCTGCCTTTTCTGCCACGCTCTTGAGCGAGCGGATGTCGTAGTTGTGCTTGAGGATGGTCTCGTACAGCTCCTGCATGGCGCCCACGAGGTTGCGCGGCGCGCCGCCCACGACCAGCCGCTCGGTGTACGACACCGGGGGCTCGACGAAGCCTGCAGCGGAGCCGTGGTCTGCGGCGTGCCGCGAGCGCAGCAGGTCCACCTTCTTGGCGTGCATCGACGTCAGCAGCACCTTGCGCCCCAGAAAGATCTCCAGGTCCAGCAGGTACGGCAGCTCGGCCTCGCCCACGATGGAGTACGCCCAGCCGCGGTGGCCCGCGCGCGCCGTACGGCCCACACGGTGCACGAAGATCTTGGACGAGGACGGGAACGAGTAGTTGATCACGTTGGCCAGCACGGGCACGTCGATACCGCGCGCGGCCACGTCGGTCACCACGAGGATGCGGCACAGGCCTGCGCGGAAGTTCAGCAGCTGCCGGCGGCGCGCGTGCTGGTCCAGCGACCCGTAGATGTACGACGTGGCGTAGCCCGCGTCCTTGAGGATCAGCGTCACGTACTCCACGTGGTGCTTGGTCGGCACAAACACGATCGTCGAGTGCTCGGTGGGCAGGTCGCCTGCGCGCGCGAGCTTCTCGCGGCGCGGCCGTTTCTTCTGGCTCCTCTTCGTGTCGTCGTCGGACTCGTCGTCGTCCAGCCGGTTCGCCTGGTCCAGCCGCTTGAGCTCCTCTGCCGTGGCCACCGGCATCTTGATCACCTCCTGCAGCAGCAGCAGCAGGTTCGCCTCGCGCTCGTTCTTCTTTGTGCTGATGAAGCACATCTGCAGGTCCTCGGAGATCTTGGTCTCCGAGTCCAGCCGAACAAGCACCGGGTTCGACAGACCCGCCTTGGCAAAGTCCACCAGGTTGCGTGGCAGCGTGGCAGAAAACAGCATCGACTGCCGTTTTTCCGGCAGCGACGCCAGCAGCTCGTTCAGCTGCTCGTCGAAACCCATCTCGAACAGCCGGTCGGCCTCGTCGTACACAATGTACTCCACGGTGCGCAGATCAAGCTGCATCTCTGTCTTGAGATGCAGGAACCGCCCCGGAGTAGCGATCACCACGTCCGGGTTGGCCATCATGGCGCCAAACTGGTCCTCCATGGAGTCTCCGCCGATCAGCAGCAGCGACCGCAGGTCGGACCCGCGACTAAACTCCTTGAACTGCTTGGACGTCTGCATGGCCAGCTCACGAGACGGCGAAAGAACAATCGCACGGATCCCGATCTTGGCCACGTGCGTCTTGAGACGCTCCACCAGCGGCAGCAGAAACGCCGCCGTCTTACCCGAACCCGTGCGCGCCATACCAACCACGTCTCTGTTGGCCATGATCAGCGGGATGGTCTTGCGCTGGATAGGAGTCGGCTGCTTGTAGCCTTTCTTGCCCAGGTTGGCCAGAATGTGCTTCGACAGCCCAAACGACGCAAACGTGCCGTTCTTCGCCTTCTTCGCAGCAGGCTGGTTCGAAAAATACGACCCCCCGTCCTCGTCCTCGTCGTCAGAAAGCTCCAAGCTAGGGAACTGCGCAGAGTCCACCCTGCGCTTCTTCGGTGCCGGTGCCGCCACTGCAGCCTCATCGTCGCTGCTGTAGATCTCGTCCTGCACTTCGCTGTCGCTCTGCGACGCCTCAGACTCGCTGTCGATGTCGGCAGCCAAACTAGTAGCAATATCAAACTCCTCGTCAGACATAGCTATATGAAAAATTTCTGATCAAAAAATATTTTTATTGTTCACGTAATATCGTGGCTGTGCTATAAACTGGGTCGCGGCTCATCTGTTGTAGGGATGGTAACTTCTTCTCCCGCGGCCCCTGTGGCCGCCACCGCCGCCACGTCCACCGCGCTCTGAGCCCCGGTCGCCGCGCCCACGGAAGTCGCGCGAGTCGCGCGAGTCCTTGGGTCCTCTGGGCCGTCCTCCGTGCCGCATGCCCCCACGGGGGCCTGACGGCAGCGAGCTCGTGGTCTGCTCCTGCGGGTTCGGCACCTCGTCGCCCCCGTCCCGAAGATCGTCGGCGTGCTCTGTCTGCTCGTCGGCGCCTGGCACAGCGCCCCCGTACTGCTGCATCATCTGGGCCATCGCCTGCGAAACGTCGCCCCCCTGCTGCTGGACCTGCTGCATCTGCATCCAGTACTGCTGCATTTGTTGCATCTGCTGCCAGTATTGCTGCATCTGCGCCATCTGTGTGTACTGCTGCTGAGGCTGGCCCATGTTGGAGTACGAGCTGCCGGCCTTCTGCTGGTTACGGGGCTCCGCGCGCTTGATTTCCATGTTTTTACCGTGAAATAGCACGTACTTATTCTGCGTCACTCTATCAACCGCATCTGGCGAATCGTACGTCACAAACCCGTATCCTCGAGACCGCCCGGTGTCCTTATCGAGCATCAGTTGCGAGTCGATAATGTTGCCGAACTGCTGGAAGTACTCGGTGAACTCGGCCTCAGTCACCTCGGGAGCGACTCCTCCAACAAAGATCTTTCCTGTTTTATCCTGCTCCTCTTTTGGAATTGCTCTTTTAGGGTCGATTAGCTTGCCGTCTAAAACATGCGTCTTTTTTAAAACATCGTCAACACTACTTGAACTAGCAAATGTCAAAAACCCAAATCCCCGCGACCGGCCTGTCGCGTTGTCTTTCATGATCGTCAGGTCCACCACGTCACCGAACTGGCTGAAATAATTCTTCATGCTTTCCTCTGTGGTTTCCCAGTTCAGGCCTCCAATGAACATCTTTCCCTGGTCCTTCGACTGGATGTCTGCTCGCACCGTATCCTGGAACTGTCTCTGGCCGCCCATCATCGGTGGCATGCCCATTGGTGGGTTCATCATCGGGAATTGCGCAGCAGCAGCCTCCAACGCAGCTGGCGTTGGCTCCTGGACAGCGTTATTTTCTGGCACGGCTGCGGGCTCAACAGCCGCAACCACAGGCGCAGCCGGCTCTGCTGCTTCCTGCTTCACTTCCTCCTTGTCCTCGTCGTAGATGTCGTCGAAAAGGGCCTCGTCGTCGGAATTCGTCATAACTGTGTTCTGGACAAAATGAAAATTAGAGGAGATTTACTTTTTCCCGGGTAGGGTAAGTGCAGGCGAAAATAGGCGGGTGGAACGAGAAGGGGGGGACGTGTTTGGGCGCTGCGTGGGGTGTTGGTGGTGCTTCTGTGGTGCTGAAGGTACTGGCGGTGCTTCCGTTTTGCTGGTGCTTGTTCAGCTGGTGCTTCCCTTTCCTCATGCTTTCCTTCGTGGTGCCTCTGTTGATACGCAGAAACACAACATCTCGCCGCCCGGTGGCCCACGCACCCGCAATCCCACTCACCAAGAAGACTGGTCTGTTGGACATAACTCTGATATGCTTGCTAGTCCCCTCCCTGCCCCTCCGTGCCACCCACACTGCCCCTTCTGCTCTGGCGCACGGCTACCACAAGTGCACAGCCCGGTGAAAAATTTAAAAATCATGAAGGAGTATTTAGTGTACATGTCGCAGGCCCATGTGGGCTTCCGTCGCGCTGAGCTCGAGTCGCTGGCGTCTATCGGTGGGTTTTCTGTGGACTTGAGCGAGATGCGCGATGAAAGCCCGTTTCTGGTGGTGCGACTGGAGAACGACCAGCAGGCTGCGCAGTTGATTCGCAGGTCAGTGCTGTCTCGTGCGATCTACGAGCTTTGGGGCGAGGGTGCCACGATGAACCAGCTGCACGAGAGCGTGAGACAGCGTCTGCCCAAGTACCTGGACGATTACAAAAAATGCACCTTTAAATTCGACATAGTTTCGTACCAGGGCAGCAGAAAGACAAGACAGCAGCAGCTGGACCTGTTCAACTCGTTCGCGTACCTGGCGTTCGAGGGGAAAATCCAGATGAAGAACCCGGACGAGACATTTGCGATCCTCGAGTCGTACAGAATCATCGGACAGGAGCCTGCTCCCGAGCCAGAACAGGTGTTTTTTGGACGGCTGGTCGAGACGTCGGACCGCTCGCGCGGCGTGCTGGAACGGTACGAGATCGCCAAGAGACCGTACTACGGCACAACCACGTTCGACGCAGAACTGGCCCTGGTCAGCTGTAACCTGGCACGCACGCAGCCTGGCCATATCGTGTACGATCCCTTCGTGGGGACGGGCTCCTTTGCCCTGGCAGCAGCACACTACGGTGCGTACACGTACGGAACAGACATAGATTTCCGGGCTCTCAAGGGAAAAGGCACAGATCGCCGTCTGGCTACCAATTTTAAAAAATACAATACAGACCATCTTTTTGGAGATGTTCTTTGCATGGATTTCACCCACAACGCCTTCCGCTCAAGCCTGGTGTTTAACTCGATAGTCTGTGACCCGCCATACGGAGTCAGAGAGGGCTTGAAGGTGTGTGGAACCGACAGAGAAGAACGGTTTGTGGGGAAGGAAAAGATCGTGATCAACGGCGAGTACGCGTACTTGAGACGGGACTTCATCCAGCCCAAGAAAAACTACTCGCTGGACCTGCTGCTGGATGACCTGCTGGAATTTGCGGCCCAAAGACTGGCGCTCAACGGCCGGCTTTGTTTCTGGATGCCCGTGGCCAACGACCAGGACATCCCTACACTGGTTCCTCAGCACGAAAAATTGCAGCTGGTGTACAACCTAGTGCAAGAGTTCAACAAATGGTCGCGCAGACTGCTGGTTTACGTCAAAAGAGACGAGAGCTACAAGGGAACCACCATCACGTCGCAGGAGCGAGGACTCCAGAACGATTTCCGTAATAGATACTTCCAGAAATTTAAATAATGTTCAACTTATCAATATGTTATTACCACTTATCTATTCGTCGTCTTCAAGGGATTCCAAAGTTTGGGCAGCAATACGGTCCAAGTCTCTTTGTCCGTTGTCGGAAATTCTTCTGCCACCCTTTGGCGAGATCTCCAAGACACCGATCTTCTCCAAAGCTTGCACAGCTCTTCTGTTGACGGAGCCGGAAGCATCGTAGTGCTTGCTTGGTCTGCCACCTCTGTTCTTAGCACCTCCGTAAAGCTTGTTCAAAGCACCGACACCAACTTGCTTTCTCAAGTAAATGTGTCTGGCCACGGAAGCAGCTCTCTTGTAGAACCATTTGTCGGCCTCTTGTGGTGGGAGCTCGTTACCGGCGGAGGTCTTGACCAGCTCGACGTAACCTGGGACCTCGAGCTTACCTTGTCTTTGCAAGAATTGGGCGTATGCGTTGATAAAGTCCTGTGCTGGGACGTCTCTAACAGAGTAACCTGGCATGTTGTATATGATCAAGTTTAAACTTTGAGAAAATTTTCTAAATGAATATTATGTGTGACTCTGGTCTGAGGTGTGGACTTTTCACGCGAGCGCAGAAATCCGGGCTGTGAGGGCTCGCAAGCGGGTGCTCTTTACGTCTACAGGCTTGTTGTATTATGTTCGATTTCTTATTCTCAACTACGTAATTACCCTTAGACCTTGAAACCTCTAGATCTTCTTCTACCTCTAGCTCTCTCGAACTTTCTGCCCTTGGACATGATT
This sequence comes from Ogataea thermomethanolica, assembly GCA_030674565.1. NCBI lineage: Eukaryota > Fungi > Ascomycota > Pichiomycetes > Pichiales > Pichiaceae > Ogataea > Ogataea thermomethanolica. Next base: position 391,940 of record JAKTYW010000010.1, read on the forward strand.
CTTGGAGCCTTGCCCTTGTGTGGACCGAAGCCGAAGTGTCTAACAGCCTCTCTGGAGTTTCTTGGGCCTCTAACGGTCAAGGTGTTAGAACCAGTTGGAGCTCTAAGAGCCAATTGGTCAAGAGTGATGGCCTCACCACCGTTCTTCTCGATGGTAGCCTTGGCACCAGCAGTGAATCTCAAAGCAGCAACAGTGGTCTTTGGGAACTCAAGCAGTCTGGCGTCAGCGGTGACGGTTCCAACAACAACAACAGTCTTGTCGGAAGCACCTGGCTGTCTCAAAGCTCTGGCGATTCTAGCAACAGAAACTGGAGGTCTGTTGATCTTGGAAAGGAACAAAGACTTGAGGATGACCTTGTTGAATGGAGCGTCGGTACGACCTGTAAAGTTAGTAACTGTGTGGATGACGATTTCAATTCTGCTCAAAGTCGCACCTGTTCAAAGACAGGTACTCGCAAAACTCGCAGGATCCTCGCGCGAGGGTCCTGGTCCATCCAAAGTTGACTGTCCAGCAGTCAGCGAATTGTGCAAAACTAAAATGTCAAAACTCAATACCTACGAGCCAAGAAGGAGTACAGTTTCACCAAAGACTTGAGGTAAACGTTCTCCGACTTTGGGGCCTGTCTGTGGCCAGATCTGATGTGCTGTTTGGTTGTGTGATCTCTACCCATGGTGAAGTTTGGTAAGAAAGTTTTTCGTCTGAAAAAAATTTAAGAGGGTTACCCCTGCGAAAAGTCTGCGGGTCACGTGAAACCCGCGCGCCTTCGATGGGTTTTTGGCTGTGCACCGGCGTGCAATTGTGCTTCTACTACACCCAGCATGGACCGTCTAAAGTGAGTATCTGGACCGTGTGCCGCTGACCTTTTAGGACCGACGAAACCAACCCGCGCGGGATCCCGCAGGCCAAGTTCATCGACAACATCGCCGACTTCATCGATGCCAAAAAGTGCACCGACGACGACGTGTCGGTGTTTTTGAAGGAGCTGCAAGTGAGGCTCCAGCAGTACAAGTTCATGGAGGAGAACAAGCGCAACACGCTCAACAACCTCAACATCAAGATCCCCGACATCCAGAAGACCCTGGACATGTGCAAGTTCCTGCGGTCCCGCAGACAGCAGCTGCTCCAAGGCGAGATCGACGACGAGACCCTGGACGTCAACTACGAGCTCAATGACACAGTGTACTCTACAGCAGAAATCGACATTAAAAATACAGACTCGGTGTCGCTGTGGTTGGGAGCAGACATCATGATGGAGTACCCAATTGACGAGGCCATAGATATGCTGGAAAAACGTCTCGAAGGAGCCTTGCACAATAAAACAATCACTCTGGAGGATCTGGAGTACCTCCGCTCGAACATCACCACCATGGAAGTCAACACCGCGCGTGTTTACAACTGGGACGTCCAGAGACGCAAGAGTCTCAAGGAGACACAGGCTACCGCCTGAAGATGTCCAGCACTTGGGTACCTAGCGATCGCACCGGTGTGTCGTCGCCGTCCTCTGAATTGTCTGCAGACTCCTCGTCGTCTGCGTTTTCGGCAGCCCGCGACTCGTTCACCAGCGTTTGGATCCGAGTTTCCAGCTGCGGCCGCTGGGTCCTGGCTGTGAATCTTGTATATAGCAGCTCCAGGAGACCCCATCTGGCATTGACTCCGGGAAGCAGGCCGTTGAAGAGGAGGGCCCCGATCAAGTACCCGAGCAGACACGGGACCGTCGAGCTGAGCAGCCCCTCGCTCAACGTCAGATGCAGCGCAATCAGCGACGTGAAAAAGTCGTTGGTGAACACGAGCTTGAAGTCCTGGTTGGTGTGCCGCAGTTTCAAGAGCCCGCCAAAATTCAGCTCAAATTTATATAGCAGCGGCGTTTGTCGCCAATGCACGTATAGCAGACCGAAAACGATTCCAAATGGACCGGCCGGCACGAAAATGTTTATCCCCAACAGGGTGTACACTGTCCAGAGCAGAATGGCCAGGGCCGCAAGATTGTAGACATACAGCAGTAGGATGGTGCGCAGGAACTTGACCGACCCCAGCGCGCGCTCCAGGTTCTTGAGACTCAGTACCAGCAGCGTCGTGCACATCACGACCTGCGACTCGTTCTGGAACTGCAGCTGGACAAGGGCCAGACGCCAATACTGGCCCCATTTGCTCAGAAACGGGCTGTAGCTGAGGATGAACAGCGGCTTCTGCTCGAAAATCGACACCAGGATGGGCACCACAATTGTCCATGTCGTGAGCGCGGCGGAGACGGGGAGATGCAAAAACCCCGTTGGAAGAGAGGAAGACATGGTTGGCAAGTTTGGCAAGCAAAATAATCTCCTGTGTTATTGGCACGTCTGTCGACGCGTCGAAATAAATAGCCTAACTCAAACTCGATTTTAATCTTCTTGTATTTGATAGTACTCCCAGAACGCGATGCAGCCCTGGTACAACAAGTTGGGGCGTCAGGGACGTCTTCTTGCTGATCAGACCCTTAGCGGTGAATGGGCCGGGCCGTCTGCGGTGGACTTCCAGGCTCCCACCCAGCTGGATTATCTGTTTGACGAACTGATGACTCCGAAGAGCTCGTCTACCCCTGACAAACTGCTGTCCTATCTGGCGTACTATTATCCCAAGCTCAAGAACGAGAATAACGTGCAGCTGCTGACTGCCAGCTTCCTGCAATGTCCTGTCTTTTTCAGCAATTCGCTCGTGGTTTCCTTCGAGCACAACTACAGAATTATCGAGTGCTTCAAGTACATCCTGGACAAGAAGTTCCAAACCAGCCAGCCAACGCTGCCGTTCTACCGATTTTACAACTCTCTGATATGCACGCTCGTGCATTTCGCGAGCAGACCGGAAAACCAGTGGAAAGTGATTCCTGTTGCTGTTGGCTGTCTGCTGTCTGTGAGCTCGAGGGCCGAGTATGATCGGTTTCCGGACCACCATCAGCTCATAGCCAAATTGGACGGCAGACTGACCGACCTGGCGGGACAATCTCTGCAACACAGCATGGGCGAGCTGTTGTCGAAAGACCTGCTCTGTCTGAACGTGGTAGCTCTGTCTTGCGTTCATGATAATATAGGGCACAAATATTTGTCACAGATACTGAATGCGAGACCCGAGATTTTGAAGCACATGGCGGAGCTGATCTTCAATTCCCCTTATGGACTGGACAACGGCAAGCTGCTGGACCGGGTCGACGAGCTCTCGCAAATGCCTCCTGTCGTTCGGAACCTCAGCAGACTGTCTGCTCTGTTTTGCAAGCTGGTCACCATACACCCGAACCTCGCAATTTTGGCGGACAATCTGGACCTCATTCTTAACCGCATTCAAACTGCGAGCGAAAACATCTCCAGGGTGCATCCTCCCTCCGAAAAACAATGGACGCTGCTAAGAACGTTGCTCTTTGCCCAGGTGATGATTTTCGAGAGCATCGCTGCCCGCTTCATCCACCTCAATGACCTGGCCTGGAATCAACGCGTTCTGCCCACGTTGAGCCGCAAAATGCTGACTGTGTTGTTCTATTTCAACTTTGTGGTGGACAGAATCGGGACCGGTGGCTTCGAGAGCTACAACTTTGTGTATTCGTCGTGTTTGAACGCAATCACGTCCTACAACATTGCGGTAGCCGATACCCTGATCAAGTGCTGGACCTGCAGCGTGAAGTTCCAGGACGTGGACGCTTGTCAGCCAGAAACAGCAAAATTGCTTTTTGACTTGCAGTTCATCGAGTCCGTGATCAACCTAATATCTGACAAAACGAAATTTGACCTCGTCGTGCCTTTTGTGAGCCAGCTGATCCGAACAAGCAACAACAAAACAGTGGTCGAGTCGTCGCACTCCGTCATGATCAAGTATTTCACCACTCTTGACACGTTCAACGAGTCGTCGGAGGCAGACTTTTTCAGGAATCTGCAATCCATACGGATGCAGCTGGTAGACTACTTCAGTCTTGCGCTGGATCAATTTCCTCAGAAGTTGTCGCTCAATCAAATAGGAATTATTGTGGAGACAGTGGCAAGAATCACGTTCCCCAATTCTGCCATCTACGACGCTGACAAGCACCTTTGTCGCGAGGTGCTCCTGCTTCTTTATAACAGATGCCTGGTGGCCACCAGTGAAAATCTGCCTGATGCCCAAGAGTGTCCCAAATCTCGCCAGGGCGCGTTCACCTCGTTGTTGATCCGCATGGTGCCGCTGCTGCCCTTTGCCGAGTTTGAGTCGTGGCTGGAGAGGATCTTCAGCCTGATCAACCGAACTGTGTCGGACGAGAAAGCCTTTCTTTTGAACGCCCTGTGGGATGCAATTCTGGGAACGAACAAGTTCTATCCCCAGAAGGGCTACATCGGAATCAATTGGTGGTATGAACAGGTCAACCAGAAGGCCGACAAGTCTGGCGAAAAAGCTAAATTGTAAGTATAATTTTATTTATTCAGTTTGCTGCTGGTCGAAAAAGTCAACCACAGCACAGTTAGGATGCAGAATGTAAATCATATTGGCCCGTCTTTCTGCGTCCTTCTTGCGCTGCCACTCCTGTAGACCAAGCGTGCGTCTTTCGATCTCGGCCTTGGACATGCCCTCTTGCACCACGTACTCGGAAGGAATCTCCATGTCTCCCTGCTCGGGATTCACACTCATCAAAATCTTGTCCTTGACGAGCCGTTTCAGCACTCTGAATGCAATGGCTCTTTCTTGCCAATAATCATCCATGCCGCTCATCTCGTCCTCCACCTGAACCAGATACCAGTCAACCAGCTGTTCGGCCGTGAATCCTTGACCCGTTGGCATGTCTTCCTGAGACTCCTGGGCCGTTTCCTTTTCTCCAACCTTCCGCACAAACAGATTCATCATCTTCACGTACTTGTCGTACGGAATGGCCACTTTCCGTCTGTCTTGCACCCTCGGCGTGTCTCTGTCGTCTTCCTGTGTGTCTTGAGTGTTTTCTGACTGCTCAGAAGAGCCTGGCACCTCGTTCTCGTCTGCTTCGTCCATCTCAACGTCTTCCTTCTCTACGCGAATGATCGATTGTCTCAGCAGATCATACGCCTCAGCAACAAATCGCGGAGTGATTTCCTCCGTACAGTTGGCTCTCGCAATGGCTTCGGAAAGTCTGATCATACTCTCCAGCTGTCTCACAGTAATTCTGTAACTGCTGCGACCTAGACCCTGAGAATCGTCGCTACGCAGCTCCTTGTATCTCTCGACAAGATAATCTCTGGCTGCTTTGGTCATCTTAGGCTTGAAAGTACGCGCATACTTGATATATCTGAGCAGTTGCTCTTTGGAGTAGGGCGGATCGATAGCATCGTCGCGCAACATGTGCAGATTAACAATGTGATCTGCCAGTTGTGCATCCACCTTTTCATTGCACTCGTCGAGAACAACAAAAAATAAGTCAAATCTGGACATGATAGGAGCGGTCATGGTCAGGTTGCTCTTCAGACCGATCTTAGGATTGTATCTTCCGCCAATAGGGTTTGCCGCAGCAAGAATAGAGGTACGAGCATTCAGTGTGGCTTGGATTCCAGCTTTAGTAATAGAAATGGTCTGCTGTTCCATGGCCTCGTGGATAGCCACCTGATCGACGAGATCCATCTTGTCGAACTCGTCAATACAACATATACCGTTGTCTGCGAGCATCAGTGCTCCCGCTTCAATGGTCAGCTCTCCGCTTTCCTCGTCTCTAATCACGGCAGCAGTCAGACCGGCCGCAGAAGACGCCTTTCCCGAGGTGTACACTGCTCGCGGAGCAAAGCTGGTGACGTACTTGAGGAACTGGGACTTGGACGTGGAGGGGTCTCCAACAATACACACGTTGATGTCACCTCTCAAGTTGATTCCGTCGACTGTCTTTTTGTGAACTCCGCCAAGAAGCTGAAGAAGAACACCTTTTTTGACCACCTCGTGGCCAAAGACGGCGGGAGCAATGGATGACACCAGGTTGGCGTAGATGTGGTCGTCGGAAACCATATCCTTCAACTCATTGACTTCTTGCTCGGTGAGTGTATTCAGAAAAAGCTCCTGTTCTTTGTCTGTGTCTTCTGCAGCTTCCAGATTATCGGTATCGGTGTTGCCGTCCTTGGAGACCATGGAGCAGACATGGGAAGCAAAGAAGGCAATTTTGTAGGTTAAATCCCTAGCACCCAGCGCTTTGAGACCAGTAACACCAGAATTCAGGGCCTCGGAAGTGGATGACATTCCACGAGAACGGACAGACATCGGTTTGACACCAGGAAGTCCAAGCTGCGTCACGTCTGGAACAACAACCTCTGTTCCCGTGAAACGGCACTTATCTCCAGGCTTGGCTCTCTCGACAAGCTCTCCGCGCAGAATCACGTCCAGGGTTCTTGGCATGGATCCGGTGGGGATCTCGTTGGAATTTTCCTGGATCCGGACTTTCTGCCAATCCAAGAAGGTGGATTTGGAGATATTGAGAGTCCAGGAGGCGTGGTTTTCGCAGGTGGGATTCGAACAGGAAGTTGGCTCGGTGAACTTGAACGCCTGCTCAACGTTGTCAATCAGCGTTTTACAGACGTCGCACGTGAACGAGGCCTTGTACAGCTCGGGTCTCACCTCACTGGTCCTCGTGACAGTGCCCGAAATCGACATGAGCATCCCGATGTTCTCTGCTCTGAGCTCTCTGATTCTGTTAATTGTTGGCAAGTCGTAGAACGAGATCTGGAACACACGCTCTGTGATCCCTGTCTCTTCGTTATCTGCCATCTTAGTGGATCTTCTAAGCAGTGCGGGCTGGAATCGTTTGATCACAGTGCGGAGACCGTTTAGCAGATACGGGATAAATCTGTAATACTGCTCCATAATGGCACTGGCCAGAATTCCGTTTTCCACCGTGAGCAAATGTTGATAGTCGATGTAAATTGTGCTTAAATCGTAATGGGCCATGGCAGCGATCTGGGCAACGTACACCTTTCCCTGGAACTCGGAGTCTTCTGCGGCCTTTTCGTCCGTGTAGTCCATCAAAAACTGCTCAAACGCCTCTTTGACCTTCTCTGCAGTCATGTCAGTGACCTTGGGAATTGATCCCAGATCTCTTCTTCTTCTGAGAAAACTGGCAGTTGGTTCTTCAGTATCCATCTCATCTTCAGCAGGCTGTCTTCTGTCGCTGACAAGATTGGCCTGTGAATCACTGAGGATGTTGGCGCTCTGTGTGCGAAACGCCTGTGACGAATGCAGCGGTGAAGACGCGATAGTGGTCATTAAGTTGGTAAAAGAATATTTGGTTGAAATTTGAAACCTTCGCGTTCGCGTAATTAGAATTCCTATTCCGGAAAAAAGATGTGCATAATTAAGGGTGCGAGGTGGAGACCGGCACCAGGATGCTGTGTAGTGGGGGGGCAGAGGTACCGAGATTGGTTGGGATCGTGGTTCTTCGCTGCCATAAAGGTGAAGATCCAAGAAAAATTACAAGCTTTACGAGAAGGCGAGATTAATCCACTGATCGATCAGTTCGACCAGAGATGACAGTGAAGGAGTAATAAAAAAATTTAGAATTTTTGCATGCACTTGAATAATTTTTTTTAAACACTTTCACTTATGGCTAGAAAGAAGTCCGCAGCCAAAAAGGCAAGAGAATCGCAGGATCAGTCCAAAGATTCTGTGAAGGAATCATCAAGCTTGGATGTTTTTCCTAAAAAGGTCGAGGCACAGAAACTGGCCGAACAGAAGTCGACAGATCAAAGAAGCTCAGACGACGAGGATAAGGATAAGGATAGTGAAGAGGACGAGAGCTCGGAGGACGAAGATCAATATGGAGAGCTTCTTACCGAAGATGTTGAAGAGGGTTTCCAGAAGGTCTTGCAGGCCATTAAGAACGGAGATAAAGCGCTTTTCGACAGCAATGTGAAATTTTTCAAAGAGCCAGAAGAAGGACCGATCGAGTCCTCCGAAAAGAAGGAGAAGCCAATGTACCTGAAGGATTACCATCGCAAAGTTCTTCTGGACGGTCACGCTTTTGAGGACGACGATGGTGATGAAAGAGAGTGGGAAGATGACGAGAAACCATATGCCGTTCAACAGCAGGAAGATAAAAGCAAACTGCTGTCCGAGATACGTTCTGCTTTCAGTGACGATGAACAAGATGATTTCTTGCAGAAGAAGGAAGTTCAGCGGGAAGTGAAAGCAGAAAAATCTCTCCCAGATCCACAAGCCGATGGAGAAAAATTCTTGCAAGCGTTCCTTGAAAAAGAGGCATGGAAGCCTGCTGGAGAAGAAGAGCGGCCAAACATGGAAGAAGATGACGAAGAGTTTGATGAAGCTGCAGAGAACTTTGAGAACGCGTACAATTTCCGGTTTGAGGACCCCAATGCAGCAGAGATTATTTCCTATGCCAGATCTCAAGCTACCATGAGGAGAGAAAAAATGAATAGCAGAAAGAAGCAAAGACTTAAGAAGAAGGAGCAAGAATTAAAAGAAGAACAAGAAAAACGGGAGCTGTTGCGCAAAAAGAAGCAAAAGAAGACCACTCAAGTGCTTGATCGTTTGAAGGAGATCAAAGAAGCTGTTGGAGACCAGGTGTCGGAGGAGACCATCACGAGAGTTTTTGGTGACAGCTTGTTGAAGGATGATTTTGATGACGCAGAATGGGATAGCAAGATGGCAGAGATTTTCAATGAGGCTTTCTATGAGGAGGAGAGTTCCGCAAAAGCTGATAAACCCGATGTTGACCTGAGCGAAGAGCTTGAAGGGGATGATTCTGAGACTGAGATTGTCGAGAAAGAAGACGCACCTGAAGCTCCAGTGGAGAACGAAAAGTCTAAGAAAGCCAAGAAGAAGGATGAGAAATACGAAGCGAAAAAAGGTAAGGAAAAACTCAAGCAGGTTGCTGATAAATTGGTGAGCTCTAATTCCGCTCAATTAATTGAGGAAGTGGAGGAGGAGCGCGGAAGAAGTGCTAATAAAGAAGAAGTGAAGTTTATGTACCGGGAGGTTTCTCCTGAATCGTTTGGACTGTCCACAAGAGAAATTTTGGTTGCAGACGATAAAGACCTGAACGAGCTGATCGGAATCAAAAAGTTTGCACCTTATCGACCAAAGGAAATGAGAATGAAGGACAAGAGAAAGTACGCCAAGAAGAGAAGATTGCGTGAATGGCGACTCAAGGTGTTCAAGAGCGCTGATGGACTGACTGATGACGAACCACCTGTCAAAAAGCAGAAAAGCTGATTATGGGTGGCTGATGTAATCTGGCTATCTTAAAATTACCAAGTATTTTTATGCGAAAAGTAAATCACAATGGAGTTTGATCCAAGCGGGTCTTCCCAGTCGCCGCGACGATTGCGTCAGCAGTATTTTAGTATTTCTCCTCGTCAAGCGCGCGCATCAAGTCAAGAAAGGTCTGTACGGGGAGTGAGCCTTGCTCCTCGTGAAGATGATTCGGGAGACTCTTCTGAAGATCCTTTCATCAACAACATCAACAAACGGCGCAAAGTTACAAAGGCGCCGCTGGTCTCGCAAACGAATAAAAAGGCTAACCAAACCAATTCGATTACAAGTTTACTTTCATCTACAGTGCAGGCACGTTCGAAAGACAAGTTGAGTAAGGAGCTTGGATTTGATCTGGACGCTGCTCTGAAAATCAATGGCATCAGCAAGTTGAAGAAAGTCATTAGTGACCGCCGTGAGGAGGATGAAATAGAGAGACTGATACAAAGAAATGAGGAGGGCCAACAGGAAGAAAAGCTTCGTTTGCAGAAGGTGGACAACATGATCAGAAGCCGGGTCGACGACACACAGGAGAAGTACATAGAGCAGCTGCGTGAAAAGCTTTTGAGAGGCGACACCTCGATGATGGATCTTTATTTCCTGGACTCAGTGGGAGCCTATGAGGATCCACTTGTGCCCAGCAGACCTGTCGAGCTAGAGGCTCTCTTCGACAACGAAAGAGCGAGTTTCTCTATGGAGAGCATCAAGCGTTTCATGCTGCTTCCTCCCTCCGACGTGTGGAAGCTCAGCCAGAGCGACCTTTCGAACCAGTTGGTTGTCGATGAGGCTTTTATACAGCACTTTGTGGACCAGGCGGGTGTGGTGAGTGCTGGCGTTGCTCCTCAACTGGACTCCAAAAGATCTCTGCCTCACCCAACCTTACAGGTGATGAAACTGAATTTTTTAATTTCTCTGGCCAAGACGTCTAAACACCGAATATCCATGGACGCATTCCACAGATTACTAGAACTGGTGTTGCTATTGCTTGTTGATGCGCGTGTCAATGAGGGAAACGTAGATGACTATATCTGCGTAGGAGTCGGCAGCGTGAATGGAATCCAGATCTTGAACGATATGCTCATCAATCTTGGACAATGGTTCAGTCAGCTCCACAACAGTTCGGGCCCGCGTGCTTTCAAAATATGGGTTGGGACCGTCATCGAGATTTTAGATGCCAAATTCGCCCCGAACCTGCCAGTCATACATAGATTGATCTGCAATCTGCAAAAGATCTCTGTCCCCATGCTGAAATATCTGAAGCTGTGGCTTATAATCACATATACCGTACGCGGCATTTTAGAAGACGAATCCAACCACGACAAAACACAACTGGACATGTTCATGAGTTCTCTGTTGACCTATTCCTTAGATGAAAGTCAGATACTTAAGGCCGTCTACCATTTCGCAAGAGTTTTCTCGAAGTGTTCACTGCAGAAACCAGCAACTAGCCAGAACGATCTCCAGAAAGCTCTGGAGAATGCGCGCACTCGTCTTCGGCTGTACCAGATGGCCACCTTCATGACTCTAAGAACAATGAAAGACTCGGAACTCAACGAAAGGCTAGGGTTTTTCCTGAACGACGACACTTACTACTCCTCAAACTACTACGAACGACTACAACTGGACCTAAGCGGGGTGCCAAAAAACGAGTATTTGCTTCACCATATGAAATTCTACATCAGCATGCTCAAAACTAGATACTTTCGAAACTACGGGGGTGCAATTCTACCTCTTGTGACGGAGTGTGTTACACTTTTGACCAACATCATGACGCGGATTGAGCGCGAGCTAACCACTCCAGAGATTTTCACTGATTGACATAGAGCTCGGGGCACACTTTCTCCAAATCCAGGATATCGCGGATAATCTCAATGCCTTCTCTCTCCTTTGGTGAACCGGCAGCGAGTTCTTCCATGTCCTCGTCTCGTTCGACAAACTGGATCACTTTTCCCCAGCCGAACTTCTTGGCAGCGACCACGTTGAGCCCTGAATCGTCAACAAAATAAGCGTTCTTAGGATCCTTAACCCCAGCATGGTGTAAGGCTAAGTCGAAAATTTCTTTCATCGGCTTGCACGTGAGCGGAAATTGACTGTAGTCGCAAAATGTAATACCATCAAAAATGTCACCCAGTCCCAGCAGCTTTACCACACGTAATCCGTGGTTCTTGTATGCATTTGTAAAAAGCCATAACCTATCAACCTGGCCAGACTTCTTCATTCTAAGGAGCATGTCTCGAAGCTTGGGGTGGGGCTTCAAGACCATATCCAGCGGAAGAGCGTCGTCAACAACCTTGTTGTACTCTAGAGCATCAATCTTATGCAATCTGACCAGGCCCTCAATGGCCAGCCCGTACTCTTTATAGTATTTCATGTGCAATTCGTGCGCCTCCTGGTCGTTTAAATTAAGGTTCTCCCTGAAAAACCGGTGGATATACACCTGCATCAAGTCATGAATCTTGGTAGAACGCTTGTAAAGACAATTGTCAATGTCGAAAAAGAACACCTTTTTGTCGTCCGGGGCAACCGGACCAAATCCGTACTTGAGACTAACCTCTGGGAGATTTCTGCTTAGTCTATCCACTTCTATCTGGTCCTCGTCCAAATTCACCTGCGATTGGGAATTGCGACTCAAAATCTCGGCCTCCTTGTTTGCAAAGGGAGACAATCCCGCAGCCATGCCTTTTTCGAGGCGGTGGACCTCGTCCAATCCATTCATGCGAGCAGCCATACTTATCTTAGTAGCTACAACTTTTTTTCTTCCCGAATGACTCCCCGGCCACTATCGCAAACATCCTTGCACCGTGTTGTTTCCAAGGGATGCGGAAAAATGCAGACGCGTGCGGCACTATCCAGATGCAGCGGCTGTGCTGAATGTGCACAAACGCAAACATTTTCTAAACCGCCGTATGCTGCTCTGGTTAGTCTCATTCGCTTCCTACTGTGACCCTCCTTTTTCGATTGCTCTCCAATGAAGTTCTACACCCACACATTAGCATTTGTGCTACAGCTAGTTTCTTTAGCGTTTTTGATATTGACGCTTATCAGCGTGCCGATAACCTCGAGCCTCGCGTTATCGCGAGTTGGAGATTATACATTTGGTTCGCTTGGGTATTGCAACACCAGAACAGGTACGTGCACATACTCCTTCGGCGATGGGAAGGACTTGGATTTGGGCTCTGGATGGAAAATGAGCCAGCACTCGCGTGAAACCTTGTGCAAACTGATAATTGCAACACCTGCCGCTGTGGCACTCACACTGGTGAGCTGCTGGATGATGTTTATTGGCCATTTTAGCTGGGCTGGAAGGTCTGCTATTTTCTGGGGCTTTGCTATAGCTTTTTCGGTGTTGGCTTTCGTTGGGTCAGTCTTGGCATGCGTGGCTGCCGTTTTGCTTTACTTCCCGCATGTTACTTGGACGTGCTGGCTTTTTGTTCCTGCAGCGGTGTTCAATCTCGTCAGCTTGGTGCTCGCGGGCCTGGCGTCCAGATTTGGGCCGTCTAGCTACCAAGACGAGGTCGAGGAGAACCTAGATGACAAGTCCAGCTGGTTTGGCGGCAGAGCAAATGACACCTCCAACGTCTCATTCGCTGTGCGGCCATTGCCCAACACGTTTACTGCACCTTCCGCCTACTCGATCAGATCAGATGATGTGGAGCCTAAAAAAATTAACGACTTTATAGTCACTCACCAGATGGAATCTCAAGATTTCGCCTCCAGCAGTGTGCTTGATAAGCCTAGTGACATGGCGGCTTCAGCCACAGTTATTGACTCAGACTCGGCAGAACCCAAATTACCCGAGATCACTGATCCTTACATCTCAAGTTCGGACAATTCTGGATCGAGATCACGGTCAAATAATCCATTCGGGGCTGTTGGTGCAGACTTAAGTTCTCCATTAGCTTCGAGCGTTTATCTTCCTGATGACCGTCTAAATACATCGGGAGAAAATGTGCCCGATAACGATTCTGGAGACTCGAATGAGGCTGGCTCCACAGCGTCAGACTTTACTAGTGTGTCCCAGCGAGAAATCAATCCGAAATATTTCAAAGGTGCTCCTCAGAGAGCTCATCTTCCTGGGCAATATGCTCCAGGACCACCTGTTGGATATTCAGGGCACCCTGTTCAGGCCCCAGGCAATCTAGGTCCTCCAGGCCATGCACCGCTACCTTACAGCGGTCAATTCTACCCACAGCATGGGTCTATGCCGATGCAGATGCAGATGCCAATGCCAATGCCTATGTCGATGCCACCACCAGGCTCCCAGCAACAATATTATGGCCAGTCCTACAATCCATCTAAACAAAAGACCAGAGCCGATATTCTTCTCAACAACAATCCCGATTTTGCGCTAGGCGGAGGGGGCCCCCGTCGTGCCGGCTATAAGAAATTTGCGGGTGGACACATGCAAGGAATGCATACGGGAATGCTCACAAGAGATGCTGTTCCACAACACATGGCTGCTGGAAGTTATAAAAACAGACCTCAGCCTAACTTCCCAGCTGCTTCTTTGTCGAAAGACAGCCCCTATGGAAGACTTTAGTGTACATTAGAATCCAGAATTTATCATAGAGCGTGCTTTGATTGTCGAGTTATTTATTGCTTTCCATTCCTGAAATATATCCGCTGCAGATCATCCACTTTCTGCAAGCAATGAGTCGTAATTATCCGCGGAGCTGTCTGGTGCGTCTAAAGGTGTCGTCGTAGGTTCGGTTGTCGGGGCTGCATGAGTTGGTTCTGTTGGCTTGGGTTCGTAATAATGATCCACCCTTCTAGGTTTCATCAACAAGATCATCAATAACAGCAGAATCAGCAGTACCAGGAAGAACACAAGTTTGCATTTAGCTGTGGCCTTCTGGTATTTTTCAGCTTTCTTCATTTGTTTATCTGCCCCTTTGACATCAACAACAGTCTTGCTAAGATTGTAGTCAATTCTGTCCAGCACCGTTCCCTGATCGATGACCATGTTCTCCAGTTCCTTGAAAATGGTGGAGATTTCCACCACCCCTTGTGCAATTTTGTAAATTTCCTCCTCCCTCTGATGCAGGAACTCGTCCGTGATTGTTTCTTGCTGAGACATCAGTTGACGAGATGATTCCTGCATCGCCTGTCGCGAATACGATTCAATGTTCTCACTTGTTTCCGGCTCAATGAATTCATCAGTTCCTTTATTGTTGATTAAAGGAACCTCAAACTCATCCTCTTTCAAGTAGCGAATGTAACTATTTTGAAGACTTCGAAACTGGGTGGAATATTCCTGTGTCCGTATGGCTAAACTCTTCTTGAGATTGTCAACCATTTCTGTTTCAGATCTTTTCTTGAAACGCAAACGCGAATCATCCAATGTCTTTATTTCTGTGTAGATTAGTTGGAAGCTTTTGGTTATCTTGAACGATAATTCTTTGATTTTGGCGTCATCCTCAGTGGTATCACTGAATCCGGGTAGCAGGTTTTTCTTGTAAAGTTTGCCCAGTTCTGCAATCTTAGCTTGAATGTCCCCTAGCATGAGCTCTGAGTTTCGCTGGAGTTCCACAATGCTCGGAGGCAACTCCACCATCTCAGTCTCAGCAGTATCGGAGTAAGACTTGATCAAACCTTCTTCTTCGTCATTCAATTGGTCAAACCTGTCAGTTTTCGTGCCAGAAAAGACTCCACGGTGATGCGGAAATGTCCGGCGATAAGATATATACAAATTGGTGCGATCCCTAAACATGACAGTTCAACAATAATAAATCTATGTAAATCCAAATCTTGATGTAATTATTGTATGCTTATGTAATATAAAAGAGCTGAGTAAGAAATGGTTATCTCATGAACTTGTATGGAAAGGCCCGGGAGCCATCAAAATGTATCTTTCCATGGCTTCTCTAAACCTGTTTTTGTACTGTTTTGGCGTAATCACGGTGGGTTCTTTGCCGACCCCCGTACCTCCAACTAAACCCTTTTCTTTGACCCAACTCTCGAGTTTTTTATCCCAGGTAAATGTTCTGATACAGTCAATTATTCCAACAACAAGTTCTTGGTTTTCTGAGTCAATCCCAACAACTAGTGAGTAGTCCATAACGTTCATTTTCGCAAGGAAAAGTGTATCGTTCCACAACGATGCCCTCAATAAGCGCTTGGCGTTTTCCCTGACAAATAATGGAGACTCGTATATGTATTCCACCATGTTCTCATCCAGCAAAACCTCATTCTCCTTTCCTGTTTGCTCAACGTGTCTATTTCGCATAGAACCCTTAAGATCGAAAATCCGAGTCATTTTGCGATTGTAGAATAAATTCTCCATGATCAACACATTCATGGTGTACGATCGCGCACCTGGCATATTTGTCTTAACTTGAATCTGATAGAACCCAAATATTTTGACCAAGACAGTTGGCAGGTTGTGGAATAATGCTTGAGCAAAGTATTCGAAATAGCTTGGTGCAAACTGGACAAAAGCCTCAAGTTCGGAACGACTTAATTCCTTGATAATGAATCGGTCGTCCAGGGTTTTCAGAAATGCAGAACCCGACTTTCCACCCGTGGAATCCCATTTCACACACCTGGAAAGGGATTCAACGAACTTGGAACTTATTCCACATTGACGTCGGAAAGCATCGAATTGCTCTGCAAAAAATATTTTGCAAGAAATAGTGGAATACCCTTCCTCAAACTGGTACTTTAGATGGAATCCTTTTTTAAGCATTATCCTTTCCAGATCAGAGGTCTCAATTGAAATATCCGAATTTTCCAAAATGTTGCTACTATCACAGCTGGTCTTCATTTCCTGGTCCGACTTCATAGAGTCGGTATCGCCATCTTCTGTGCCTGTTTCATCACGATCATCCTGTTGTTTCCTTTTTTCTTGATGATATAACTTCGATCCATAGTCATTTGTGTTCAAGCAAAAAGCAATAATGGAGCTAGGCTCATCTTCACGGACAATAACGTCAGAATCCACAAAAATGTGCTCTGTTGGCCCGAGAGGATATGATAGTGGCTCCCATAAAGTAGCAGATCTATCAGCCCAAAAATGCGTCAATGACTTTAGCAAAGATGACTTTTCCGGTAACAATTGCTTTGAGGCAGACTTTTTATTTTCTGGATCGCTTTCTGAAACCTCTTGTTGCCCAGACTGTTCTTTTTCTTCCTCCTCCTTCAGTCTCTCCATCCTTTTAACGTTTTGCTCGGCCTCGACAGCATCTTTGACATTTTTGTAAACCTCGACGGTGGGACGAGAAGCAACTAGTTTCGGACGGTAGCTATTCTCCTGTAGTTTCCGCTTCTCCTCTTCACGCTGCCTAAAGAACTCTTGTGCATCGAAATATTCAGCTAGCTTCTTGACCTTGCCCTCGTGGTTCAGATGTGTCAACTTGGGGAAAACTCTTTCTCCATTTTCCAGTATGTGGCTCTGTAGCTCAATACTTTTAGGGTCCCAAAGTGATCGCTTGTCACTCAAATCTTTAGGCATATTTCCTCTTTCGTTCATCTGTTGAAACTCTTGGATTTTCTCCAGCACCAAGTTCCCTCGCCTGTGAGAATCTGGCGATTGACCTGTCGTAGTCTCTTCCTTTTGTACATCATCAAGATTCTCATCTGTATTCTCAATCTCACACACCTCCTCTGGTTCACCCTTGTCGCTGTTTGCTCTGAAAAGCTTATCAAGCTGAAAAGCTGTGATCTTCTTAATATCCTTTTCCGTTGGGAGATAATCTTTGTCGAACTCCTGAAATTCTAAGTTCCAATCACTTGAAAGCTCCTGAACTTTCCTGATAACGGATGTCAGTTTCAAGTGATCATATATGGAGGTATGTTGGTAGATTTCTGTAGCTAGTTTAATCATTGAGGCCTGCTCTTGGTCAACCCGGTTTTTGAGCTCGACTATGCGCTGTTGACCGGTCTCAATCTTATCTTCAGTCATACTGTCAAGCTTAAGTCGATTTAAACGGCTTCTGACACTGTCAAAAAACATGTTTGTCCGATTGAGTACCTGCTTGTAAGTCTGAATCTTGATTTTCAGATCGTATTCAGGTTTCCAGAAAAGCTGGAACTTTGGAGGGACCAGCTCTAAAATCTCCACCTCAGAGAATTCCATTCGAACTGCAAGATTCTGAAAGCTAAAATAGTGTATTTGATCCCGATAAAAATCATGGACACAGGTAGCACCTTTGACCTTCATTCCTCGGCACCAAAAGGAGAGTTCGAGGTATTTACCGAATGAGTATTTCCATGCATTGTCACTCAAGGGAAGAACGGGTGTCGAATTCTGGCAGAGCTTGCAGAAGCTCCAAGCCATTATCATATTCTCTCTTCCTTGCAAGGGCTTCGGGTTGTTCTCGACAACAACATCCACTTTACCTCCACCATGGACATAGGAGCGAAAATGTTCTTTGAGAGTCAAACCACAACCTTCAGTGCATAGCTGTCCAGCATTTAGACACAAATGTTCAATAAACTGGCCAAGACAAAAGTCGTTGTCCCAATAGAAATCAGTCACCTGAATCTCAGGCCCAATGCAAGGTGTAGCATTTTTCGTTGAGACCATCGAATATAAAGTTGCCAAGTTTTGGTGATAATTTGGATCAAAAAACACGAATTTCTTTGGGACCCATATCTGCTCCCATTGCCGTTCAGCCAGGTGGATCTCGTACTGGTTATGTTGTTCCACGTATGCCTTGTGCTCGGATACCAACTTGGGTAAATCCTCCTTTGGGTGAGGTAGGTCTTCAACTTTCATCCTTATGGACCACTCTTGGAAAATAGCTTGAAACTCTTCGACACTCTTCTCTGGATCACTGGCACTTTGAAGAGATTTTCGGAAGCGATCGTACAGTTCCACATTCCTCTCCATCTTGTTTTGACATAAGGACAGGCTGTCTAACACGAATGGTAGTCGAAAACTAACCCATGGTGAAGATGAGAGTATTCTTGCATGAAATGCTTTTGCCACACTTTGATAGCTATTGAGGGCCACAGCATTTAATGGCTCGATTTCATGTTGGAATTCGTATTCGGCAGCCTGCAAACATTGATCGCGCATTAATCCTGACTCTAGTTTCACATTGAAGAAAACGTAAGCCATGAGTGTGGCACATTCTTTAATTTTGGAAAGCTCCTCCTTGTCTTGCCCTCTCAGGAGAACAGTAAAACCTGTTTCTGGGCTGCAACCGGTGAGGAAAAAATAAGTTCTTCTGATAGACTCGTGGACATATGATTTGACTTCGAATTTGCCGCACTTTCCTAGGGTAGGGTTTGTAGCAAGCTTGTCAATAGAGTTGATAATGTCCGATTTGGTCATTCTGGCTATCTTTTGCATCAACTGCGGTTTTATATTATAGGCAACGGAAATTCCAGCATCCGCGAGTAGCTTCAAAGCGTAACCGTTAACGGTGCTTTCCGTCAACAGTATGTTAGGCTTGAGAGCAATTATTCTGGCAACCAGTTTCTTCAAGTACTGGTCCTGCTGTGCTATTAACGGTTCAATGCTTGAAAATTTCGTGTCTGCTTCCTGCTCATATTCAATCTGAAATGACACAAGCATTATTCGTGGGTTCAAAATACAACTTGCCATACTCTTCATCGGAAGTGTCTTGGAAAATACAATACCATCCAGGACAGTCGAGTCTTCGACTGATGAACCTGGTATCCGTTTGAGTTTTAGATAGTTCGAAATGTCAAAGGTTTCCCCATTGGCGAGCTCGACAGGAACACTTGAGACTTTTTTCAAGCACTTAATTAAAGTTGTCGTCCATCGTTCAATGTTCTCAATTCTTCTATCAGTCAGGAGTTGCACAAGTAGTTGGCGAGTGTGGTTTTCACCTGCCCTGAGAAAATCATCCATAAACTCGATTTCCTCAAATCGTAATCCAGATCCGCCTGAAACTGCTCTAGCAAAGATAGTATTCGAACTATTATCACTTGCAATTCGGGTTCCGCTGCGACTCATTCGTCTATGTTTGAGACGACTGAAGTTGGGATGTCTTCTGTTTCTGCTCGAACGAAAAGTCTTTTTACCCGTTAGGCTGCCGGAGTTTTCCATCTTGAATATGCTGGTGTTTGGGCTTCTATGGTTCCAGCTAAAATCATGATTGTGTAGAGGATTTGAGTTCATTGAAGTGAAAGGTAGAAGCGCAGGTTCATCTTCATCGTCAGAAATGTCGGATTGAGAACTCAAATTTGTATGAGAACCTGACATTACGCCGCAGTCTTCGTCATACTTCGACTCTACTTCCATACTCTTATTCGACGGGTGGTGAGGGTTAATAGAGTTAAGATGGTTCCCTGGAAGTATCGCGGTGCCAAAGTTGAAGATCGAGGAGGCCGCGTCTGCAGCTGCTGTAGCGGCAGCATTAGCTGCAGCAGTGGTGAAATTAAGAGGCGTTGACATTCTTTTTTCCAGCTCAAATAACCCATTATATCGATGTGTGTTTGAATCCGTATTATTGCCATTAAAACTGGTCCCAAAATGGCTATGATGGAAGGAGCGACTTCCCATAATCGTATTTGCCCTACTTTTCCTGCTCATGGAATTGGAGCGCGGTATATCAATTTCAATGGCTTCTCCCTTCCGGGTTGTCGGGATCGCCATCATCGGAGGTGGTGTTGGTGCCGATCTAGGGAGTAATCCAGAATCCAATGGCGCATCTTGGCTGTCGTTATCGGCCCTTACTGGTGACAAAGTCTCGGATGCGTGCGTAGAGCTATTAGTGTCATCTAAAAATGACTCGTCCTCACTGGATGCGTATTCTTCGTACCTATCAGCTAGCTTCAAACAAAGTAAACAGACGCGCATCTTTCCTGGGTGATTGAATTTAGCTCCATCAATGAATGTTGTACAGTTACTGCAAAATATCTTTCCACAGATTCTGCAATGATGCTTGCGTCTAAATGTGGTAAAGTTACGATCACAGGATCGGCATTTAGTGGCAGAAGAATCATCAAGCCAGTAATCTCTCCCCAAACCTTGGGGTTCTGATTTGCGTTTGCTCCTTAGAGTCGACATTAGATTCAGCGTCAAGTCACTGTAGGAGTCATTATTTGGCGACTTTGTAGAGTACTTGTGTGAAGTAGGTGCCTGGTTTGTTAGCTGAGTGGTCGAAAGTGACGATCCGGAAAGCCCCAGCTGAAAGGACATTAGCAGTTAATTATTTGTACGGTGTGAGGTGTCTTATAAAATATACTTTTCAGTCTAAAGATTGTTTCGCAACCATCCCCACGTCAAAACCCAAATATGGTGAATTTCAAAGGTCCGACTACCTTCATCTATTTATCCATGTACTCTAATCTCAGGCTTCAGTCTTGTGCTTCTTCTCCTTCTTCTCTTTTTTTTCCTTCTTTTCCTTTTTCTCCTTCTTCTCCTTCTTCTCCAACTTTCTTCTCTTAGTCTTATCTGATTCATCGCCAGAAAGCTCTGATGTCACTGACTCTGTTTCTGTTGGTTTTGTGGCATCATTAACTTCCTCTATGTCGTCGAACACAATTTTCTTTGGTGTCACAGGCAGATCATCTTGTCCAAAAATAATCTTCTTACCGACCGTCTCGGTTTTGTCCTTTTTATCCCCCCTATCACCTCTTTCTCTATTTTGACCTTCTAGAAGTAGTGGAGGGAGTCCGCGTAATTCTCTTTGTAGTCTTTTCAGCTGACTTACAGTGGTAGGATCAGGTCCACGGTAGCTTTTGTCTATCGACGAAGTCTCAAGGTGATCGCACTCCTCGATAAACTTGTCTAAGTATTTCTGAGTTTCTTCGGAGCTAATTTCAACAGCCGAGTGGATAGACGACGCCACCGGCTGGTTGACGGCTGAAGTGGTATATCTCTTTCGCAAAGACATATATATAGCTTTTTTTTTTTGATAATTTTTTTCTGAATTTTCTTAGACCTTTTTTTTTCTGG
The DNA here is from genome assembly GCA_030674565.1 of Ogataea thermomethanolica. Lineage (NCBI taxonomy): Eukaryota > Fungi > Ascomycota > Pichiomycetes > Pichiales > Pichiaceae > Ogataea > Ogataea thermomethanolica. The sequence continues at coordinate 413,016 of JAKTYW010000010.1, forward strand.
ACATCATGAATTTTGGTGTGTGGACCCAGTCAATAAGACAGTTTTCATTTCTTGCAACTCGTCCTGCGACAGCAAATTCGCTAGTTCTATCGTCCACAGCATTAGGAAGTCACGTTGGAGTGAACACGTCATTGGGTTTGTTCCAAAGAAGATGGGCAACGAGAGGTGGTTTCAGAGGTGGAAACTTAGGAAACACTTATCAACCAAACACACTCAAGAGAAAAAGACGCTTGGGTTTTTTGGCAAGGATTTGTTCCAGAACTGGAAGAAAGATTTTGAAAAGAAGAAAGGAGAAGGGAAGATGGTTTTTGACCCATTAAGCATGTTTTACTAGATAGTAGAGACTGTGACCAACTGAAAAGTGTGAAACATGATAAACATCAAACTTCTCGGTTGCTTGTCTCAATAATTGGCCAAGGTACTACTTTCTCGCAGCTGCGCTCAAACCACAATCCCCGTTTGTGGACCCGCTAGTGATTCGAACGCACGCACAAGATGTGGAATTAGAAACGGATTGTATATAGTATCAAAAGTTACGATAAATTCCAATACTTGTAGGAGGTTGAAGACCACTGGGGGTTTGGGTTTCTCCGAATCATATGGCACGGTATCTATGAGCGATAGTGGAGGCTCTCGACTTGGTGTAGGGATAGCAGATGAAGCGAAGGAACTCAGATTATGGATGACGTTAGATACCAGAAGCTTCATAAGTTGTTGCTGATCCGTACATATGTAGTGCTTTCAAAGTTGCTCCAAAGTTCAGAATTCACTGACTCCACAACCGAGCTCGACAACCGTGCAATCTTTGACCTGAGATTGTATATATTTCCAGGCTTCAATATCCATCTTGCAAGTTCAACTGACGTTTGCCATGCAACAAATCCAGTGGTTCCAGCTTTGGAATTACTGTTCAATAATGAAACTGATGGCTTGATTGAATACTCTTCACTACTATTTACTACCTGTAAGCCATCTGTACGCGACAAATACCCTAAGGAATAAATTTCAGGCGGTGCATTTTGTGTGTATAATTCATAAATATGATCATCTATCTATCTGAGCGCTCGATATTGTTCGAATTGCAATGTTAACAAACCCATGAAAATATCTGGTATTCTTTTTGGTTTTCAATCTTTCGCAAGCTTGACATTATTTTTCAGTGTCGTCTAAAGAGAGATTTTGAAGCATTTGTCTCGCATTGATGAACGTTCCAGTGGCATGTCTCGTGTCCAGATTAATATTTGTGAGAGATTTCTGACCATTCACGACGAACGAAGAATCCATCAAACGGGGGGAGTTGTAGTGATTGGAAGATCGTTCGAGCTCCGCGTTATCTTGCATATTTTCGTCTAAGAGATCTGCATCCAAATCATCATCCAAGTCAACTTCATCATCGAAAGATCCTGTTTTGTAAGCACTGTTTTGTGCGGAGGCTGGGCTTCTATCAAGCGCCTCTTCATCGTAATTGTCATCGATCTCATCCACCTCGTCAAAATCATCTAAATCTTCATCCGCATCATCCACATCATCCGCATCCTCCGCATCCTCGTCATAATCATCGGAACCTTCAGAATCTTGGTTTTCTGAGCTTTCATCCTCGTAGACATAGTCCGGATCCAAATTCTCATCCTCGTCCAAAAATTGTTCAACCTCAACTTCACCCGAATTAGGAGAACGGCTGAAGAATCTCAGCCTTTGACCACTTGAGCCAGAGTTAACAGTTTCATCTCTACTTCTCACTTCGTCTGTATCACTTTCATCATCAGACAAATCATCCACGTTGATGACTGGACTTCTCCAAAAATTCACGTCACTGAACTGATTCTCAGAATCTTGAACACCTGTACTTCCTTCTTTAGTCTTCGTTAAATTGACAGGAGGGAAAAACTGGTCCACTAGTTCACCGATCGAAACATAAGATGATTTGTATCCAGCCATCTCCAATAATTCCATATGAACATCTCCATCGGGGTTGATTGTAAAGATTCTTGAGGAAGGGATGCCGACATTTCTGTAAGATAGGGCATCAGTAATTCTATTTCCAAAGCCCGCATAAAAAGGCGTGAATTGATTGTCGTTCGGTGATTTCAAATGAATAGAGGCAGTTTTTGGGTTTAACGAAGTCTCCTCTTGTAGAGTTAAAGAAGTTGGGGAAGTTGGAGCTGTTTCCACCACAATCTTTTTCTCATAAAGCATTTTGATGTCGTTAAGACATGCCATTTTGAAAACCTCTGGCTTTTTGAGCACAATCTCACGCTTCAATGCAGCTATTGTTCGGTCTGGCGAGAGAATGACTGGACCAGATGGTAACTTGATGTTCTCTTGAATAATTCCATTCAAATATGAGCGTGTAGTATCTGCTAAACCAACGGAACGAGCAGTAAGATACATGATGTTGTAGCCATTGAACTGAATGTCGGCAAATAATTTTGCCACACCAACGTGAGTCCAATCACGCCCCAGTATTGTGAGCACATGACCTAATGCATCTGATTTTGTGATTGTGCCGTCAATATCGGAGATGACAATTGGCACGTTATGTTTCCAAAGAAACAGTTTAGCTGAAACCATGGCTTTTCCTTTATTGACGCTAAATTGAATATCATTTTCTCCAGGCTTCAAAGATAGGCATTTCAGCTGTTCCGATGTCAGTCTGAGAGTCTTGAAGTGGTTGTCTTGCTGAGTCTTGACAGTATCAGTGTCTATGTCTGATAAAATGGATGATGCTGTAGAAACAGGAGATTGAGGTTCTGTTTGAATCTCCAAATTGCTGACATCTTCTTCTACCAGGTCATCCGAGCTGAGAATTCGTATGTTTCCATTAAGGTCTTTGTCGATTAGTGTGTTTATATCAACCTCTTCTCCAAACTCGTCAATCAAAAGCTGGCGAATCACAGCATCAGAATCATGTATGTTCTGGTCGTTACTCTTGTAGCCTTGCATGTCTAACATAACATCACCGTTGGCAGCCACCTTGGATGGTATGTTCTTCTTGATGAGCCTGCTCGAAATCTTTTTGGCCCGATCATAAGATGATGCAGTTCCCGATTTGCGAAAGTTCGAAGGCGAAGGGCTAAGAAGTGCAGAATCTGATTGCGTGCTATGAATAGAGTTCAATGACGGATCAAATTCTTCATCAGCACCTTCTCCAATATCCAAGTATTCAGGTTCCTCATTAGGATAGGTGACTGCAGGTTCAGTAGACTTCGGACTACTGCCCGGCGAACTCATAGGGCTCAACACTGGTGATGTTTGTAAATCGGGTGGAATATACCCATCAGTCTCAAACACAAACACTGCCTCTCCACCATCTCCAAGCTTCATTGGAAGATCTGTGATCTCGCCATTGACAATGAAATCCACTTTTTTCTGAGAGGGTCTCAGTAGTTGGAATTTGCCAAAACGAACATGGAATGGTGAACATGCTAGTTCGCCATCAGGCTGCTCAACCACAATCACATCAATAGCTCCCGAAAGAGTAGCGGGATTGATAGAACTCCATGTTTTTGACACAGACCCAATTGCCCTTCCAACGTATTGCATGGTAAACAATTATAAATATTTTAGTGCGACAAAAAAAATGTGACAGCATTAAGTTAGAGACTAAATGTAAATCCTAGAGCCAAAAGCTTGAGATGCTGGTCAAGTGTTGCGATACTAATATAGTCCATCCTAAAGTGATTGACCAGTTACACATGTGTCAACTACAAAGACAGTAGGCTCAAATGTCAACAACCTGTCGTCTGTTAGCAATTCCTAATTTAACCTGATCTCTAAAATTAAAATTACATAATTTTAGTTTTATATGCTTCAACATCACTTAATTTATTTGCACTCATCAATTCCCCTTATTTTGACCTGCTCCAAACACCCATCAGTCTCAAGACTGTTACAATAATTGTTGATGAGACCACTCATCACCAGGTTATCATATTTGGAAGGCTGGATTGGCAGCTTGAAATACTTGGCCCAGTCATTAGGTGTGATCGTGAGTTTGGCGTTCGGATTTTCTTTAAGTGTCTTGTCGTTCTCGTCTTTGATCTGCTGCTTCCATTGGTTGATTTTCACCATTTCTCTAGACATGTTGCGTTGGTAGTAATTCAAATTACTCAGAGTGTGGTTGAAGCTGTCCACAGCCTCACTCAAATTTTCCACAGTCAAATTCATAGAGTTGAGAGTTGCACCAGTCAGCTCCAAACAAGAATCTTGTTCAAATTCAGGGCTCAACTCTTGTAGTTTGAGGTTGGAAAGGTGGTTGTTCTTGATCTTGAGTCCAACTTCCTCGAAGATATTTCTATAAGTGAGTCTGTTTTCGTACAGATTTTTAGACACAAATCTTTCATCAGACTTCCAAGCCTTGATGAATTGCTCGCTGAGTTTGTAGGCACGCAAACTCAAAATGCCATCCAAAGACTTCACGGAATCATAAACCAGAACAATCGGAGGAGTGTAATCTTTGTTTTCAGTAAGGTTGTAATTTTGCAGGTTGATGATTGATTCGATTAAGGATTGACTTACAAACTTTCCACCGTTGGTTGTGACAAACCATCCCAAAAGCTTGACGCCCGCTTTGATTTCCTTTAGTTTCGAAAGCATGTCATTTTGGTATTTGAAATTTGCACCCTTCAGGTTGAAGATCTCATCATTGTTGTAGGCAGAGGGAAATTGGAACGCATGGGAAACGTTGATTGAGGTGTTCTTAGTCTCGGTTGGCTCTGACGAAACAAAATCCAAACCGTACAAGGGCCCTGATTCTGTAGTTGCATAAGTGTCTGTTCCGACCTTGCTGATTTTCAAAGCCACACTGGCACTGATCTCCACACTCAAAGTCATTTTAAAGTAGTTGTAGCTAGCAATAAGGTTCTTTTAAAAATTTTTTCACGAGTGTGTAAAACTCACTGTCACTTCGGACGAAAAAATTATCTAGTTGTAATTTATCCTAATCATGTCTGACAAAGTCGAACAAGTTGCAGAGAGTCTTCAAAAAACCTATTTAGACGAGGTCACTGGAGAACAGGTTTCCAAGTCGGAGCTCAAGAAGAGACAAAAGCTTCGTGCTCTTGAGATCAAGAAAGCAGAGAAAGCCAAGAAGGCTGCTGAGACTGCTCCGAAGGTTACCAAGAAGAAGGATGACATGGCCAACTTGAACCCTAATCAGTACTTTGAAATCAGATCTGCTCAAATTGATGAACTGAGACAACCACGCAGCGAAAGAAACCCATATCCTCACAAGTTCCATGTTTCGTTGAGACTGGACGAATTCAGAGACAAATATGCCGATTTGAAGAAAGGTGAGACCTTGCCTGATGTCAAAGTTTGTATTGCTGGTAGAATTATGGTGAAGAGAGAATCTGGATCCAAGCTGAAGTTCTACAACCTGTCAGGAGAAGGAACCAACCTGCAAGTGATGGCTCAGGCTCAAGATGCTGACGGAGACTTCCAGGAGATGCACGATCTTTTGAGAAGGGGTGACATTATTGGAGTTGAGGGATATCCAGGTAAGACCAATCCAGCAAAGGGTGGAGAGGGTGAGTTGTCTGTTTTCGCTACCAAGGTCAAACTACTGACCCCATGTCTTCACATGTTGCCAACAGAGCACTACGGTTTCAAGGATCAAGAGGCTAGATACAGAAAGAGATACTTGGACTTGATCATGAACAAGTCGACAAAGGATACTTTTGTGACGAGATCCAAGATCATTTCATACATTAGAAGATTCTTGGACAACAGAAACTTCATTGAAGTTGAAACACCAATGATGAATGTTATTGCCGGTGGAGCCACAGCTAAACCATTTATCACTCATCACAATGATCTTGACATGGATATGTACATGAGAATTGCTCCGGAGTTGTTTTTGAAGGAGCTTGTTGTTGGAGGAATGGAGAGAGTTTATGAGATTGGAAGACAATTCAGAAATGAGGGTATTGACATGACTCACAACCCTGAATTTACAACATGTGAGTTCTATGAAGCCTATGCAGATGTTTACGATCTTATGGATACCACTGAGCTTCTTTTCTCCGAAATGGTGAAGGAAATCACTGGCGATTACAAGATTAGTTACCACCCTGAGGGCCCTGAAGGTAAGGAACTCACCCTCGATTTCTCTAGACCTTGGAAGAGAATCAACATGATCGAAGAGCTCGAGAAGGTCTTTGATGTCAAATTCCCTCCAGGAGACCAGCTTCACACTGCTGAAACCGGAGAATTCTTGAAGAGTATTCTCATCAAACACAAACTGGACTGCCCACCACCTCTCACTAACGCCAGAATGCTCGACAAGCTTGTTGGAGAATTAGAAGATACTTGTATCAACCCAACCTTTATCTTTGGTCACCCTCAGATGATGTCTCCTTTGGCCAAGTACGACAGATCCAAGCCTGGTCTTTGTGAACGGTTTGAAGTGTTTGTTGCAACCAAGGAAATCTGTAACGCTTACACTGAGCTCAATGATCCGTTCGATCAGAGACAAAGATTTGAGGAGCAAGCAAGACAAAAAGCACAAGGTGATGATGAGGCCCAATTGGTTGACGAAGTCTTCTGCAATGCTTTGGAATACGGTCTCCCACCAACTGCCGGATGGGGATGCGGTATTGATAGATTGGCAATGTTCTTGACAGACTCGAACACTATTAGAGAGGTTTTGCTTTTCCCAACATTGAAGCCAGACTCTCTCGCAAAAGGTGACGAGAAGAAAGAATAATTCGTTGAGTTTCTTTGTAGAATGCTGAATTGAAATTTTATGATCGGCTATTATATAAAGACCAGAATTACCTCCCACGCAGCTTTCCCTGGCGCTTCATCTCCAGTGCACGTTTATATGGTGGATCTGTAGGCATTTGAACAGGATCTAGAGTGCGTTTCGTTGATATATCTAATGAATAAGATGCATCAGAATCATAACTAGTTCTGAGATCTCCGCATGCAACAAATGGAGCAACGAAACGTTCCTCTTCAACTGCAACCAAGTCTTCGTGCAGCTCAGCGCGACCAATATTCATGCTTTGAAAAAACTCCTCCGTTGACATATCGGGCTGTAAATTGGGACTCCAGCCCTCTCTTGGTTTGTAACCGATGCAAACAATAAAAGATTCTAGGGAGGAACCTCTTGATGCACGGGGTTTTGCGCATATAACCTTATCAAACAAGAAGCCCAGCTGACTGTATAAGAGATCAATATCTCGTCCTCGGAATATTTTGGCAACAAAAGTACCTCCTTCTTTGAGCAAGCATGTTGCAAGTCGCAGAGCACACAGAATAAGCTGAGCCTGGATATATTCATCAAGATCATGTAATCCTGTGACATCCGGTGCTCCATCAGAGCACACGAAATCAGCTTTCTGTCCTCCAAAAATGTCTAAGATCCTGTCCAGAGTACGAGGATCAGTGATGTCAGCTTGTAGAGTAGTAACATTATCAATAGGAGCCATCGGCTGAAGATCCACAGCAACTATCTGAGAGTCGGTTTGTTCGTCTTTGAAAACTTCCCTACTTAGCACTTGAGACCATGAACCTGGAGCGGCGCAAAGATCCACAACTCTTTTGATGTTGTCAAAAAGTCCAAATTGTTCATTCAACTGTAATAGCTTGTATGCAGAGCGCGCTCTCCATCCCTCCTCTTTTGCCTTTCTATAATATACATCTCGTTTGTCCTTACTGCTCTTTCCCATAATATTTCAGAAAAAATTCCAAAAAAACGTCGTTGAAAATTTTCAAAAATAATGATGTTGAGGGCAGCCAGACGGTTCTGCGGAACGCACCGTCATTTGTCTACCAGCAGTTCAAAGCTGAATTTAAATAAACATCTGGATGACTTGGCAAAGCTGAAATTGCAGGTGACTGAACTCCCTCAGTCGACATCGGAAACGAGAGAAAAATCACAGCTAGTCGACGCATTCAACAAATATGACCCACAAGTCTTGACTAAAGAAGAAGAGCTTATGGATACTCAACGACCATTACCAATAAATGCGGAGCTGAACTATTATGCTCCCCTGAAGCACGAGGTCAAACATGGACATCTCAAAGCTGAGATTATCTTTAAATCCTTCGATTCGCCGAATCTAGAGTTTATATCTGACTTTGCACTCAGAATTGCGTACTACTTGGGAATGCCTGCAACAGGTCCGCTTCCACTTCGCAAAAAAACAGAGAGGTGGACAGTCATTAAGTCGCCTTTCGTTCATGCTAAAACTAAGGAGAATTTTGAAAGACACACATATGGACGTGTTATCAAGATCTGGGACACTGACAATGACTTAGTGGATATCATGCTGAGTGTTTTGAAGAAGAATTCCATGTGGGGTGTTGGTATGAAATGCCACATGTATGTTCAAGAGCCTTTAGGTTTAGCCAAGGATATGCAAAAGCTCCATGAAGGAACAAAACAAGCAACTGATTTTGCTCAAACTCTTGATGCTCTCAAGGACGAAATACATTCTCCAGTTGCCCGCAAGGTCACGGAATTGCTACAAGATCCTACATTTTCGCAGTACCTTAGCGCAGAACAGCTTGAAGATGTTAAACAAAAACTTTCGTCACACTAAAAATGTATATATATAGTGATCATAATTTGAGTCACACTCTATCAACCATATAGCAAATCCTGTTCCTCTTCACTATCATATAATTCCAATCGCTCTTTTTTTGTGACGTCCTTTCTGCACATGGGACATGTTTTATTGAGTTTCAGCCAGGGACCGATGCAGTCCAAATCAAAGTAGTGTTTTGGGTTGCAGGGAAGTTGCACAATCAGCGGGTATTTTTCATCATGAAATGCGTTCGTACAAATTGCACAGCAGTCGCCTTCCGGAACAGTCGTGATTTTGATCCGGTCCAGAGTATCTAAAAAATCATCGTCTACGCCCTTGGTTTCACTCTCATGAATTGACGCATCAGGATTCATAAGTCCACTTAATAAAGTGTGCATTTGTTCGGGGTGACTTTGAAGCTGTCTCAAATATTCGCTTATTATCTCTGATTGAACTTCATTCGGAATTCTGGTTTGATTGCCCGTTAAAAAAGAATCGAGTATCTCTCTTAAGGTTGGTTGGTGAGACATTGAAATTTCCAACTGAAAAAAGTAATATTCGAATTTTAATGTTTGACGACTCCAAGGGACTGAAAATTGCATACGAGGAAGCTGTGCAAGGTAAGGAGAACTCTGATACAGGACTAACGACAGGTTATAAAGAAGGTGGAATTCCTATCGGATCATGTCTGATACATGAGGATGGGACTGTTTTAGGTCGCGGCCACAACATGCGCATCCAAAAGAGTTCTCCGACGTTGCACGGAGAGATCTCGTGTCTTGAGAACGCCGGTAGAATCAAAGCTGATGTGTATGCAAAATGCACAGTAAGTGTTGAACGATGAATTACTAATACTAACAAAAAAGCTTTACACTACATTATCACCTTGTTCCATGTGCTCAGGCTCAGCTTTGCTCTTTAAAGTTCCAAGAATTGTGATGGGGGAAAACACAAACTTTGTGGGGGCAGAAGACTGGCTAAAGACAAAGGGAGTCGAACTGGTTAACTTGGATGATCAATCATGCAAAGAATTAATGGCAAAATTTATTCACGAACGTCCTGAGGATTGGTTTGAAGATATCGGCGAGTCTGAAATTTAAAACCATAAATGTATAGAATTCTAAATTATTTTTTTTATGTCTAAAAGAAACGTTCGAAGTCCGCCTGGGACGCCAGCTGGAGATTCTAAAAGGGCCAAGCTTTCAAAGAGAGATACCTTCAAGTTAAGCTACACCGTGTACATTAAAAATATCAATGATAAGCTGACCATCGGAAGTGTTAAAAACCACTTATACATCTTATTTTCTACCTTTGGAGACGTGATAGCGATAAACTGTACTAATAGAGGATCACTTAGGGGTCAAGCCTGGGTTGCTCTTAGTTCACAAGAGGAAGCTAAGATCTGCATAGACAAATTAAGTGGACAGTACTTTTTTGGCAAGCCCCTTGACATGAGTTTCAGCCACCATGAAAGTCATTCCATCGAAAAATTACAACCCATTTAGATTTATCGATAAATTATATCTTATCTTCTTCCCTTACTAAGTCTCCAGTTCTCATCGAGGTCATTTCTGTTAAAAAGAGGCTGGATTTTCTCCAGCTTCTTTTTTGGATCAGTTTGTTTCGGTGTCGCAGTTTTGAAGAATCGAGGTGCGTAAAGAGCAAGCCATTTTGGATCAATTTTTGTGATGCAGTGCATGTATTCTTTATTTGTCAGCAATAAGCTATGGTAGATGACAAAATCTACACCACGTTTCCTGAACAATGAAGATGACGGGTGTATATGAACGGGAGTGTTTTCAATCAATGTCCGGTATGTGCCTTCTTCTTGATCATTTATAGCCGAGCGTTTGGCTGAATTTTTGAAAAACCCAGAGACGAAAGCTTTCCTTATCAAATCAAAATCACCCCGACAGCTAATTATTGATGATCTTGATCTACGCTCACTCTTATCGATACTGGCGACAATTTTGAGCAACTGTTTGCGAACTTCTCTAGCCCTTTTCATAGATTTCTCATGAATATAATTATCGCGACACCATGAACGGGAATTATCTGCGTCTGACCATTTGTTAAAAATGTTCAAAAGTGTTATATGATCACCATTGTAATCCTGAAATTTTGCTCTCATGCGGTCAGCTTCCTCTCTTTTGTCTTTCGGTCTGTAAAACACTTCAGGGATTGATAACATTGCGATTATACTGATTACTTCATCAGAACAGTTGAATTCAAAAGATTTTATGAGCGTTTTAGCCAATAATGGCTGCATTGGAAAATATGCCATCTGTCTTCCGACTTCAGTAAGAGAACCTCTTTCGTCCAGAGCATCTAATATGTATAATTCTTCGAGGGCAGCAAAAATCGATTGTTCTTTTGGCCGGTCCATGAAGTTGAAATCTATGATGTCTTCGATTCCCATCGCTTTCAACATTAGTATTGTATGCGACAAATTTTGTCTTTGTATTTCGGGAACGGTACTGGCTTTCATTTCATTCAAGTAAGCGTTCTTGGTATAGAGCCTGTAACACATACCAGGGCCGGTTCTTCCAGCTCTACCAGATCTCTGATCAGCCTGCGCACGTGAAATAGGCTGCACGACTAAAGAGCCCATCCCAAGTTTTGGATCATAGACATCGACTTTCACATAACCAGGATCTATGACATAATATATTCCATCGATTGTAACAGAAGTTTCTGCTATATTGGTAGCTAGAACAACTTTACGTTTTCCAGCAGGTGTGGGCTCAAATATCATACTTTGCATTTCCGACGGAAGGGAAGAGTAAATTGGTAATATTATTAGTTCTGAAACTTGAGGATTTTCAGCTTTCAAAAGATCCATTTTCTCTGACAAAGTTTCGCAACAAGTATCAATTTCTTCCTTTCCGGTTAAGAAAACTAAAATATCTCCTGATGGATTGTTCACGTGGACGTCTATCACTGTTTCAATTGCTGATTGAATGTAATCAAGCTCAGGTTCTCTTGTGTACAGAATTTTAACAGGATAAGTTCTGCCCTCAATGTGGAAAACTGGACAATGGTTGAAATATCTCGAAAACTTTTCAGATTCCAAAGTTGCAGAAGTGATGATCAGTTTCAAATCGCCTTTGCGCCTGATTACAGCATCTCTCAGTAGCGCAAAGAGAACATCTGTTGCTATGGTTCGTTCGTGAGCTTCATCTAACATTATTATGGAGTACTTCGTCAAGTCTGGATCTACCAGTGCTTCTCTCTGTAGCATGCCGTCTGTCATGTATTTTATCACTGTCTTGTTGCTTGTCATATCTTCAAACCTAATAGTGTAACCAACCTCATCTCCAAGACGACAGCCAATCTCCTCCGCAACCCTTTTCGCGACACTGGTAGCTGCAACTCTTCTGGGTTGCGTGCAAGCAATAACACCATTTGATGCATAACCTTCTTCCAGTAAGTACTGTGTAATTTGCGTTGTTTTTCCGGAACCAGTTTCACCCACCACAACTAGAAAGTCACTGATCTTCACCAGATTAAGCAACTCATTTCGCTTTTCATATATGGGCAATGATTCTCTTTGTTCTTTGATAGTCTTCTTCGGTCCCGGTGCACCATATTTCGTTCTTGACACACCATGTCTCACATTGGGTCTGTCTCTCAAAGAATCCAAGTGTGAACTTTCGTAAATTAGATTATTTAAAGGATCATCCCTTGGCAACTTGCTTGCTTCCAGTTTCTTGGCGTTTTCTTCTTCACGCAACTTCTCCACTTTACGTTTCTTAGCTTCAGCCATAAACTTAGATCCATACTGAGCGACTCTTGTCATAGAACCCTCAGGATTTTTTGCCACTTGTAGAACAGACTCATCTGTAGTATGATCTCGGATTTTATTCTTGAGAAATTGGGGAACCGAATTCTGGAGTTCGATGTCTACATCTTCTTCCACTTCAAACTCATGAGTATCATCAACTTCAGCGTAAGGATCATCCCCATGTAAGTCAAATTTTGCAATTTTTTTAGCTCCAAACGCATGATTCATCTGATTGAGCTCCCATAAATCTGGTGCATCTTTTCGCTTTTTTCCTCTTGATTCATCTTTGGACAACTGATATATTTCACAACCACTTGACTGGTCTATGTTAACCATGGAAAGGGAAATTTTACCATTATTTTGCAGCCTCAAAATCTTAACAAAAACTTCCTGTCCTATATCAACCACCTCAGTGGCCGATTTTATATGCCTTTCAGAAAGTTGTGATATATGACAAAGGCCATCTTTAGAAGCTTCATCAATTTCAAGAGACACAAAGACCCCAAAAGATTTAATACTTCGTACTCTACCGCGGTAGATCTGCCCTTCTTGAATCATGAGCTAATTATCAATTAATGTAAAATAATCAAACTAAATAAGAAATTCCTTGATCATTAGGTAAGCTAACTAGTAATGCTTAGGCAATACTCTTTCGGTGAGATACGTATAGTAGTTTCATCCCGAATCTAATCACGAGTATGTTTGATCATAAGATTAAAAGATATTAGTTTTCTAAAATCTGAAGAGCTGGGTTATGGTAACAATCACTATGCTAATAGGTTAATATATTTAGATTGCACTCCCTTAGTTTCTAAGTAGAAAAATCATGTCAAATAATATTGTTTCTCTCAAAGCGGTGAACTGCACGTAGACAAGGAACATCCCTTCTAAACACGCTCGCAAAGTGTCGTTGTTTTCAACATGCTGGATCGTGTCGTCCCATGATTGGAATATCAATTCATTTGTTAGAAAACTTCCCAATAATATTAGCTAATCATATGTCATCAAATCCTTACAAAAACATAAATTATAGAAAATAAAAAAATCACATCTTAAACATAAGCACTCGCGTAGCTGACACTGCTATCACTCAAAGTTGTGACTAAACTGCTTTGTTTATAACCCAACCACTTGAAGTGCAAATCAGGTTTACTTTCCATTAGGAGCAACAAAATGCTGATAGGTTTAGCTCCACATATGGTATTCTCAGTTCTCGATAAATAAGTATTGAACTCTTCGTGAGAAGTTCGAGAGATAATCTTCATTGCCTCCTTATCTAAAAACTCAATGCTCTTGTAGATTGGCAATGCAAAGCTTTTATCGGAAACTTTCGACCCGATTCTGAGGTCAAAGATGTCTTCAATGCTGCTACTAGGTGAGTAAGCGGTGTAGCCAAAACGGGTACCCCAATGGCAAAAATCTGAACTCACGACGAACGCATTCTCATTGTTTTCAAAATATGGCATCAGCATATCAGCAAGCGTTTTCTCCAACTTCTCATCAGTAGCGCTGATCATTATTGGAACAATTTTAGGAATAGATGTTTTTGACTTTGATGCAACCCTGTGGATGAATGGCATGTGCATCTCAAAACTGTGTTCATCCTGGTCAATATCACTAGACATGATTCGGAAAATACGAGGACTTTGCGCACTCAGTGTCGTGATAACTTCCTGGTCGATTGCTACCGAACCAAACGGCGTTTCATAGTAATCGTAACTACTCAACATCACACATCCTTTGTAATAAACATGGTGTGATGGACCCAAAAGGAAAATCCTCTTGACATTGAATGTGTCTAAGGCACCATATGTTTGTGCAAGTGTTTCACCTGCGTATGCATATCCAGCATGAGGGCCGATCAAAATCTGCGACTTTTTTGGAGGAGCTTGTGTTTCATTTAGCCAACCATCCAGTTGCATTTCAAGTGAACGCTTGGATCCACTATACCAAGACCCTGCATGGGTTGCTGGCCTTATGGTCATGGTTTGATCCTGAATTAATCAAAATTACTTTTGAGGCTGATTTTGTGCAAAATTAATTACCCGGATTTTTTCTAACCCTTCGCTATACGACTTTGTGAAAATAGTGGGGCTTCTGTTAATGCAGCATTTTACTGCATCGTATTGTTTTGTGGATAACAATAAACGTTCGTTAAGTGCCCAATTTCAATGCAAGATTCAAAACGAGGCATGGCATGCATGATGCTGCCGTTTAAAATAATAGACAACGTTCTACAAGTTTGGCATTTAATACATAGTGCATGATGCTGCCGTTTCAAATAATAAAAAACGTTCAACACGTTTTTGAAATTTGATACATAATGCATGATGCTGCCGCTTGAAATGATACAGATCGTTCCATACGTTTTTAGAATTTAATACATAATACATGAATCGTTCGTCGCATCACAATTACTAGATTTGAAAGCATTACATGCATCACATAATAAGATTATAATAAGATTTCGAAAATCTTACGCCCCTTTGCTACCGAAAAAAGTCGGCGAAAGTATAATTGTTTAAAATTGTCACCTCATGGGTATGCACAGTGGCTATTTCACTCTGTGCTAGAGTTCCAATTCAAAGTAAACCGGGTAAAACTTATGAAAGAAGAGATTGCTCACCCCGAAAACTATGTGTGGAAACAAATGCTTGCTGGATCTAACTATCACAACTAATTAATCGTGCAAAGAAAAATCTTTTGACGTACCTTGGCTTAGACCCCTTTGCATAAATTTTAATTAGTACACGCAAAACAAGATTCTGATGGGCGTGGATCTTATTCGACATGCTTTACTTTTTTTTACCTACTTGAGAACATTACCTGTTTAAGCACTCCTGCAAAATTTTGCCCCCAAAACTAGAGGAGATTCTATAAAGCATGAGATTCGCATGTGCCTTGACTCAGTCAAAGGTGTTCGGACCTATAAAGTATCCAGATGACTCGGCTTTTTACGACGTTAACACTTTTTTCAGCATTGATCTTGGCTGAAAAAACTTACGAAAAAGATCAAAGCATCAAATATACTGAATCTAACTACAATGGCCAGAATTCTCGATCTCCCGTCGAGATCCGCAAGGGAAACGAGATACTTATGAGCTCTCCTGATCTGTCATCTGAAGGGCACCATAATAATCCAAAACTGACTGGTCGTGATGATTGCGCAGCTAATTATGGTCAATGTGGTGGTCTGAACTTCTATGGACCGGATACTTGTTGCAGCTCGGACTTCGAGTGTAGATATTCGAACGAGTACTATTCACAATGTGTTCCATCAGATTCAAGTAGTGGATCAAATAGTGGATCGTCCAGCGATCAAACTTCCTCAACTCAACCGTGCGTTGCCAATTACGGCCAGTGTGGAGGATCTTGGTACCATGGGGCTACAGAATGCTGTGGCAATTTTGTTTGCCAATACTCTAACGAATACTACTCGCAATGTCTCCCCTCCTCCGATGATGGAAAGTCTTCCAATGACAAGGATTCTTCATCTTCAACACACACCTCAATCACTTCTTCTTCGTCTTCTACTTCTTCTTCGTCATCTTCGACTTCAGATTCCACAAGTCCAACGCCAACTGCGACAATATGTGTCGCAAATTACCAAACGTGTGGAGGTTATGGCTACACCGGAGTTACCGACTGCTGTAGCGGCCTTGTTTGCAAATCTCAAAATGAATTCTACTGGCAGTGTGTGACTGGAGATGCTAATACTCAAACTACACCAAGCCAAACCACACCAATCACTTCTAGTTCTTCTTCGTCTTCTTCGACTTCAGATTCCACAAGTCCAACGCCAACTGCGACAATATGTGTCGCAAATTACCAAACGTGTGGAGGTTATGGCTACACCGGAGTTACCGACTGCTGTAGCGGCCTTGTTTGCAAATCTCAAAATGAATTCTACTGGCAGTGTGTGACTGGAGATGCTAATACTCAAACTACACCAAGCCAAACCAC